>JAJOZX010000244.1:290000-577500 GCA_023014485.1 Bathynomus jamesi | reverse complement strand
TGACCAATTTACAGATGGTACCTCAGAGGACACAACGTATGTTATTCATGTCGGTACTAATAACGTTTTAAATTCTAGATCGGAAGAACTACTGGCTAGGTACAGGGACTTACTAGAGCGATTAAAGAAAAAACTAATAAGATTGTTTTAACAGGTATACTTCCTCGAATTATCCATCGTAACGATTTCTACAGCAAGGCGACCTATATTAACAATAACCTAAAGTCGCTTTGCCAGCAGGAAGGAGTGCATTTTGAGAATTTTTGGAACAGTTTCTACGGCAGGAGGGACTTGTTCCTCGGAGATGGACTTCATCTTAATGACATAGGAGCTGCGTGTTTAGGAAACTATTTCATAATACTGTCTCTTCTTTTCAAGCTGCCGTAACTCGAACGGTCCCAGCGTAAATTCCATAAATTTCCACTGTGCTCGCGAAGTGTCGCAATTACAAACAATTTGAAGGTTCTATCCTTAAATGCTCGTAGCCTACGAAATAAAATAAACGAATTTTTTTCTTTAATTGCTTGTAAAGACTATGATTAATTGCGATAAATGAATCGTGGCTTAGCACTGAAACTCGTGATTTTGTAGGGGAGTATCAAATTAAAGGTTATAGACTTTTTGTTAAAAACAGAATAGGTAGGCGAGGAGGCGGTGTTATGTTGTATATCAAATATATTGCGAACGTTATAGAAGTAAAGCACAGAATTCCAGAACCGATAGATTCGACTATGCAGAACTTAACTTGAACGATTTCAAACTTTGTTGCGGTTATATATAGGCCCCCTAATAGGGTGACAATAAAAATCGAAAGTTGGAGTGTGTTATGCTGCTACACATGAGAAAACAATGTACTGTAAATATTAGGTCATTCAGTTAATATTTAAGGGTGTCTCAAGTGAGGTAAATAATTCTCCTTATAACAAAAATTAATTATTCATTACCTAGTAAAAATAAATTAATATTTTTTTTAATTAATGTAAATAAACGTTAGTTTTAGTTCATAAGGTTTAAGTGCAGGCGTACTCCAATCGTAATAAGTAAATAATATATTTACTAAATATATTCCAGGGTGTCTTTCATTCAATTGTAGACCACCCATTAATTCTTGCTTTTCCTCAAGCCATACCCCTTTTTCAATGTACCAGGCTGAGACTTCCTATGATCCTCAACAACCTGCAAGAGATGTTGGCGCTGTTCTTCATTCTTCGTAATCTTTGTATTGAAGGCCTGGATCAAGGCAATTCCCCTCTCTGCCATGTCATTGACGACTTTTAGTCCTTCAACTATAGTCAAACCAGTCTTGAAATCTTCGTCGTGGCCAGGTCTCTGGTTCCTTGGACAAGAAACCATCATTAATTTTTAGAAGTTCAAAGAGAAGCTTTGATCCTTTCGAGGCAAAGTCCGAGAGCTGCTTTGTTGAAATGGAAGAAACAGCAGGTATTGGGGCTCGCTTTGGAGGATCTTCAGCAGCTTCTTTTTCGAGGATTGATCGAGCGATATTCTTTTTCGTCGTTGCATTGATACCTTTATCAAAGAGTGCGAGACCAATCAAGTACTCGCTGAGGTACCATAAGTGACGACCGAGGACACTAAGGCAGGATGCTGAGATCTTTTCATCGTGGTACTTTGCTAGGTCTTGAAGAAGCTTCAAATCGTTCGCGGGAGCAGATGAAGGACTGCTGGCCGTGAACCACGCGCTGACATATAACTCCAGGGAAAAAATACAAATCGTTTTAAGCCAGACATTTCACGAGTTGTAAGTCTGAACTGATGGGAAAGCAGCAGGATTTTTAATGAATAAATTACTTTTGCCATCCAACGTGCTCGGTGAAGTGCTCCAGGTCGCCGAAACCTAAAGTTAGGTAAATTACCTCCAAGGATTGTAATCGACAACTCCAAGAATTCACGGTAATCATCCCTCGGCTGATGTTTTGTCAGATATAGATTCCAGCAAGCGATCAGTTCTTCTCGATTCTCATTCAGACTCGATGGAAGGTCTGACAGGGTCTTGTACTTATCTTGGCAAATTGTATTCCACGTCTCTTTGAAGCGGGAGAATAGGAGGATATCTGGACCAGATGATGGTCCCATGCATTCCATGTACGCCTTCTCAACGACAAGTTCTAGGATGTGATGGCGACATGCAAGGTATAAGAGTCGGCGGCCGAGTTTCTGCTCCAAAATTACGCATGCCCCAGACAAGTAACCAGTATTTGAAGCGTCGAAGTCATAGCTGATACCTTTTCTGACACATTCCATTCTTTGAGCGCAGCATGTACCACCGAGGCGATGACCTCACCCGTTCCTGATGTCAGCTTAGGTACACCCAAGAGCTTCTCGGTATCAACTCCGGTTACGAAAATGGCTAGTCGGTCACACCGACCACCTTCATCGTCTGGTAGAATTTTTCCGTCCCAGTGAACAGTGAGCACTTCGTTGGGTGTGAACCTTTGTTTAATCTTTTCTGCCGTCGCCGAACGGAGCCTTTCTCGTGATTTTCTAATGGTTTCATAGTTGAGCGCGTTTTTGTGAGTTATGGCCGAGGCTTCTAGCCGTAGCGTCGATAATCCGGTGTGCTGAACGATGACTGATTCCTGTGCGATCCAATGTACTTGCCAATTCGGGAGTGATGACTTGGATAGTGCCACGAGCATAACACGCGTTTTTCAGGAGAGGCGGGCGGTGAGTCTTCAGATGATGGCGCAGAACTTGGTGCTTCAGACGTAGAAGATTCCAGCTCAATATTTTCAAAAGTAATATTGGCTTGAGGTTGGTGCTGAGCTAGGCGTCTTTCAGTTTGTTCCCGACGCATGACAGAATGAGCCATTTTCTTGTCAACTCCTCCCATTACTCCCCTCCTCTTTTTCTCGCTGAGCAATAAGGAAGGCTCGATCTTCTTCGATGGTCAAAAGTTCCATCGCTTTAGGTGTGGGCGACATCGAAAAGATTTTCCAAATTATCACTGAACTCATCTTCTTTTTTCCGCTGGGTTTCCGTAGCGCGAGCACGATTTTTCTGGAGAAGCTTCCAAGTAAGAAAAAGATCTACCACTTTTCGACCAATGCTCTTCTCTGTGATGGTAGGTATCCGGGATTTCTCCCAGTAACCAATGACTGATAATGCCACCTCCTTCGCTGAGTCGTTCACTGTCTTCTTGTGCTCTATGTGAAAGTGAAAAAACAGGGTAAAACGTCTCCAATTGAAGGAAGCCGTGCGCCCTTGATCTCGGGTATGGGATGGCCAATGAGCCAAATTTGACTCGCTGTGCGGGTAGTCGCCATTGGGCCTAAGAAAAGAAAAGAAACGTATATTAAATTAAAATAAGAATCAAAGCATTAATTTTTTTCGTATTATGATTCCATTTTTAAAGATCTCATTTATATTGTAATATATATATATTATGATATAATACAGGGCCGTCGAGAACCATTAACGGGCCCCCACACCAAGTGTCAAGGCATTATATATATGCAATAAATCTATTAATATATAATATGTATAACTTTAATAATATATTTAACTTTATAAAAATTAAGTAATTCAATAGTTCAAGTGTTTCAAACCTCTTCGTGCAACACCCAAAACACAAGTGAGAGATTTGGTTAAATATTTCTCAAGTTTATTGACCTTGGCTACTTTCGATCATACCACAAAGCGTGAGAACGGAAGCTACATTTGAAAAAATGTGTCAGATTGATGAATTTTAGTGTTGACTTTTAGGATACTCAGATATTACATGTAAGAAATTACATGTAAGGAGCTCTGAATGAAAAAAACGTCACAATTTCTTAATGATTATTATGATCCTTATTTATTTTTTTACGATTTTTTTTATTCTCCTGCGGGCCCCCAGACACCCGGGCCCCGGGGCACTGGCCCCACCTGACCCCCCCTCTCGACGGCCCTGTATATATATTTATATACTCGTATAAATATTATCATTGGAAATCAAATTCAGTTCCAAATTTATATAATTTAAACATCAAACTATGCCAACAATTAATGAAACTTTTCTAGAACAATTTCCAATAATAATATAATCAATGTATCAAAATAAAAAATATTACCTTAGATATCTTAAAAGAATCGGGAGATAACTTCTAAGCGTTGTTTTCAGTCAGGCAGTCGTATGCAAAATGAACTTGAAGCACCAAAAGCTGATCATCCAAAGATTGATACACATCATATTATTCAACGATTTATTTATGAAAATTTTAATTTAATGAAATAAATTAATCGATTTGCATAATCTATAGTATGAAATAAAGGAAACAATTCTATTAAATTATATAATACACTTGCATTCTCGAAACATTTTTGTTTTTGAAGCGTTGTCGAAACTCGTTCATTCTTGAAATTTCTTCCGCGCGACAGTTTCATTCATGTGACTCGAGGCACCCCTAAATGCTTTCCGAATTCCATGAGATTTCGTCTACGGTGTTTCCTCATAGGGTGGCAGCATTGGACAAATGGCCGGCAAATTTCTTTGAATTTCAAATTTTATCCCTATAAGAAGTTGTCACCCTACCCCCTAATCAAACAGCTGATACGGACGAAGCGTTATATCGTGAACTAAAGAGAATAATCGGTAGTGAGCAGGCTTTAGTTATGGGTGACTTTAATTGCGCCAACGTGAATTACGATACAATGCAGGGAGACGCGGAAGGTAATCGTTTAGTTAATTTTCTCGAGGATAGCTTTCTTATTCAAAAGGTTGGGGAACCTACGAGGTTGGACAGTATTTTAGATTTAGTAATAACTACGGATGGTAGGCTAATTACTGATCTTCAAGTAATAGAACCTTGCAATAGCGATCACAATATGGTAGAGTTTGTCCTCTCAGTAAGTCACTCGAAACCAACTAACTAGACGAAAATTCCTAACTTCCAGCACGCAGACTTTAGTAAATTTCGAAATAAATTTCACACGTCAATTGGGAAAACGTAATGGGGAACTCCAACGCAAACTAATGTGGGAATCGTTCGAAACGTATTTAGGACTATAAATGAGGAATGTGTACCGTACAAAATTAAGCGTGCGAAAGTAAACAAGCCCTTGTGGTTTACTTCTAGAGTAGGAGACATTATAGAGAGAAGAGATAGGGCTTATAGGCTATATAAGTGCGATAAAGATATTTGTGTTATGAAACAACTACATATCTCTAAGGCGTGAAGCGAAAAGTGTAATAAAAAAGTCCAAGCGCGAATTTGAAATCTCCATAGCTCGTGACGTAAAGAAACCCCAAGCGATTCTTTCAATACGTCAACAATAGAAATCCAGTAAAAAGCGTCTTGGGGCCTTTGAAAAATGTAAACGGAGATCTAGTTTCTGAAAACAAGGAAATGGCTACCTTGCTAAACGAATTTTTTACGTCAGTTTTTACTATAGAAGATCTAACGAATATCCTACGGTCATAGACATAATACCTTTTGATAATGGTAATATTTTGGATAATATCGTGGTTAGTGAAGCGGAGGTAATGCGCTATATTGATAAAATGAAAACGCGCAAATCACCGGGGCCGGATTCCATATATCCCATACAACTAAAAGAATTAAAAGATAGCATTGTTGTGCCGCTAACAAAGATTTTTAATGCGTCTATTTCTGAGGGGTGCGTACCAGATAATTTCAAGTTAGCAAACGTAACACCTATCTTTAAGAAAGGCGATAAAGGTGCGGCGGGAAATTATAGGCCAATCAGTTTAACGTCTGTTGTAGGTAAGCTACTGGAATCAATAATTAGGGATCGTATAGTCGAACACTTAGAAGTGCATAAGCTAGTTAGAAATACGCAGCACGGATTTAGGCGAAACAAATCTTGCTTAACTAATCTTTTAGAATTTTTTCAAAGCGTGGTTGACGTTTACGATAGACATCGGGCTGTTGATGTAGTGTATTTAGATTTTCAAAAAGCGTTTGACACCGTGCCGCACAAAAGACTCATTGAAAAAACTAAGCTCATCGAATCAGGGTGTAGTAATAAATTGGCTGAAGAGTGGTTGCGAGGCAGGAAACAGAGGGTGGTCGTGATGGAGCGGAGTCGTGTTGGGCTAATGTAGCGAGTGGCGTTCCTCAGGGTTCTGTATTGGGCCCCTTGCTTTTTTTATATATATTAACGATTTAGATGTCGGCCTAGTCAGTACAGTTTCAAAGTTTGCGGATGACACGAAGCTGGGTGGTAGGGCGATTAATGACGAAGATAGAGGTAAAATTCAGGAAGATCTGAATAAAATCGTTGATTGGTCAGTCACATGGCAAATGAAATTTAACGTTGATAAGTGCAAAATTTTGCATATAGGTTCGCGTAACGGTAAATTTGCGTATAGTATGTCAGGGAAAGATTTAACAAGCGTAGAGCAGGAAAAAGATTTAGGAGTTATAGTCACTGGTGATTTAAAAGTAGCGAAACAAAGTACAGCAGCGGTCAATAAGCGAACAAAGTGTTAGGTTTTATAGCTCGACATTTTGAGTACAAATCGCGCGATATTATAGTTCCACTTTATAAATCATTAGTTAGACCCCATTTGGAGTACGCGGTCCAATTTTGGAATCCGCATATGCGCAAAGATATAGACAAAATCGAAAGTTCAAAGACGAGCAACTAAGATGATTCCGTCGCTTAGGTCAAAGTCGTACGAGGATAGGCTTAAGGAGTTAAAATTGACAACACTCGAGACTAGGAGGTTAAGGGGTGATCTAATCCAGGTTTTCAAATTATGAATGGGTTCGATAACGTAGATAGAGATAGCTTTTTCGAAATATCTCAATATAATAGGACTAGAAATAACGGGTGTAAGTTGACAAGTAGAAGGTTCGAGACAGCAGTTGCGAAAAACTTTTTTACGCATAGAATAGTAAATAGCTGGAATAGTTTGCCGGTAGAAGTAATTAGTAGCACGTCTATAAACATGTTTAAAAATCGATTAGACGCATATGTTGATAGAAAGGGTATAGTTTAAGGTAGTAAAATTAAGGCTTTCTGGGGATAGATCCCACAGCTCAACACAAGTGTTGTGGGATATAGGGAGGCAGCGTCTTGGGTTAGGGGATACTCTCTGTCCTTACACACCCCATTTAAAGAGATTCCTCTGCCGAGCGGTGCCCCCCATAGTACTGTGAGGTATTGAAAAACTCATGATCTTCACTTGCCCCACAAACACCTTTAAATGGGAGACCAAAATGGGTGCACACACATTTCTACATTACTGTACAGTCTTTACAGCCACACCTACACTTTTCCTCGTAAGTGTATATATTGTAATGTATATGGTTGTAAATTTTGACTTGGTCCGCAATCGATATGGACCGTGATTTGATGGATACCGTAATGAAAGTGACTGGATTCTTTGGATCTCATATATTTGCATGTCCGTTGTAAATAGATATAGAGTGTAACATATTTGTGGAGAGTAGTCTATTATGACTTGATCCTCTGCATCCAGAGATTCTATCTTTAGTTTTAAATCGATAATTAATTAGTTTTAAATTGATAATTATTTAGTTTCGTAAAAATTGGTCGTTGCCAATTTACCGGCAGTTTTTACATAAATTTCTTATGTTCTTGTGGTTCGGAACCCACGCAAAATTGTAGGTCCCCTCCGCCACCACAGAGGACATACACAATACACGATTACGAACACAGTTAGGTAGACCAGCCATGAGTGGATCCTAGGGTCTTTGTTGGTCTGAAACATTATAACATTAAAACATTATATAGCCAACATACAGGGCCTTAAATCAAACCACTCTACAAACAAAGTTTTATACCTGAAAGGACTCATGCAAGAAGCCGGAGCAGACTTTACATGCCTCACGGAAACTCATCTAAAGGACTGCCAGGCGAACTGTGAAAATTGTGAGTCCTGTAGTGACAAAAAAGAAATACAAATTGACAAATATAACATCCTCCGAGCCGACAGAACAGTGAGACGTAAAGGAGGATGTGCTATTTACACACACGAAAGGCACATAGCAGAAATGGCTATAAGTACCTCAAACAACTACGTAGAATGTGTGGCAGGAAAAATTGAAAAATTAAATATGGTACTAATTGTAATGTACAGACCCCCAAACACGCCAACCTCAAAATGTTCAGATTCCATTACAGAGGTAAGAAACTTGGTAAAAGATCTACACTCTCCAACCCCAAATATTTTTCTCTGTGGTGAGTTTAATTTCTCATTCATGAAATATAAAAGGATAGGAAAAAATATATGTATACACCAGGACAAGGGGGGCACACGAGAAGACCAGGAGCAGGTAAAAATGCTACTAGCTTTAGCTGATGAATTTATGTTAACGCAAGAAATAACAGAAAACACAAGAAAAAACAACTGCCTAGATTTGGTATTCACAAACAACAGTAATCTAATTGATAATGTAGAAATATCCCCAACTATGATATCAGACCACAACATCATTGAAATAACAACTAATATAAAGGCAACAGGAAAGAAAGAACACGCACAACAGAAAGAAGCAAATTCGAAATTTTAATTTTCACTCCAAAGCTATAAACTGGGAAGATGTGACATCCAGCATGGAAGTAGATTGGAAAACCATTTTCGAGGCCAAGACAACGGAAGAGATGCTAATGACGTTAGAGGAGAAGACGTTAGAAATTGTGGAAAAACATGTCCCAAAGATACAACAAAGAGGAAAGAGAAGCAGGTTCGAAAGACAAAAGAGGGCATTGTTCCGAAAGAGAAAAAGAGTGACTGCAAAATTAAGTAATTGTAAAGATAACATCAGAAAAATATTAAATGATAAACTGCAAAGTATCGATGTCGTCATACAGGAACTAATCGAGAAGCATACAGAAAAAGATGACGCTAGAAGCGATAAAGGCTAACTCAAAGTACTTCTATAATTTCGCAAAAAGAAAGTCGAAAAACCATGCGACTATCGGACCTTTAAAAAATGAGAACAGTGATTTATCTGATGATCTAACAGAAGTATCTGAAATATTAAAAGCTCAGTATGAATCATCTTTCAGTATCCCAAAAACTGACAAATGATATGCGATAGAAACGCGTTCTTTGAAGAAGAACCACAAGGGAAAGTATAACGGATTTCGACTTTACGACGGAGGATATTACACAAGCCATAGGGAAACTAAAAACATACTCAGCGGCAGGACCGGATAAATGGAATGCCACACTGATCAAAAACTGCAAGAATGCAATCGCTGAGCCCTATACTGGATATGGAGACGATCATTAACACGGGAGAAATACCGGGCATCCTGAAGAGCGCGAACATAGTCCCAATATATAAAGGAGATCGATCCGAGGCAAAAACTATAGGCCAGTGTCGCTTACATCTCATCTCACTAAAATATTTGAAAGAATAGTTAGACAGAAAATCTATGACTTTTTGGAAACTCAGAAAAAATTCAATGATAACCAAGACGGGTTTCGGTCAGGCAGATCATGCCTATCACAACTAATGGAACACTACAACAACATTATTGATTCACTTGAAAGTAATGAAAACTATGATGTACTAACACAGACTTTGCTAAAGCGTTCGACAAGTGTGACCACGGAATCATAATACATAAACTGAAATATATGGGAATAACAGGAAAAGTAGGGAAATGGATATATAATTTCCTTAGTGAGCGGAGGCAAGTCGTTACAGTACAAGGTATCTTCATCAGAATCAGAGGTCCTCAGCTCAGTACCACAAGGAACGTATTAGCTCCACTACTCTTCATAATCATGCTAACTGACATAGATGAGGACGTTACCAGAGACAGCACAGTAACATCCTTTGCGGATGACAAAGATCAGTAGAAAAATAAGAAACCAGAAGACATAGGATCTCTACAAACCGACATAAACAAAATCTACAAGTGGACGGAAGACAACAATATGAAGTTTAACACCGAGAAATTTCAGCTATTACGGTACGGAAAAAGAGAAGACCTAAAGTCCATGGAATATTATACCCCAAATGGACAGGAAATTCAGATATTCCAGAGCAAAAGATTAGGGGTTGTAATGACAGATGATGCGAAATTGAAACACAAATAAGATAGCAGTAAACAGAGCAAAGAGAATAACGGGTCAGATATGAGAACCTTTAAACGAAGGGATAGGAATGTAATGATTCCTCTACTGAAAACCCTGATAATACCCAAATTGGAATACTGCTCGGTCCTAACATCCCATATAAAAAAAAGACATTAGACAGCTGGAAGGGATTCAAAGAAGCTTCACAGCCAAGATCAATGGGTGCAAAGAACTAAATTACTGGGAAAGGTTACGAGAACTAGACCTATATTCACTGGAAAGGAGAATAGAGAGATACACCATTATTTACACTTGGAAAATAATGGAGAAACTAGTCCCTAATCTTACTCTGAATCCCATAACTCCCCAAACAACGGTGGAAAGTAGAAACGGTAGACTGTGTCGTATTCCCAAATTGAAGGTGAGACAGGGAACATCCTTAACCCTGAAAGAAAATAGTTTTGTAGTGAGAGGACCAAAACTATTTAATCAGTTGCCCAAAGACCTAAGAAACACAAGGGAGTTGCAGTGGAAATCTTCAAAAGAAGACGACGCCTGGCTCAGAACAATCCCCGATGAGCCGGGCGTACCTGGCTATGTGAGGTGGAGAGCGCAAGAATCCAACTCACTACTTCACCAGGCCAACTCGAGAGGAGGGGCGACACGCTTGAACTTCGCGAAATGAGAAATCATCACGTGGAACCTTTGTAAGGTTGTAAGGTAAGGTAAGGTTATATATATAATTATATGTATATATATGTATATATATTTATAAATATATATATATATATATATAATTATATATATATATATATATAATTATATATATATATATATATATATAATTATAAATATATATATATATATATAATTATAAATATATATATATGTAATTATAAATATATATAAAGGGTGATCCAGAGAAATGGGACCCAAAAGAAACCCCTGTAACTCTTAAAGTATAAGTCCTTTTATAAAATCATACGCATCATTCGAAAGAGGATAGTTACAAGTTTGTACAGGATTGTATAGGTTTTGACAATACAAGACAAGATAAGATACAAAACAAAATAAAAGTGTTAGTTAAAACTAACCCTTCAAGATGACTGCATGGACTGTGGAACAGCTGCGTTTCATAACTGAGCAATATTATGAGCATGGAAGAAGTGTAGTTTCAGCTCTTAGAAGGTGAATTGACATCTGAAAATTTGTCTTGAAAGATCTTTGAGAAATGGGTTTGGTGTAACGTAGAAAGAATTTGTCGATGAATTTAACATTTTTTCATTTGATATTGTTCCTGACTTTTATGCTGGTGTAAACACGCATTTAAGTCCACAAGAGAGTGGGAATATCTTAGTCAGGTTGGAATTTGCCAAGCCTATAGACGTGCCTATAAGTGTGCCAGTTTACCTCGAATCACAGGCACTAATAGAAGTTGATCGTTTCAGGAACGAATACACTCCAGAGAGTAATGAAAAGTGACCGTTTCACACGCTCAAAATTTATCGCTGTGTTTGCGAAGAATGAAATAGTGAAGTTACCAGCTACAAGAAACTGGTACGGGATTATCGCTAACACCGACATTGTGAGGGGTGAGGGGATTCATTGGTTTGCAATCTATTTTTAAAATAAGGAATGAATATACTATTTTGACTCACTCGGCGCTCAGCCCTGGATTGATTCTGTGGTTGTGCAGTTTATCGCGGAATTACATGTACCTGAGATTGTGTGGAACCCGTATCGCTTTCAAGGATATTATCCCGACACGTGCGGGATGTACGTCCTCTCATTTCTCATGCACATGTCACGTGGGAAAAGATTTATACATTTTTTAAAATTATTCGATTTGTGCGACACAGAGATGAACGATAAAAATGTATGCAGACAGATAAAAAAAGGTTCCCATATGTTAGCACCCGCTGTATTGCGTAAAGGTGTATATCTATATTGTGTAAAGTTGTATATACATTTGTAACTGTAAAATGTAGCCATTAAGACTTATTTAACGGACACTGGTTCCGCTTTGTAGATGTTTTCTACCATTTAATAAATGAAAATACAATGTGTTTTGTTCTTAACCTCAAAAATACTTACATTAGTTCCTCGATGACCTGGCACTCGCTGGACCGGATGTGAGCCAATACCTCGACTTCTGTATTCAGGTCACTGCGTTGGCTGTGCGGAGAAGCATCCATATCATTTATTCCCCTTTCATCAAAAGTACCTATAATACGATCAAGTTCCGCATCGGTCCAATAAGGTTAAGTAAAAATGAAGAGCTACCATAAGAGAAAATGCCACGAATTTAAAAATATAATAAAAAAGCAGATAATTCTTAAAAGTTTTGGTCATTTAAAACTCCTACTGCGGTGCTGTCTTTAAATTATCGAGAAAAATATTATTAAAGCTCCACCATATATATATATATATATATATATATATATATATGCCGAAATAATCACGATGGAAACAGACAATAATTAAAAACATAATGGGATTAATTTTTTACGTTGTAGAAAAATTCAGAATAGAGCTAGGTTAGACTAACAGCCAATTGTAACCATAAGCAGATATCCTGACAGTTTTCATGTGCTAAGACATCGTCTGCCTGCAACGGGGCTCGAGCCCGCATGCAATTCTTAATAGTTTTTAATATTTCTAATGAGAGTGGGCAATAAATAAAAACCTATTGTTTTTCACCCAAAATACAAACAGAGGAACATATATATTAAGGTGGATCACTTTTCACTTTTTTTAAAAATTATAGCTGGTCAAAGTTTTTCCCATGATTTGGTTCAGTGAAGTACACTGACACCATTTTTACCAAAATCGATCAATATTTAGGGGTCGCGTATCGACCTTGAAAATTTCAATTTTGGAAATTTGGCCAAATTGACAATGTTTTACTGAATAAAGATAAATCATCAAATGACAATATTTTCTGAATCCTCTCAGTGAAAGAAATCCTTTCAGATACTTACCAAGTTGATCGGACAAGTGGTTTAGAAGTTACACTCATCTAGAAATAACATTAAAATTTAAAATACCGTATTTGTCCCTCGTTATGGACGTAATCATAGCATCAGTAGCTGGCGCATCCTAAAATCCCAATTACACACACACGCTATGTCTATGACCAATATTTTTACTAATCACAGTTTGCCTTTTACAGATCAACTGTGTCAATTGATTCTTGTTTGATAAGTCTAGACTTTAGTACAATGGATAAACTGTTAACAACCAGGAGTGAGAAGACTCTGAAAGTTACTTATTCTGGAAAAGAGAAAGCAGCAACAACAGCACCACCTTCTCTAAGGTCAGCCACGGACGTCTTCTTAATTGGTCAGCCATCTTCCTCGATCGGTGGTGCCAAATTGTCAACCACCCATCAAGTTCTCCAGTACTTCTTCTATGCCAAGCAGGAAACTACTGACAGGAAGGCCGCCGTAAAAGACACGGTGGCCAATGTTCTGGCATTTTGGAACATGGCACGTATAAAGACGATCACGAGGCGTAACTGCGAAAGAAAACTGGAGTTACTGTGGGAAGAGTGGCGCTCGCTGCAGAAGAGCAAGATGAGAGAGAGTGACGCGGGAAAAGGCAGGGAGAAGTTTTCAGAAAATCTGAACAAGCTCTGGGACATCGGAGCTCCCGATGCTATTGAAGAGATACAGAAAAGTCGACTGCTCTCAGACAACAACAAACAAGAAGATATTAAATTTTATGAGGATCAACGGGGCCTGCGCCAGGCAACAATGAGTGGGAATGATAAAGTGTTCGTTTTCAAGAGAAAACGGCAACTCTCAAGACAACAATCTCGTGATGAGCCAGGCACCTCAAAAACGAAATTAGGAACCGAAGCTGAGAGCGACGATGAATCTATAGAAAACAGATCATCGAGCAACTCCGAATCACAGCTAGAACCACCATACCGACAGCCGAGAGAATCAACTGTATCAATCAGCCTTCCTCACCGCATCCTTAATGCACCGGCTATTATTGAAGTGGCTGATCGCTTCCGGATGTCCAATAATCAGGTGTGTATATATCAGTAATGATCTTTCCTTGACAAAGATATAATGGACGTAACGACGGAAAATTTAGTGATTATTTTGTCACATAAAAACCATACGCATCCTTGTCAATATATATATATGCCGAAATAACCCTGAAGGAAACAGAGAATAATTAAAAATATTTTTCAAAACGCGTTTATTGCGGCCTTTTACGGTTAGGTTATTATAAACGAGAAAGAGTCCTGGCCGATATATATATATATATATTATGTCCCGGTTAGGTTATATTATTATAAACAAGAAAGAGTCATGGCAGATATATATATATATATTATGTCCCGGTTAGGTTATATTATTATAGACGAGAAACAGTCCTGGGATTAATTTTTTCGTTGTCGGAAAACTCAGAATAAAGCTAGGTTAGGCACTTATAAGTTAACATCCAATGAACCGCAGAATATAATCACTTACATTTCAAATGAATTGTCTGTAGGATCTTGCATTTTGTTTCAATTTTCTGTAACAATCTGCGTAGATAAAAGTTCATCCCGATCTGCAGCGTTGAAAATTAGACGCGTTGCCTGAGCATAAAAATCTTGATCTTCAAACAGATCGGGGGAGTCGTACAGCTGGCTCATGGTTGGTATCTCAAAAACACTAAGAACGAAAAAAACATACGAACTGAGGCTCTGAGATAAAAGTGACCTCTTTTATAAAGGGGGCTTGTGACTACCCCACAACACACAAACGCCAGCTTCCTATTGGCTAGCGGTGAATTTTTGGCGGGGCTTGACGCGTAGGCCTGCATAGCGTCCAAACAGAGGTCCTTGGCTCCGCCCACAGGGCTGTGATTGGTTGCCCCTTGAAATCTGGGGCGTGTCAGATATCCCCATTCGTGGAGAGACGAGAAACGCTTTGTTTTATGATCTTGTATTCAACCGAGAGAGAGAGAGAGAGAGAGAGAGAGAGAGAGAGAGAGAGAGAGAGAGAGAACGAGTGAGTTGAGGTTGGATTGTGAAACGGTTTATGATGCCTGAAACATAAAAGTGGAAGATAGTTAATTACCCGTGAGGAAAACCGCTGTAAAATTTATTTTATCGTCGAATTCTTATACGATACAATAAATAAATTTAATAGTAACAGATGCGTGCTGGTTGCGGTCATTAGCCCAAAGTTTACGATCTCGAGCAGTACGCTGATTAATATAAATGTATATAGCGAGAGATAGAGAGAAGTTCAGAATGGAAGTGAGAGGGTGTTTAAAGCCCGTAATTAAATTTTTGTTGTTGTAGAAAGACAAGAAAAACTATGAATATTAGAGATATTTTTCGAAACAAAACTCCTGCGGAAAGAAGTTTATTTATTGGAATTTTAAATCGATATTATCTATCGCTTCGGTCAAACTCTACAATTTTCAGAACGATGTTTAATATATATATTTATATATAATTTTTTCCATAAATATTTATGTCCTTCTATTGTTCCTGCTATTTACATCGTTTAATTAGGAAATGTTTAGGAAGGTGTTTGCTTATATCACTTTCTTCTTCTCTTCATTTCCCTCCTTTATCATATTTCATTTCTATTTATTCATTTGTGCTGCACATTTTAATGCTACGTGTATCATTTGTCCTGTTTTAATTTGCAGAAGTTACAGATGAAAAAGATCGTAATATTCAATTTAAGTTAGACAGAGAGTTAATTAATGCAATTTGACGTGATTATAAATTTTGTGTACGCTTCTTGTATCAATTTTCAGAATTTTTTAGATGAACGTTTTTCCGGAACTGAACATATATAGGCTTTCTTTGGTTTCCGCCCGAATTGTTCATTCTGACGAATGTCAATCTTTTCGCACCACCCTAGACCTACTTTTTAACGGGGATATATATACATATATATAAAAGAGAGCGCGCGAGAGATGAACTTTTTTCCGGAATTGTACATATATAGGCTCATCTTTGCTTTCGATGGTTTCCGCCCAAATTGTTCATTCTGGCGAAGGTCAAACTGTAAACTCTACCTCAGACCTACTTTTAAACGGGTAAATATATATATATATTAGTGGTGGACAGGATGTCAGTTTTTCAACATCTGCGGATGCGGATGTGGATTTTTAATTTCAGTATCTGTGGATGCGGATATTTAGTTAATCTATCAATATAATATAGAATTATGAATATATGACATAATTTTTCAATTTTCTTGATATTACTATTATGGCAGGCAATGCATAAGAATTAAAATTAATATCAATATTTTCATTATGATAAAAATAATAACTTTCTCAAGAATTTCAGCCACAGAAAATTCAATGAAACAAGTTTCATTCAATTTTCTGTGTTACTAGGTAATTATATTTTGAGGTTTATATATTTGTTTGTTCATTAATAACACTGGTCTACAAAAAAAAAATTCTGCTTCTCCCAATTTAATGGGTGATGTAAACTAATTTTGGAGTGCTGAATCTGAAAATCACATTAGTTTTTCTCTATCTGGTCAGGTTATCTAGATATCTGTAACCCTTATTTAGACGTTTACAAGCAGAATACACTCAAAACTTGAAAGTTCAGTATCAAAGAGAGAAGAAATTTTTGAAAATCTACTTATAAATCTACTTTTATTTGTATTTGTAGTAAAACAGAACAGAACAGAACAACAAAAAAGGATACGTACACATGCATTATTACATATCAACTGCTACATATAGTTCACTTTCTTAGAAGTGAGTTTTCTTGGATTTGCGTCTATACTCAGTAGAGCCTTCCCGTTTTAGCATCCAGCAAAAGTCACCAAGCATGCAAGGGTCCCATCGTCCTTGGTAGTTTTTTTCCATCATTGCAATGTCCTGATGAAACCGCTCTCCGTGTTCATCTGACACTGAGCCAAGGTTATCTGGAAAGAAGTCCAGATGGCTGTGCAAAAAATGGATCTTCAGAGACATTCTAGCCCCAAGTTGTTGGTATGCATCCAACAGCTCGGTGAACGTTGCTTCATAGTGAGGGGACTTTGTTGAGCCTAAGAAGTTGTCACAGTGATTCTTAAAAGAATTCCAGGCTCTTAGTTCCTTTGCATTGAGAGTGCTCAAAAACTGTTCATCCTTTAAAAGCACTCTTATTTGGGGACCAATAAAAACACCTTTCATCTTCGCATCACTAACGCTAGGAAATTTTGAATGCAAATATTTGAATGCAGCTTCTTCTGTGTCAAGCGCTTTGACAAAGTTCTTTATCAACCCTAGTTTGATATGCAGAGGGGGCAAAATAATCCTTTCTTGATCAACTAATGGCTCATACTTCATACTATGTTGTCCTGGCAAAAAGGCTTCACGTGGTGGCCAGTCCTTCTTTACATAAAGCTGCTGTGTTCCTCTACTGTCCCATAAACACAGAAAGCACATTTACTTGGTAAAGCCACCCTGCATTCCCCGGAGAAGTCCTACCACTCTTAGGTCTCCACAAATCTTCCACTTATATTGATCATACTTGATTGCATTCAGAAGTATTACCATGTTCTCATATGACTCTTTGAGATGAATTGAGTGTCCAATTGGAATGCTTGAGTGAACGTTCCCATTGTGTAACAAAACAGCTTTAAAACTCCGCTTACTAGAGTCAATGAGCAGACGCCACTCGTCTGGAACATGTTCTATTTTAAAGTACGAGAATAAACTTTCCAAATCTGAGCAGTAACATAGCTGATTTACAGTTTGAAAGTAGCACGATATGTCGGAGCTTCTCTTGCGGAAAGAAGTAATGCGCACATCACCCTGAACTAAGTTCCACTCCTTAAGTCTCGAAGCTAAAAGTTCAGCCTTGCCCTTTGAAAGATATAAGTCCCTAACCAAGTCATTGAAGTCTTGCTGAGTTATGAAATGTGGTTCGGAAGAAAATTCTGGACAGTACTCTATATCAGAAGATTCATTTGCTTGTTCTGACAATGCTTCCTCTTCAGATGATGTTGGCAGAAGATTCTTATCTGCTGGTGGTGTTGGAATCGGAAGCTCATCACTATGAGGAACAGGTTTGATGTCAGAGGCTACCACAGGATAGTCAATTTCATTCCTAGTTTTTGATGTAAGGCCAGCTACTTTGCTCTGACAGAAATAGCAATCATCAACATGATTCTTTTGCTCACGCCAAACCATAGGTACTGCGAATCCCATACCTTTCCTTCTACCATTGAACCAGTCACGTAAATTCATTGCACACTTACTACAGCAAACATGTGGGGCCCATCTTTTGTCTTGGTCACCAATATGACAGCCGAAGTAGTGATAATACGCTGTTCTTATCAGAGAAGTCATATTCCTGCGCTGTGAAGTTGGAGTAAATAGACCACAGATGTAACAAAATAAATCTGGACTGTTCACGCAACCCCTTGAAGCACACATCATAAATCTAAAAACTAAAAACGCAATTATTTTTGTTTTGTATTGAAGTAAAATGAACTATAATCATAAAATTAGTATAAAACAGTACCGTATAAAACATCATATTCTGATAAAATCTGACCTAATGAAGAAAAACGAAGTTCATTTTCAAAATCAGCACCCTATAATTACTATAAAACAGTGTTTTTATCGGGAAGCAAAACTGCTGTTAGGTTGTGTAATTAATACTTTACATGAAATGTGCATGACTGGGCCTTATAAGCTACTTTATAAGCTAATTTAATTTAAAATTGCATAATTTATTAGAGGAAATATCCGCATAACATCCGCAGTTAGAAGTGCGGATGCAGATGTTAAAAATGATGCGGATATCCGGTCCACCACTAATATATATATATATATATAAGAGAGAGAGATGGAGAGAGACGGAAATAAACAAACAGATAAACAACATGATCGAGTGTTGCAATACAGTTTAACGGGATCCCCTGGTTGCCCATTTATCTACCAACCGTGGAAGGATGTTTACACTCCACCTTAGACCTACAGTTTAACACGGATCATTAGGTCATCCTGGCTACCAACCGCGGAAGGACGCGCCGCCGCCAAGCCCGACGCATATAATCGTAATATTTTATGGGCGTATAGACGGGTGTGTACGTGCCAAAACAAAGTATACACTGTGCCAACTGGCTGATAATGCCTGGAGGCACTGGCTGATTAAGCCGACTGGTTGATTTGGGGCCCTATAAGACAACGGCCGCTCGGCTGAAGTCTTAATATGCGCTTGGCTCCTGTCAAGCAAACACCTCTCCTCCTCTCTCTCTCTCTCCTTCTCCTCTCTTAGGTTAGGTATACCCCTTTGGGGGGGTGAGGCCATCCCACCTTCTCTCCCAAAGAGGTCTCCCCCAGCGGGAGTTCATTGCAACTTGGAGGGTAACTCCGCCTCCAAGTTGCATAATCCCTTGTTGCTCTTGCAGCAACCCCTCCCCCTTTAGGCGGGCCTTGCAGCAAGGGGGTTTGGCACTGGCACTGTGGGGCGCATTGCAACAAAGGGGGAGGGGGTTGGCACTGGCACTGTTGGTGCATTGCAACAAAGGGGGAGGGGTTGGCACTGGTGTCTTGCAACATTGATCAACATTTGCAATTGCATTGCACTCTCTCCTTTTGCGCCCATAGTACTCAGGTACTTAACTATGAATCTTAACTAAATATAGTAGCACCAGACCATGGTTTCCATTTAGGTATACTGTAAGTGAAATAACGTGTACGAAGTTTGCTTTACATAGTACTGCACATTTTAAGCAAATCTGTTGCTAAAACTTACACATTCTTTGGACAGTCAGAATCCCAAAACAAAGCTTTCTATATATATCCTATGTAAATAAGATATACAGAGCCTATAAAAACTCAACTCAAGTTGAGTTTTTATGGGCTTATCATTGAAAATGTATCATCGGAGCAAATTTAAATTAATTTTTTACCTCAGTCTTAAATATTTGTAGACGAAATTGTCACCTGATGCGCAAGTAAATAGATGACAAGGATGAACTACTCGTTCTCCGAAAAGTTTGAAAATCACGTTTTACCACAATAACACAACATGGATTTAGTCTAAAGCTAAATGTTGCTCATGTATACTTTTACCTAAGCACTACTGCCACAACCATGTGTATTAAACAAACATCACCAGGAAATGCCCATTTTTTTCTTTTTTTCACATCAATGACCAAAAAAAAAAGCATAGGGATCAATTTTAAAAGGTTTTGAGTTCTACAATAAATATTAAAACACATTTTCATCTGTAATAGCAATAAAGGATGAAAAAAAATATCGTCCAAATATTTTTATTTTCACACAAATGTCACAAAAGTATAAATCAAATTTCGAACCCTATCAAATAAAGTCAACTCGAACCTAACCTAATTTAACTTATCGTAACCCATTACTTAAACTAATCAAATATAATATAAAAGTCTATCGAAGTGATTTATGTATATTATATGGAATTTTATACATTATAACACACGAATTTTGCCTAATAAAAAATAGCCACACCAGGATTTGAACCCGAGCCCCACTTAAGTAGAAGACACGAGCATTACCACTCCGGTACGACAAGAGTGTTGCCATTGCCTCGAGTGGAGGGAGCTTGCACTTAAAACATCTCTGGTAGCGAAAGCGTTATGTGTTCTTTCGGATGTTGAAATATACACCAGGTTCGTTAGCTTTTATCTTGTCATAGATTAATGGTACGTCCGGTTTCGAATCCTGATAGGTATGTGTGTGTGTGTGTGTGGGTGTGGGAGGGTATGGGTGTATAATTAAATATCATTTTAAGGAAATTACTACTAAAGTTCTGAAAGTTCTCTTGAATTAGCAAGAATGGATATTATGAAATGACGGAAAAATATGGTTATAAGTAAAATTAAATAAAGTCAGACCGATATGAAATAATGACGAGAATTCGATGGAATACTTTTGCCAAATTTTCATTTTGTTTTGTAAATTGTTTTGTGAGAATAAAAAAAAAAATGTTAATTTCTTTGTGTTCTCTCCTCTTCTGCAATGACTGCAGAAAAAAAATTAATGCGAGGTTTTACTTCACCATTCGTGATTGAGATTTAGATAATGATTTGAATGGCAAGACCCAAAGTCACGAGAAGCTTTGCCAGGGAAGACATTAATGAACGCTGGATAAAGGTTCCTGCTGCTTCAGATGCTAAAAGAAAGAATAAAGAAAATAAGAAAGGAGACCCGTCCCCCAAGACCCCGCGCACGAATGAAGGCACACCCGTACATGTTGCGTTATGAGCAGAATGCCAGTGGTTTCGAAGATGTCTGACTCGTCACGTTCGGGCCCGTCGATTCTTCCTTTAAGGATAATACGTCAAGGGGCGTAATTAACATATATTACAATGCATCTGTTTAATTAATATTTGGGTGAAAGGAATTCATAGAATGTATATTTAAATTCAGTCGATAGTGCGTTTCATTATTCCTACAAGGGCGACCTTATCATCGTCTTTATTATATAGTTAACGTATGATGAATAAGAGTGGAGGAAGTAGGCGTTCGATACGATCTTGAATCGTAAATGAAAGTCATTTATATAACGCAGTTCTTAAATGAACCTGAAATGAAAATACATATATATATATATATATATATATATACACACACACACACACACACGCACACGAGTGTGTATATACACACACACACACACACACACACACACACACACATATATAGGGCCTACCGGTGTGTGTATATATATATATATATATATATATATATATATACACACACAGTATGTATATGTATATATATATATATATATATGCGAGTATATATGTTGTAATGTTTTAGACCAACAAAGACCCTACGTAGGATCCACTCATGGCTGGTCTACCTAACTGTGTTTATAATTGTATATTGAGCATGTCCTCCGTGGTGGCGGAGGGGACCTACAATTTTACGTGGGTTCCGAACCACAAAAACCTTAACTCTTTAAAGGCGGCTACATGATGCAATAGTAGCAAAACCTTGAAAATGTTATATATTAGTCTTATTTACCAGTGTTATAAATTTCTATTTAGAAATTTAAAAAAATATATATTTTTTCATTGTTATTTTTTATGTTCCCAAAATGTGGACGTTGGCATATTAAGCTATACGTTTTAAGGTCAAATTTAACAAACGCTGAATTCCTTTTTAGAATTCTCTTAGAATTGCTTTCACTAAAATTAGGAAAAAATAAACAAATACCCAAGTTTTTGATTTATTTGAAGAACTGACACACACACACACACACACACACACACACACACACACACACACATATATATATATATATATATATGTCGTACAAAGTATGATTCTTACTGTTTACATTTTACTTATGAAATGTTGCACTACATACATGCTTTATGCATCCTTTTGTCGCACTTGGTACACTTCATCCTTGTACTTTTCATGCACACAATGCATCTTCCCTAAGAGCAAGATTCTATAAAATGATTAATTTGATCGTACCTAGAGGCATCTAGAGGCATTGCTGGGTGGTGTAGATGAACCTCCCCTTCGTAACCTTTGTTCTTGTGTTGCTATCAAAGCTCGGGCTACAGCTCTCCTGAACTGTAAATGGTTTACCTTTGATGTTGTGTTTATATGCTTATAGAATCTAAATGCAGCGATTACAGAGAAATTCAAGAGAGTTGAGAATATATTCCACCACCATTTTTTAGAGCGTTAATCTTGGTCGATACAGGGATAGCAATCGGTCGCAAACATCCACCTCTCCCATTCTTTTATTGTACATAGAAATAAGAAACGGCTGACTGACCTTTTTCTTATGTTCTTGTTTTACTCGCCTTTCCATTGTTTGAACTGGGGTGACGCTGTAGTAATTACTAGCCACGGTTACGACTGAATTGTTATTCCATTTGACGCACAACACTTTTCCATCTGATCTAAAATCAAATGACCCTCATTCCTTTTTTCTCATTTCTGACTTAGACAAAAGGGGGCAGTGCCAGATTATTATTGTCAGCAACATGTAGAAATCGTTTAGTGGACCTAAACCTTTCTCTACTCATTGTTTTAGCAAATATAGGCACTTCCATGGCAACACTGGTAGACCAGTAATCATTTTTAGAGGGAACACTATGATAACCACTTATTAGTAACAATCCTAAAAATGTTCTTATTTCTTCTTCGCTAACTTTTTGTCTCGTACTGCATACAAATTTGTCTGTTCCATTATAAATGTAATCATCTCATTTGTAAAAATAAACGAAATATTTCATAAGGTTCCTTACCGCAGTGATCTTCCCCTACTTTATGTGGAATAGAATAGGAGGTCAAAGAAATCTTTTCAGTTTTTCGCCAGCGCGGACTACTTTGCGAAGAGCTTACAGTTTCGGCGCTATCCTCATCATCTTCATTCAAATGCAGTTCAACCTCGCCAGCAACTTCATTTGGCAAACCTTCTTGATCAAAAACTGCATCATCACATTCTTCATCACTATCGACGTTCTGGTTACCCGTTTGAGAAGGCAAAACAACATCTACCTCAGGAGCGCTTGAATTTGCAGCAGCAGCTGTCGCCATCTGAAGGAAATGGAATCTCGAAACACGAGGTCGTGATCTAAAAAAATAAGGATGCAAAACAATAAAACCAGTCAGGTGTCACTTCTAAATTTACACTCTTTATATTTTTCATAACTTGTATAAAAATCCTTATCATGAAATAAAATAATATAACCCTAGTCCTAAAGTAGATAATTACAGACGATGCATTTATATATCACACAGTAAAGTACATAATATATATATATATATGCAGTGATATAGGTCTCGAGATCGGTCTCGGTCTCGAGACCGATCTCGAGACCCAATTTGCAGATCTCGATCTCGATCTCGGTCTCTGCTATTTAGATCTCGGTCTCGATCTCGGTCTCGACAGACGTGGTCTCGGTTTTTCTCCCCGAGACCTTTCGAGACCTCTCGAGACCCTAATGAAAAATACATGTAATTGGCATACTCATGAAGGTGGCTTGGTTGAACAGACACAGTTCAGAATGTTTATGAAAGTTTGTAAAAGTAAGTGGATGTTGAATTAGTGTCATATATATATATATATATATATATATATATATATATATATATATATATATTATATATATATTAGGGTGGTCCTTGCTTAGGGGGTGAAATTTCAAGTTGAACATTTTTCAGCTCCCACCCGCGGAAATCGTTCGAATGGTCGAGAAAACTCTCTAGGTGATTTATTGTTTTAATCGGACAACGTTTACCCCTCCCTCATTGAGCATTACCATTAAGCTAATTTTTTGACTTTCAAGTAAATGTTACATAATTTGTAATGTTTGTTTTTTTCATTCTTTCCAGATTTTCAGTGGTTGGATAACTAATGTGTGTAAAACTGTAAATTCTAATGATTATAATTTAAACTGAATAACTCCTTTAACCATAAGTCAAGCTACCCGTCAGTGGTTGGATAACTAATGTGTGTAAAACTGTAAATTCTAGTGATTATAATTTAAACTGAATAGTGAATAACTCCTTCAACCTTTAAGTAGATAACCTGGAAGCGAGCCGAGGAAGAAGCGACGACATCTACGGCCCGAGTGGAGCTCGAGTGGTCTTCGTCCTCTTCCAGTGGTGCCGCAAGCGCAGCGGAGAGCGACAACCATGGAGAAGAAGGGAGCCCTCGGGCTCCGAAGCGCTCCAGGCGGGGCACGACGAACATCGTTTCGGCGGCTCTGGCGTCGTCGCTGGATCGCACGAAGGTGACCGACCGAGGAGCTGTCTACGTCCTGACAGAGGTTGCCCGGTCGCTTGGGCACGACGTCGCAGAGCTCAATATCAACCGCAGCTCCATCCGCCGACACCGGCGCAGGCACCGCTCCAGGCTCAACGTGGCGCTCAAGGAAGAGCTGAGGGCCGGCAATCTTGTCGTTCACTGGGACGGCAAGCTCATGCAGGACTTGACGAGCAAGGAGCAAGTCGATCGGCTTCCCATCTTGGTCTCCGGTAACGGCGCGGTGCAGCTCCTGGGCGTCCCGAAGCTGCCGAGTGGAACGGGCTCTGAGATGGCCAAGGCCGTCCTCAACGCGTTGGAGGAGTGGGAGCTCACTGAGCAAGTGAGTGGCTTGTCATTCGATACCACCGCCTCGAACACCGGCCGGAACAACGGAGCGTGCGTCCTCATCGAGCAACACCTCGCGAAAGACTTGCTCTACTTCGCGTGCCGCCATCATGTGCTGGAGCTCCTCCTCGGTGCGGCGTTCAGGGCTGTGATGGGCCCCACGTCCGGTCCTGACGTGACCCTCTTCAAGCGTTTTCAGGAGCGCTGGGATTTCCTGGACAGAAGCCAGTACGAGTCCGGCGCTGCGCACCCCGATGTCGCTCCTCTGCTCACCACTGTCGACACGGAGTGGTTTGAGAAGGCGATAGTCGAGCGCAAGGACCTGCGCGACGATTACCGTGAGCTGCTCGAGCTCACCCTCCTCTTCGTCGGTCACGTCCCCCCGCGAGGAGTGCGTTTCCGAGCTCCCGGGCCGATTCACCACGCCCGCTGGATGGCGAAGGCAATCTACGCCTTGAAGGTCTGGATGTTCCGACAGCAGTTCAAACTCACGGCGAGGGAGGAGAGTGGCCTCCGGAGCATCTGCATCTTCGTCTGTCGGGTCTACGCCAAGGCGTGGACGGAGGCTCCGATCGCCGCAACTTCCCCCCGAAATGACTTCGCCCTCCTCAAGGACCTGCTGGCCTACTCTGACATCAACCCTGCGGTGGCCAAGGCGGCGCTGACCAAGTTCCAGAACCACCTCTGGTACCTGTCGGAGGAGCTGGTGGCGCTGGCGCTGTTCGATCCGGGGATCGCCGTCGATCAGAAGAGGAAGATCATCGCCTCTCTCCACGACCGGGTCGGTGAGGAGTCCCCGGCGAAGCGGCCCACGCTGCCAAACCGAGTACTCGCCGGGCTTCAGTTGGAAGACCTGGCGTCGTCCAACACACGAGGTTTCTTCGAGAAACTTCGACTGGAGGACGGCTTCCTCGAGGTCGACCCGGAGACCTGGCCGAAGCGGGAAGACTTCAAGACAGCGGCGGCACGTGTGGGAGGGCTCGCCGTAATCAACGACCATGCCGAGCGAGGAGTTGCCCTCGTCCAAGAGTACAACCGGACGCTGACCCACGACGAGGAGCAACTCCAGTTCCTCCTGCAAGTCGTCGCTCGCCACCGCTGCCAGTTTCCTGACTCTCGGAAGCGAACCCTACAGACCCAGGATCGCTAACCGGGCAACAACGGCAACAACTGCAACCGGGCAACAACTCCGGGGGTAAAGGTTCAAGGTCGATGAGGGAGGGGTAAACGTTGTCCGATTTAATGAAAAATTCAACTAGAGAGTTTTCTCAACCATTCGAATGATTTCCGGGGGTGGGAGCTGAAACTTCCCAACTTTGAATTTTAAGGACCACCCTAATATATATATATATATATATATACAGGGCGTCCCAAAAAAATGTATACACACTTTAAATACTTATAAAGGCAGTGTTTATTAAAATACATTTCATTTTCAAAATGTAATAGAATCTACAGACATTATTTAATTGTTTTGTCAACGCCTGTTTTCAAACTGACGTCCATTCTGGTCCAGGCACTGCTGATAACGCGAAGCAATGGAATCGCAAACATCACGAAACATTTCGTTTGGTATTTGTGTGCATTCTCGTTCAATGGCTGCTCTCAATTCAGCGACTGTTGCAGGTTTTATAGCGTAGACTTTGTCTTTTAAGTATCCCCATAAAAAAAAGTCTAGTGGTGTGAGCTCTGGTGAACGCGGAGGGTATTCTACGAAACCCCTTCGTCCAATCCACATCCACATCGTGCCAAGTACCACTCGCAATACTCCACTCTTCGGTCCGGATCATCATCTTCATTAATAGCATGGACTAATCTTGGAATGTAACTTTTCCATTGACAGCGCTTCAAAATGCGTTGGACAGACGATTCTGAAATTCCTACCTCACGACTCGCTTGCCGCACAGATTTTCTTGGACTTTGGTGATACGTTTCCAGTACTCTTTCTTGCTTTGTGGGGCTTGTCGATGTCCGTGGTCTTCCGGAACGCTTCTTGTGGACATTCTGAACAGTTCCATCGGCTTCAAACTTATCTCTAATTCGAGTGATGGTAAGTCGCGTTGGTGGATCTGTTTGAAACTCCCTCCTAAACTGTCTTTGCACTTCAACTGCGTTTTCACACTTCCAGTAGCATTTTAGAATGAATTTCCTTTGTTCAAAGCTTAGTCTGACTGCCATTATTAATTCTAATGGGTTTAACTTGGAAAGAAAGAAACATCAATTGAGCTATCAGCTGTTAAAGTGTGTATACATTTTTTTGGGACGCCCTCTATATATATATTATTTAGACCTTATGCTAATTGCCATGCCTCTGTTTATAGTACCGATATGTCAATTTATTTTTCATAGAAATGGTGTTGAAAAAATGCTATACAGGAAACTCAAGCACGGAGAATGAGCAGATACAGAGAGACAGCGCTCATTCTCACAGCAGCGATAGCGAAATAAAACAGAGTCAAACCAAAGTTCCGAGACTAATGGCAAAATATCAAAGCTATCGGTCCAAGCAGAAGAACGTTGAAACTAGGAAGATTTTGAACCGCAGGGAACAGTTGCGGCGGTACCTCTTAGAGATCGATGAATCTCATATTTTAGACAACTGCTCTCCAATAAAGTTTTGGCACCAGAAAAGGGATAAATTCCCATCACTGGCCAATATTGCCATGACTGTTTTAACAGTGTCTGCCTCTAGTGCTCCAATTGAGCGTGTATTTAGCCATGGAGGCATAATAATGAGGCCTCACAGAAGTCGAACTTCAGCAGATCTTCTGAGCATGCTGATGTTCCTTAAGTGTAATGAGCACCTATCATGCTTTAAATAAATGCACAAGTCAAACTGGGAGTGGGTACGTTCATTAAACCTTCTGTAACAGATATAAAAGAAGTAAATAAATAAAAAGTATGTATATATATATATATATATATATATATATATATATATATATATATATATATGTATATACAGGGTGGGCGGAAAGTAGCTCCCTAATTTAAATTACATATAAATTATGTATAAATTGTGATTGTATTGTTATATTGTTATGGTGTGTTCTCTAAAGTGGTATAATTGTAACGGTAATCTTTTTTTCTCTAAAGTGTTCTCTTTGTGTTCTCTAATGTGGTACAATTGTAACGTTCATTTTTTTTTTTCATTTCAGATTGAAGGGTAACATGGCTGAGCGTTTAACACTGCAGGAGCGTGCCCAGTTGGCGGCACGGTACGAAGTTTGGCAATCTGTCGTTCGAGTTCAAAGATGGTGGCGGGCCATTCACGGACCACGTGCCCAAGTGGACCCGAAAACAATCAAGAACTGCCACTCGAAGCTCATGACCACGGGGTCTGTGGCAGATGTTCGAAGATGTGGTCGCCCTTCGACATCCAGGGCCCAGGAGACGGTGCAGGCAGTTCAGGAAATGTTCGCACGGAGTCCACGAAAGTCAAACTCGCCAGGCAGCTCGGGAAAGTGGACTCTCCCGCTACTCAGTGCGAACTGTGCTGAAGAAGGAGCTGAACTGGCGTGCGTGGAAGCCGCATTACTGCCAATCTCTCTCGGACGAGGACTGCGACATTCGCATGGAGTTCGGGGAAATCATGCTGGCTTGGCATGAAGACTGGCCCCATCTCTTCCGCAACATCCTCTGGAGCGAGGAGGCGGTGTTCCACGTCGGAGGCTTTGTCAACCGCCACAATTGCCAGTACTGGGCAGGAGAGGATCCCATGGTTACCTGTGAAAAACGGCAGAATCGGTTCAGTGTAACGGTGTGGTGTGGTATGACCTCAGATCAGGTTGTGGGCCCGTTCCTTCTGCGCAACACCATGAATGCTGAGCGGTACCTTGCTATGTTGCGAAACGAGGTCTGGCCGGTTGTCAGCACATGGGAGAACATCGACGATCTGATATTTATGCAAGATGGCGCCCCTCCGCACTTCGCTCTTGTTGTCCGTGAGTGGCTGGATGCCCACTTCCCTGGGCGTTGGATGGGTCGTCGTGGTCCACATCAATGGCCAGCCAGGAGCCCCGACTTGACACCGTGCGACTTCTTTCTTTGGGGGTGGGTAAAGGAAGAAGTCTACCGCACCAAACCGAGGACATTGGAAGAACTGGAGGACCGAATTCGGGAAGTCATGTCCTCCATCCCGCCGGAGTTCCTGCTAAAGTCAGTGGACGCCATTCCTGGGCGGCTCCAGAAGCTGGTGGAAAGAGTTGGAGCCCACATTGAATTTTAGAGAAAACCTACCATGTATGCCTACCTTTTCATATTATTTCTTCTGAAATAAATGGATAATATACGTATTTTTTTACCACTCATGGCTGGTCTACCTAACTGTGTTCGTAATCGTGTATTGTGTATGTCCTCCGTGGTGGCGGAGGGGACCTACAATTTTACGTGGGTTCCGAACCACAAGAACATAAGAAATTTATGTAAAAACAGCCGGTAAATTGGCAACGACCAATTTTTACGAAACTAAATAATTATCAATTTAAAACTAATTAATTATCGATTTAAAACTAAAGATAGAATCTCTGGATCCAGAGGATCTAGTCATAATAGACAACTATCCACAAATATGTTACACTCTATATCTATTTATAACGGACATGCAAATATATCAGATCCAAAGAATCCAGTCAATTTCATTACGGTATCCATCAAGTCACGGTCCATATCGATTGCGGACCAAGTCAAAATTTACAACCATATACATTACAATATATACACTTACGAGAAAAAGTGTAGGTGTGGCTGTAAAGACTGTACAGTAATGTAGAAATGTGTGTGCACCCATTTTGGGTCTCCCATTTAAAGGTGTTTGTGGGGCAAGTGAAGATCATGAGTTATTCAATACCTCACAGTACTATGGGGGGCACCGCTCGGCAGAGGAATCTCTTTAAATGGGGTGTGTAAGGACAGAGAGTATCCCCTAACCCAAGACGCTGCCTCCCTATATCCCACAACACTTGTGTTGAGCTGTGGGATCTATCCCCAGAAAGCCTTAATTTTACTACCTTAAACTATACCCTTTCTGTCAACATATGCGTCTAATCGATTTTTAAACATGTTTATAGACGTGCTACTAATTACTTCTACCGACAAACTTCTTCTTCTTTCCCTTCGCCCGTTCCCGCCTCTATGCGGGGTCGGCGTTTCTGACCAGCCTCCTCCACACAGCCCGGTCCTGGGCTTCTTCCTCCGACAAACCTTTCTCCCTCAAATCGTCCCTCACCTTCTCCATCCACCTTCGCTTCGGTCTGCCTCTCTTTCTCCTGCCATGCACCTCCATATTCATCGTTCTCTTACCCACATAATCTTCGTCCCCTCTCATCACATGTCCATACCATTTCAGTCTACTTTCTTGTATCTTCCTCGAGATTTCTCGAACCTTTGTTGTGCCCCTTATCCTTTCATTCCTTACTCTATCCAACCTTGTCACTCCGCACATCCATCTCAGCATTCTCATCTCCGTTACATCTAGTCTTTTCTCATGATCTTTCTTTATAGCCCAAGACTCAGCCCCATACATCATAGCCGGTCTTACCACAGTCTTATACACCTTTCCCTTAACCCTTGCGCCTATTCTTCGGTCACACAACACCCCTGAAACTTTCTTCCAATTTTTCCAACCAGATTGCACTCTGTGTGTTATTTCTGTGTCCAGCTCACCATCCTCAGCCACTGTCGATCCCAAGTACGTAAACTTACTTACTCTCTTTAACCTCGCTCCCTCTAAACTAATTTCTGAGTCTTGATTTTCGTAGAACCTCAGGTACTCCGTTTTCTTTCTGCTGATTTTCAACCCTCTGTCTTCAAAAGCCCTCCTCCATTCCTCCAATTTTCTTTCTACTACTTCTCTCCTATTGCTGCACAGAACAATATCGTCTGCAAAGAGCATACACCAAGGGGATTGATCTTTTATCCCCTAGGCCAACACATCCATAATCAAAACAAAAAGGTACGGGCTCAAAGAAGATCTCTGATGCAGACCAACCCTCACGGGGAGCCATTCCGTTACACCTACACTACTCCTAACCTGGGTCCTCGCTCCTTCATACATACTTTGCACCAACCTAACGTACTTCTCCGGCACACCTTTCTCTCTCATACACCTCCAAACCTCCTGGCGTGGCACTCTATCATATGCTTTCTCTAGGTCGATGAAAACCATGTGCAGTCCCTTTTGTCGCTCCCGGTGTTTCTCCATCAACTGCCTCAGTGCAAAAATCGCATCAGTTGTTCCCCTACCTGGCATAAAACCCAACTGCTCTTCCCCGGCAAACTATTCCAGCTATTTACAATTCTATGCGTAAAAAAGTTTTTGGCAATCGCTGTCTCGATCCTCCTACTTGTCAGCTTACACCCATTATTTCTAGTTCTCCAATATTGTGCTCTTTCGAGAAAGCTATCTCTATTTACGTAATCGAACCCATTCATAATTTTAAAAACCTGGATTAGATCACCCCTTAGCCTCCTAGTCTTGAGTGTAGTCAATTTAACTCCTTAAGCCTATCCCCGTACGATTTCGACCTAAGCGACGGAATCATCTTAGTTGCTCGTCTTTGAACTCTTTCGATTTGGCTATATCTTTGCGCATATGCGGATTCCAAAATTGGATCGCGTACTTCAAATGGGGTCTAACTAATGATTTATAAAGACGAACAGCAATATCGCGCAATTTGTACTCAAAATTCCTAACTATAAAACCGAGCACTTTGTTCGCCTTATTGGCCGCTGCTGCACTTTGTTTCGCCACTTTTAAATCACCAGTGACTATAACGCCTAAATGTTTTTCCTGTTCTACGCTTGCCAACTCCTTCCCTGACATACTATACACAAAATTACCGTTACGCGAACCTATATGTAATTTGGCACTTATCGACGTTAAATTTCATTTACCATGTGACCGGCCAATCTAAGATTTTATTCAGATCTTCCTGGATTTTACCTCTACCTTCGTCATTAATCGCCCTACCACCCAACTTCGTGTCATACGCAAACTTTGAAACTGTACTGACTAGGCCGCAGTGGCGGCTCGTGACTTTCAGTTATGGGGGTGCTGCCTCAGAAATTGCGAACAATTGTTATAATGTTATAATGTTATAATGTTTCAGACCAACAAGGACCCTAGGATCCACTCATGGCTGGTCTACCTAACTGTGTTCGTAATTGTGTATTGTGCATGTATCGATTATATATATGTATATGAGAGAGAGAGAAAGTCGAATAGATAAATAGATAACTACTCACTACTCAGTCATAAAAATAAGTAAAATAGTATCATAAAATCAATTATAGGGTACTTACGCTTAACGGGTAATTTCGAATTTGCCAAAATTTTTATTTATAAACAAATTCCATTCTTCTGTTTTTATTCTGAGCGAAAAAATATTCTAAGAAATGAAAGCTATATATTGTAAATAATCCAATTATTATATAATTAACTTCAATCTCACGACAAAAAATAAATGATAACGAATCATTGATAAATGCAATTCGGAAATTAAATTTCGAATTAGCAAACGATACAGCAACACAACTACCACGTCAAACAAACAAATCGGCACTGCTCTGTCCACAGTGCTTTGGATCCTCTTAAACCCGCGATTCTGACTCGCTCTTCGTACGTCCGCCACCGAGGTTTCAAGCGTTTCGAACAAAATCTGGAACTGTTAAGTACGCAGTTCCACGGGAAGGCTGAAGCTACTTTCGTGATTCATTCGTTCGGCATTGAAATAGTTTAAGGAAAAAAAGGATATAATCTGATTTAAAAACTCAAAAGTTCATTGAAAAAAAACAATCAGAGAGGCTATTTTAAATATTTAAATATAAAGATCATAAGATCATGGGGATGCTGCAGTTCCACAGTGCCTACTTACGAGCCGCTCCTGCAGTAGGCCGACATCTAAATCGTTAATATACATAGGAAAAAAGCAACCCCACAAGGAAAAAGAAAAATGATTCCAAGGCCTTTCGTGTATTCAGAAGTACACCTTGTCAGGGAATGAGAGCTGTATTCCCTGACGAAGTGTACCTCTGAATACACGAAAGAGCGTGGAATAATTTTTTCCTTGTGGGTTTGCATCATTCATTCATTGATTTCACGTGTCTGTTTGTGAAATTCATTGCATATATATATATATATATATATATACTATCAATAACTGCAGAACTTATTTAGAAAAATTAAAACCTGCAAGAAAATATAAAATGAGATCTAATTTTATATTTTCTTGCGGGTTTTTAATTCTCTCTCTCTCTCTCTCTCTCTCTCTCTCTCTCTCTCTCTCTCTCTATATATATATATATATATATATATATATATATATGATGAATAAAACCACGAAGGGAAAAGAAACACAAAGGGGTGCTCAAGCGCTTTCGTCTAATGACATCCTCAGGAACACTGGAGTGAAAGGACAGATCAAGGCAATATATAGGTTATTTGCCGGTTTATTTCTTTATGGTTATTTAGGCTGTGACATATATATCACTAAGGCACTATTTTGTAATTAATTTTTTCTCAATTTATATTTATATTTATTTTTATTTCTTTATTCTTTTGTGACCTGTTTCATAAACAAGCCATTTGAATTTATATTGAATGTCGGCTGAAGTGCTAAAAGTGTCAATCTCCATACAAATGTTTGCTCCTCCCACAATTTTTTCTATGCTTACTATATATATGTATATATAGTGTGTGTATATATATATATATATATATGTATATATATATGAATATGTATGTATGTATGTTTATTTTTGTAACCTATATATTGCCTTGATCTGTCCTTTCACTCCAGTGTTCCTGAGGATGTCATTAGACGAAAGCGCTTGAGCACCCCTTTGTGTTTCTTTTCCCTTCGTGGTTTTATTCATCATAAATATTTTTCACGTGTCACTTTCGTGAAATAATTTTTCATATATATATATATATATATATATATATATATATATATTCTTTACAAAACCGCGATATAAAATCGATTGTCTAAATGAGTACTATATATTTATTGAGAATAAATTACTTTCTACATTTTACTATTCTTCAAAGGTTGATAAATTTTAATTTTAATTCTGAAGACTTTTGCCAATAAATAATGTGGAAGGGAACAGAGTGTGGATACACCGAGTTAAGACAATACTTTTTATTTCCACACGGTGTAAATGTGAGGAAGAACTTTAAAAATAAAGTTTTTCAAATTACAACGGATTTTAATTGAAGCTGCAGACAAACATTTTGAAACCACGAAAGTTTCGAAACACAAAGTCTAAAGAACGAATGAAAAGATCAATAAAACTTGAATAAATGGATTATTTTTAATTCCATTCAGTGTAGGCTTTATTACGGTTAGTTTATTCACCTTAAAATTCAGACTTTTCTCATACTGTTTTTTTATTCTGGAAGGAAGGGCCAAGGGCAAATGTCCGCAAAAGCGCTGCTCCCATAGAAGAACAAGAGAGCCAAAATCAAGGTACGGGGTTTTCGAGATGCCTAGACACTCTGCGTTTAAAAGATGGGAGGTCATAGACTGGAGGAAAGATGAAGTGAAGAAGATTGTTCCAGAGTTCACCGGTTGAGTAGATGAAAGACTGAAAATACCGATTAACCCTTGCATTGGACAGAAAAGGAATGAGAAAGTGTAGAAAGTCTGGTACTACGTGCCCTCCTTAAAGGAGGAGGCATGCAGTTAGAGAATCCAGAAGAGCAATGTCCGTTATAATAGCGATAGTAAAGAGAGAGTGAAGCAACATTGCGGCGAGAGAGAGAAATTGAAGACAATCAGTAAGAGGTGGGGAATGAATTGATGAGACGAAAATCCTTTGATTCCACGCGGTCAAGTACGGCCTTGCGGGTTGAACCACCCCACACATGAGAAGCATATTCCATACAGGAGCGAGAAAGACCCCTGTACAGAGGCGGCAACTGAGTGGGGGTGAAGAAATTGCGGAGGCGGTACAGCACATTTAACCTCTTAGAAGCTGTTTTAGAAAGAGAGTATACAGTATGTGATCTTTCGAGGAAAGATCACGTGAAAAGGAAAGGGGAGGATTGAGTTGTGTATTGTTGAAGGTAAGGGGATGGTCGTGTAGAAGATTGTGACGAGTAGACAGATGTAGGAACTGAGTTTTTGAGGCATTGAAAGCCACAAGGTTTTCTCTTCCCCAACCGAAGATAGCAGAAAGATCAGAGGTCAGGTGCTCCATAGCCGTACTACGCGAATCATGGAGTGACTGTTGAGAGGGACGCTTTGGGAAGCGGGTGGAGAAGTGAAAAGTGGAACCATCGGCATAGGAGGGAATAGGACAGGAAGTGCGAATTGAAAGATCATTAATAAATAAAAGGAAGAGCGTGGGTGACAGGACAGAACCCTGAGGAACACCACTGTTAATAGCTTCAGGAGCAAAACAGGTGTCATCTACAACTGCAGCTATAGATAGGCCAGAAAGGAAATTAGAGATGAAGGAACATATAGAAGGACAGAAACCGAAGGAGGGTAGTTTCGAAATTAAAATTTGTACCACACTCTATCAAAAGCTTTTGATATGTCTAGCGCAATGGAAAAAGTTTCACCGAAACCCCGAAAATAGGATGACGAAGGGTCAGTGAGATATGCAAGAAGATCCCCAGTAGAGCGTCCATTGCGGAACCCATATTGACGATCTGAAAGAAGATTGTGAGAAGAGAGGTGTTTAAGAATCTTCTTAATAAGGATAGATTCATAAACTTTGGAAAGGCAAGAAATCAAAGCAATTGGACGATAGTTGGAGAGTTGAGAGCGGTCTCCCTTCTTTGGGACTGGGTGAATGAAAGCGAACTTCCAGCAGGAAGGAAAAGTACCAGATGAGAGACAAAGACGAAAGAGTTTGCCTAGACGGGGTGTCAGCACAGAAGCACAGTTCTTAAGAACAACAGGAGGAACACCATCAGGACCATACACCTTCCTAGGGTTGAGCCGAGATAGGGCAGAAAAAAACATCTTTAGAAGAGATTCTAATTGCAGACATAATAAAGTCAGAAGGGGGAGGAGATGGGGAGGAACATCACCGGAATCGTCCAGGGTTGAATTGTAAGCGAAAGTTTGAGCGAAGAGTTCAGCTTTGTCAGGAGAAGAGACGGCAACTGTGCCGTCGATGGAAAAAGAGGAGGGAAAGAAGAGGAAGTAAAGCTGTTGAAGAGGTTCTTAGCTAGATGCTAGAAAGAGCGAGAAGAATTAGAATTGGATAGATTTTCACATTTTTGTCGGATGAAGGAATTTTTGGCGAGTCGACGAACAGATTTTGCACACTTCCGAGCAGAAATATAAGCTGAGTGAGAGTCAGGAGTTGGATGGCAACGGTACCTTCTGAAAGCCTCCTCTCTGTTGCGGATAGCATTAGAACAAGTAAAGTTAAACCAAGGTTTTTTTCCATTAGTAGTAGGAATAGAATATGGAATGTACGCCTCCATGCCCGATAGAATCACCTCTGTGATGCGCTCAGCACATCCAGAAGGGCCCCGGCCACGGAAGCAGTAATCATTCCATGGGAAATCACAGAAGCACTACCTAAGGGCCTCCCAATCAGCGGCGCCGAAGTGCCAAAGGGGCCTCCTCTTGGGAGGATACAAAGGCCGAATTGGAGCGATAGGACAGGAAACAGATATAAGAGTGTGATCGAAGGAGCCCAAGGGAGAGAAAAGTTTGACAGAGTAAGAAGGATGGGAGGTAAGAAATAAATCGATAATGTTAGGCCTATCTCCAAGGCGATCGGGGATACGAGTTGGTTGCTGTACAATCTGCTCTAGGTTATTTAGGATAGAAAAGTTGTAAGCTAGTTCACCAGCGATGTCAGTGAAATGGGAGGAAAGCCAAAAGTGTTGGTGAACATTGAAATCTCCTAAAAGGAGATTTCAGCAAAGGGAGGGGGGAAAGAATGTATTTCACTTTGGAAGTGAGGTAGTCAAAGCATTTTGGATAGTCAGTAGAATTAGGAGAAAGGTAAACAGCGCAGATGTATTTAGTTTGAGAGTGGCATGTAAGCCGTAGCCAGAGGGTATAGAATTCAGAAGATTCGAGTTGGGGAATACGAGAACAAGTTAGGTCATTGCATGTTATTTATTTATTTGTTGGGTTCAAAATCCCAGCTGAGCCGTGAACGGCCAAGTTCTAAAGGGCCAGTTCAACCTACAGCCCAAGTTAAGCTAAAATTAAACTTACGGACTTGAGATCCTATTAGGTCCTACCTCAGGGTTGCTGACTCGATGTGGGCCTACCTTAGGCCTCAGTTGCATGAATTTAAGATAAAACAAAAGGGGCTATTTATGGTCTTCTTTCTCAACCTTGCAACAACAACGCAACCTGGACTATTGCACGATGCAACAATCTTGTATCTAAACAACCAAACTGAATTGCAAGAGAGCTCTCTATAAGACCACACCCTGTACGTACGACATTCCACAAACGAGTAGAAAGACGCGCAGCGCCCAAAATGATGCCACAGAGTCCAAACAATGATGCCACAAGAGCCAAAAATGCTAGCTCTAAATTAAGTTAATTTTTCACTAACCTTACAATTATGAGATGGATATATATACACCTTAACTTAATATATACAAGCAATGCTGCATCAATCAGCTTAGTCATCATATCGCCTTGGGACAACAATGGTTCTTCCTCTTCTAGATTTTCTAACACTCCCCACCGAAGAGGCATTGTTGTCATTACCTTCTGCAAGGTTAGCCAAGCCTTCTCCATGAGGCTGTAACTCAAATGTTTCATCTTGACTATCTGTGTTTTTGCTGATTTCTAAAGCATAGAGTTTTTGTATAGGTCTCTTTAACTTTCCTCCTGAAGTCTTTACCAGTGCAGACCTAACTAAATTGTCTTTGCCAACAAACAACTCTTCAATTATGCCAAGCTTCCAGCATTGCCTTGGTCTTTCATCCCCAATCATTACCACTTCTCCCACCTTGATACAATTTGCATTGGAGCCCTTTACCTTGCCTGATGGGTAATAATTGAGTTCTGGCAAGTATTCCATCTGCCACCTCTTCCATAACTGATCTTGTAGCTCTTCAAGGTACCTGAACCGTCTGGTTAACTCTCCTTGAGTGCTCTGGATAGGCTGCAAGTCTTCTGGCACACTGGGGCTTGATGTTAATCGTTTACCACAAAGAAAATGATTTGGTGTCAATGGCTCTGCATCCTGCATACTGTTATAAACAAAAGTGATAGGCCTACTGTTCACCATTGCTTCTACTTCACATAAAACAGTGCAGAATTCTTCTTTGCTCAAATGAGCATTAGCTAAAAGTTTCTTTAATGGACACTTTACACTTCTCACTAGCCTTTCCCAAAATCCTCCCCACCATGGTGCTCTCTCAACAATAAACTCCCACTGTACCCCTTGGTGTGAAAAGTAGGATTGGAATCCTTCCTCTTTTAGCAAGGACCAAATTTCTTGGAGTTCCTTTGCAGCCTTTTTGAAGGTTTTTGCATTATCCGATATGATTTTATTTGGGAAACCCCTTCTGTTCACAAACCTTTTAAAGGCCAAAAGAAATACATCACTACTTAAGTTGCTTACCAACTCCAAATGGATTGCTCTGGTGGTAGCACAGTGAAAAGACATATATAACCTTTGTTAGACTCCCCTCGCTCATACACATAGACTGGCCCTGCAAAGTCTACTCCCACTACATCAAATGGGGCAGTATAGACACACCGTTCTCTTGGAAGTGGAGCCACCTTTTCATAATAAGGCTTTGCACTCCAACGCTTGCAAACCACACATTTATGCAAGACCTTTTTTACTACTTGTCTAATTTTGGGAATCCAAAACTGTTGTCTGATCTCTATTATCACTTCTCTAACTCCAGCATGTAACAGCTTATGATGAGTATCCAGGATCAAAAGGTCCACAAAGTGCCCCCCAGAAGGTAGCAAAATTGGATGTCTTTTCTCCTCTGGAAGCCCAGAAAACTGTAGTCTACCTCCTACTCTCAATAAATCCTGATCCAAAAACACATCCAAACCCTTGAGAGCAGAATGTGTTGGTAGAACCTGTAATGGATGGCTGGTGAGCAATTCCTCTCTTCACCAAATTTTTCCTTCTGCACATATACCACCCAGTATTTCCTGGCTTGCTGAATCTCATTACTGTTCAGAATTCCTTCCCTTCTTGTTTCTCCCTTAATATTGTTGGTAAATCTATATACCCATGCTGTCACTCTTAACAATCTTTTCAGACTGCTAATGTCCTCAAGCCTCAATATGGGGTCCTGCTGCATAACTTGACAACTGTTCACAGCGCATTTTCTCACCTCACTCACCCATGCTTCTTCAGCCTGGCATTCTCCTACAATAGGCTGATTAGAAGGCCAGTTTTCACTTCCAAGTTTTAGCCACTCTGGCCCATTCCACCACAAACTTGACTGTGCAAGATCTTTCACTGAAATTCCTCGTGTTGGTAAATCAGCGGGGTTTTGGGTGCCCGGACAATGCTTCCATTGCTTGGGATCTGTGTGCGCTTGAATTTCCTCCACCCTATTGGCAACAAATGGTTTCCATTTCCTTGCCTGGCTTCTTAACCAGTGCCAAACTATAGTGGAGTCTGTCCAATAATACAGTAGCTTGGAATTTCATAGAGGGCCAAAGACTTTTGCACTGTAACTGCAAGCCGACTAGCAATAACTGCACCCATCAATTCCAACCTTGGAACAGAAAGCCTTTTCAAAGGTGCTACTCTGCTCTTTGCAGCAACCAACCTGCAACTTACTTCCTCTTGCAATGCGCCTCTTATATAAATACAAGTTGCATAGGCTTCCTCACTTGCATCACAAAAGATGCGCAACTCCAAATTGTCTGGACTATTGTTCAACTCTCCAAAGTACCATCTTGGGATTTCAATGTCTCCAAGATGTGCCAATTCTTTGAACCAATATTTCCACCTTACCACCATATGATCAGGTAACTCTTGGTCCCAACCAAGTCCAATTTCCCAGAGGCTCTGAAACCAAATTTTTGACTTTATCACAAATGGAGCCAGGAATCCAAGAGGATCAAAGACCTTTGAAGCCAAACTAAGAGCTGCACGTTTTGTCCACCTTGCCTCATTCTCAGCCAGCTCTACTAAAGATTTCCCATTGAAGGTAAACAAATCATCTCCTTGCTGCCAAACCATGCCTAGCACTTTTGCGTCTATTGCCCACAACTCCTTAATACCAGAATCCTCAATACTTTCTGCTGCATCAGGTACTACACAGGACTGACTCATAAACTCTTGTAATTGAGAATGATTGGTCTGCCTTTTTCTAAGCTCCATGCCAGCCTCCCTCATTATAGCTCTAGCCTCCATGAATATCTGTTTAGCCATCTCTGTATTATCCACGGAACACAGCAAATCATCAACATAAAATTTTTTCCTTATGTGTTCAATGGTATTAGGATAGACTTCAGAATACTTTTTAAAATGGTACTGCATAGTAGCTGCCAACAGAAATGGACTAGAGCTGAGGCCAAACAACACTGATTTCATTCTATATGCTTGAACCTTAGGTTCATTTTCCAACAAGTCTTTCGTATCCACCCACAGATACCTTACTGCATCTCTGTCCTCTGGTTTTAACTTTATCCCCAAAAAGGCTTGCTTCACATCTGCAGTCAATGCTACTCTACTAAACCTGAATCTCAGTAACAAGGAAAATAAATCTGCATTTAAATTTGGCAAAGCATCCAAACAGTCATTCAAGGACACACCACCCTTGTCCTTGGCTGAGCCATCAAAAACTACCCTCAGTTTGGTGGTAGTTTTGTCTCGCCGTACCACTGCATGGTGTGGGAGATAATGTGCCTCCTGGCTCACCAGCTCACCTTGCACCCTTTCAGCATAGCCCTCCCTTACATAGCTTAGGATGGCCTCATTGTATTCAATTAAGAACTCCTCATTTTTTCTTAGCCTGTACAATGAAGTCTCCAACCTCCGATTAGCTAGCTGAAGGTTTGAACCAGGTTTGCAAGAATCCTTCCAAGGGATGCCAACTTCATAGCAACCATCTCTAAACCCAATCCCTTTTTCAAATTGCTCTAAAACATCATTGTTCACTGTACTTGCTTGTTTGTCCTTTATGCCAATGGATTCAAGTTCCCAAAACGCTTTCAAATGCCTTTCCAAACCATGGCTGTTCTCCTCAATCTTAACAAAAAGAGCCTTAATTTCCATTTCATTGCAATAGCTACCATGTAGCATCCAGCCTAGCTTACTTTCAATAGCTACTGCCCAAATTAATTCCTTTAACTTGCAATTCTTGGACACATGCCATATCTAAACAAGTAGTGACTGGAGCACAAAGTTCCTCAATCTCTACAGCTTGGACCTTGATAGTGGGACTTTGCGGTAACAACCCCTTAACCAGAACTTCTACCTTCTTAAATTTGGTTCGGTTTTGAACGGAACCCCCAAACCCAGAAATTCTTAAATTTTCCCTCTTAAGTTCTTTAAACTTCAATTTTCTGGAAATTCTGGTCTTAATAAAGCTACACTGGCTACCACTATCAAACAACACTCTTATAGTAGCTTCTCCATCATTCCCAATTAATAAGGCTGCAGTTGTTTGCAATAATCCCCCTTTACTTTTACTCCCTTTCATAGCAGTGGCATGTGCCACTGATGTCTCTACTGCTGGGGTAGGCCTACTAGGAGTGTTTTCACACAATAATGGCTGATGCCTGCCATGACATTTTTTGCACAAAATTTTAAACTTACAAAACCTTGCTCTGTGACCTTTCAAAAAACATTTAAAACATGCTGTGGACTTAGTTACCCTGTCCTTTCTCTCCTCAAAAGGTAAAGCCTCAGCCACTTCACATTTATACGACTTGTGGTTGCCTTCGCAAAATATGCATTCCTTGATTCCCTTTAATTTATTCTCAGAGGATGCATGTAGAGCTGACACTGTACCTGGGCTATTCCTTTTTGTAGAAACTTTGGTGCTGTGCCTGCCTTTGTCCCCTTGTTTAACATCCCACTGTGCAAACTCAATTCCCTCTCGTCTTGCTAATTCTGTGCCTAAAAGACTTAACATCTGCTGAAGGGGGATGTACACATGTTCTGTAGAGTGTCCCCTACTTAATTCAAGCAAAATTGAGCTGGCAATTTAGACTCCAGTATAGTAACCAACATTATACCATACCTTTCCATTCCTACACCCAAGTTGTCCAGGGATAGGCTGACCATATTTCCTTGAGACAAAAACGGGACATTGGGATGGCAAAAAAGGGACGGGGGTTATGTAATATTCTGTATTCATGAAAAAGTAAGTACATAAACATATTGAGCTTACAATTATTCTTCAGTGACAGAACCCATACAAAAACCCATACAAAACGGTACTGTCCCGTTCAAAACGGTACGTATGGTCAGCCTATCCGGGGACCTAGTTCTAACTTCAAATTCATCATATAACTGCCGTAACTCCTTGACACTATTAGGATTATTAACAGGAGGTATAGCTAAAAGTTCACGGAGGTGGCTTTTAATTAAGATCTCTGGCTTACCAAACCGTTTCTTTAATATATCCCAAGCCACATTATAATTAGCCTCTGTTAATGCTAATCCTGCTATTGTCTTTGCTGCCTCCCCTTCCAAGAGGGACTGCAAATAATTAAACTTCTCCACCGCACTTAACACTTGACTAGAATGAACTGCTGATTGAAAACTGTCTGCCCTTCCTTGCCATTCCTGAATACTCCCAGAAAATGTTTTGAGTACAAGCCTCGGTAATTGAACTGCAGATCTGTTAACCTTAACTTCACAAACATCATTTGTTGAGTGTTTGTTTCATTATTAGACCTGGTCTCTAACTGTAATGAGCTGCTAAACTCTTTTGCTCGGTGGCCTACTTTAATTATATCATCAATAATCTCTTCAAAGTAAATTATGTTATTTTCTATTTCATCCTCTTCTATAAGAGCCTCAATTTTAACATTTACTTCACTTCGAGCAACCTTTTTAGTTTCTAATATGGAAAGCTGCGCAGTCACTAATCTTAAATCCTCTTGCTCTATGGCAGAATCTATAGTGGCAATGACCTTTGTAATTAGACCTTTGTAGGCGCTTCTCCTTTTTTTAAACTTGTTCAATTCAGATGCACTCATCTTCAATGCAAACAACAATTGGGCTCAATGCCAAATGGGCTGAATTGGCAGAAATACTTAACCAAACTGATAAAACGCAAATTTTGCTTTTTTCAAATAAACTGAATTGCTGGGTGGGGTACTAACCAACCACCAGTATGGAATACCAATTTTTCCACCCAAGTAACTGGCGCACCGAAGTCTGCAACCTTCGCTTACGAATAATAAACCAAAATTAACCAAGCCGGTAAAATGTAGGCCAAAAACAACGACAGACGAGTGGCCAAGTTTCACAATTGGGCGATCAAACTTTCTACCCTGGGACCTTAATTCAATAATAAACCAAACTTAACCAAACCGGTAAAAATGTAGGCCAAAAACAACGACAGACGAGTGGCCAAGTTTCGCAATTGGGCGACCAAACTTTCTACCCTGGGACCTTAATTCAATAATGCTCAACCCGTCTAGGCCTAACTTGTGCTACAATTTGCACAATCAGAACTTTGTCGAAAAATAGTCACTGACTCAGTCTTGGGCTAGAATCCGGTTCTGAAGGACCATGTTATTTATTTATTTGTTGGGTTCAAAATCCCAGCTGAGCCGTGAACGGCCAAATTCTAAAGGGCCAGTTCAACCTACAGCCCAAGTTAAGCTAAAATTAAAAACTTACGGACTTGAGGTCCTATTAGGTCCTACCTCAGGGTTGCTGACTCGATGTGGGCCTACCTTAGGCCTCAGTTGCATGAATTTAAGATAAAAACAAAAGGGGCACTATTTATGGTCTTCTTTCTCAACCTTGCAACAACAACACAACCTGGACTATTGCACGATGCAACAGTCTTGTATCTAAACAACCAAACTGAATTGCAAGAGAGCTCTCTATAAGACCAACCCTGTAAGTACGGCATTCCACAAACGAGTAGAAACGACGCGCAGCGCCCCAAAATGATGCCACCAGAGTGCCCAAACAATGATGCCACAAGAGCCCAAAAATGCTAGCTCTAAATTAAGTGAATTTTTCACTAACCTTACAATTATGAGATGGATATACAGTATATACACCTTAACTTAATATATACAAGCAATGCTGCATCAATCAGCTTAGTCATCATATCGCCTTGGGACAACAATGGTTCTTCCTCTTCTAGATTTTCTAACATTGTATACATATACGCAACATCCACCTTTGGAGTGAAATTGATTATAGAGAAAGTAAGAGAGTACAGAAAAGGGGTTGCTGTCAGTCGTCCCAGACACCCGAGTTTCCCCGAAGTACTTCCCTGGTCGATTGGTGTCTACAATCTCCTCCATTATTCAGTCATATAATTATTTAATAGTAATTACTGCTCATAAATGTTAGCTCAAAAAATCTTCAAAACCATACTGTCTACGACCCCATTTGCTGCATATATATATATATATATATATATATATATATATTATATATATATAGTTCATATGTTTGTGTGTATAATAAATTATACCGAAGCTATTAAAATAATTACCGAGTTGAAGCATTTTCAAAAATAATGTTAATTTCTTTCGGGGTTATCATGGCTCTCATTAAAACTGTAGTTTGCATTTTTAAGCCCTTTTTAAATCATTTCCGAGCATGCGTTTCTGAGGGAGGTTTTTTTCGTTTTAATTAAAAATTCATCATTGATAGCCACTTCTCGGAGTTTCTGATAACCGCTTGACCTTTCTCTTTTAATTAATTTAAATAATGCTTTAAGAGCAATAATGATTTTCATTTATATATTATTTTCTTATTATTTGATGCAGATTGATGAGATTTTATCGGGCGCTCTGTCGTTTGTTCCCAACTCTGATTCGTCAATTTTTCATGGCGTATTTTATTATCAGCTTTTTCGGGAGCAAACAACTTCTTGGCATTCAGGCCGTGATAGCAAAAAGGCCAATTTGTTTATGACACAAGCCCGGATATTACGACCCTCATTTTTCAGCGTAGATTGTCTTTATATGAAATTGGTTTTAAGGGGTGTTCACGCTAGAAAAGGAATGAGTATATAAAGTTTATCTGTACCGTGAAATTATGACAGATATTTCCAAAACATTTCAAGGCGCGTCGAAAAGCTAAGCAAAAGGAATGCTATTTTTAAAGAAAGTATTAGACGCAGAATTCAACGAGGCACTAGCTTCATTCCGAGACTCATTGCTTTGAGGAAAAGGGAGATGAATTTCTGATAAAATAAAGTCATTAGTTTTCTCCTTGGTGATCCAATGTGGCTCGCAAGGTGTCCAATTGCATGCCGTATTTTTGTTTGACATTAAGTGCGAACTGAAGGTCTAAGGAACAACTAAACAGGTTTAGTTTGTAACTTAGCTCGACGTTTTTATCTGGATACGGTTTCAATTTAACTGTTTATTCAATTTAAGTGTTTCAACTTAACTGTTTCAATTTAACTGTTTTATGTTCTTCAGTTATTAATTTAAAATGATGCACTCTTTCGCTGCTGATAATGGGAGAGTTTCTTTTCACTCCTTTAAGATTACATTAAGATACACAACATCTCACGGTATACATCGCAAATTAGATTGATCGCGATGACAAATTGGAAACATCCTTTATGCTCCTTCTTTGAGGTGTATAAGTACTGCTAATTGCATTTATTAAAGCTTATAACATTTGTTTTCAAGTTTAAAAGTAAATTGTGATATATATATATATATATATATATATATCGACTTATCATGACGATCAAGCCATCAGGAGCCTTCGGGATAACGTTGATTCGACAACGATTGATCGATTGAATTAAAAGACGAGGAATGATAAGAGGGAAGAAAGTAACCTATGACGAGAAGCGTAAGGCATTTTTTTATATACGCTTCTCGTCAGAGGTTGCTTCCTTCCCTCTTACCTTACTTTTCACTGTACCTTTGGTTAAATTTATATGTATATATATATATATATGTATATATATATATATATGTATATATATATATATGAAAATTATTTCACGAAAGTAACACGTGAAAAATATTTATGATGAATAAAACCACGAAGGAAAGGAAACACAAAATGGTGCTCAAGCGCTTTCGTCTAATGACATCCTCATTAGACGAAAGCGCTTGAGCACCATTTTGTGTTTCCTTTCCTTCGTGGTTTTATTCATCATATATATATATATATATATATAAATTTAACCAAAGGTAGAGTGAAAAGTAAGGTTTTTTTATATACGCTTCTCGTCATAGGTTGCTTCCTTCCCTCTTATCATTCCTCGTCTCTTAATTCAATCGATCAATCGTTGTCGAATCAACGTTATCCCGAAGGCTCCTGATGGCTTGATCGTGGTGATAAGTCGATCAGTCATAAGGTATTAAGCGTTTCATCAGAAGTGACGAACCTTTTATCCTCGCATGACGTTCCTTTAGAGAACTTTTTTAATATAAGGATGAATACGGGAATCTTTCTTTTGCTATCTCATAAATATAGGCGATGCAAGAAGCAATTTCGATATTAAGCTTATAATGATACAACACAGTCGATTTATAAACGGATATTAAGAAATTAGTATATCCATATACAGTATAGTGTTAGATGCAGTAATAATATAAACAAAATCGCGTTGTATAGGCCAACTTTTATTTTAAAATATATTTGAATTATTTTAGTGCCTGATTGTATTCAATGTAATTTCGAAATTAGTTAGTAGGCACTATAGTTTCCGAGAAATGTATTTTATCATACGATAATTATTAATGCATAACCATTAGCTTTTGTTGGGAAATTTGTATAGATAAAACAAAGGCTAATGAAGTCAATAATAAACAAAACGTTGTATGGCCGCCACTATTTATTTTGGTACTTACGTATTAACGGGGGGGCCACCACATATTGATGATTGGTTAGGTTAAGTTGTAATATTTTCGTTAGTTGAAAATTTCTTATACATCATATTTTTTAAATAGCAATATTTTTTAAAATATTTACAATGATTTATATTTCAAATACATGTTACACATTAGAAACAACATTTGTTTCTGGAGGCCAAAAATCGGTCATTTCTTCTGATTGATCCCAAATTTTCATCTTGAATAAGCCTAAAAAATTAATTTTTTTCAGAAAATTGTATGAAAAAAATATTTTAAAAAATATTGCTATTTAAAAAATATGATGTATTAGAAATTTTCAACCAACGAAAATATTACAACTTAACCTAACCAATCATTAATATGTGGTGGCCCCCGTTAATATGTAAGTACCTTTATTTTAATGAAAATGACTTTTTTAGCTAAATTTTCTAACACAATTTATAATTCATAATTTAGAATTTTTTAGTAAAAAAAATTTACACTTTATACAATGATGATCTTTTGATTCCTGACCTTTGCACCACCCTGTATATATATATATATAATATATATATATATACATTTAACTGCAAACACGCAGTATAATTAACGTAAAGAACGACGCTTGTATAGGAGATATTCCGCGCAAGATGAGAGAGAGAGAACGAAACAAATGAAAAAATGAGGTAACCACCCGGGAATCGAACCCGGGATCTTCCTATTGCCGGTCAGATATGATAACCACTACACCATGGGCCTCACTCTTCCAAATGTCGTAATTCTTCTACATACTCGCAGAAACCAATGCCCCAAGGGGGCACCTCCCGCATGCCGTAACATTATATACATTTAACTGCAAACACGCAGTATAATTAACGTAAAGAACGACGCTTGTATAGGAGATATTCCGCGCAAGATGAGAGAGAGAGAACGAAACAAATGAAAAAATGAGGTAACCATGGTGTAGTGGTTATCATATCTGACCGGCAATCGGAAGATCCCGGGTTCGATTCCCGGGTGGTTACCTAATTTTTCATTTGTTTCGTTCTCTCTTTCTCATCTTGCGCGGAATATCTCCTATACAAGCGTCGTTCTTTACGTTAATTATACTGCGTGTTTGCAGTTAAATGTATATAATGTTAGGGCATGCGGGAGGTGCCCCCTTGGGGCATTGGTTTCTGCGAGTATGTAGAAGAATTACGACATTTGGAAGAGTGAGGCCCATGGTGTAGTGGTTATCATATCTGACTGGCAATCGGAAGATCCCGGGTTCGATTCCCGGGTGGTTACCTCATTTTTTCATTTGTTTCGTTCTCTCTCTCTCATCTTGCGCGGAATATCTCCTATACAAGCGTCGTTCTTTACGTTGATATATATATACAGTATATATATATATATAAGGGGTTCCAAAAAACCTTAGCCCCCCCATTTGCAGCTTACATGTTTACTTATATCGAAATAGTTTTTAGTGATTATAAAAATATATAAAATTCTTTATTTATTGCAGGTATTAAAATTACTCTAGCTGATAAAGTGATAATATAATGGCTTCTCAATTAATTGGTGATTCGGAGAGGCAACGTGTGATAGATCGCATACAAGCAATAACATTTCGGGAAGTTCGTGATGCTGGAGCCACCTTTATAACACGTTCATGGGTTGCCAAAAAGTTGCGAAGAAGTGAGGACTTCGTCAAAAGAAATTAGAATAAAACTTTGGATGAATGCGAAATGGATACAACCAAATCTGGGCGCCCAAATTTGCCACTCTCTCAGGAAACAAAGGACATCATTCAAAGCGGTACGCGTAAGCGGAAAAACAGCTGTCCTAAACTTTCTAGAGAGATCGAAGTGTTGAGAGGAAAGATCGTTAGTGGTGAGATCATTCGACTGTACCGTCATAGGCAAGGTTTAAAGCCTTGTCATGAACTTCCAAAGCCAAGAAAAACTCAACTTAACATCGATGACAGAATGTGGTTTGCCCATTATCTTGAAGATTGGGATGTGGATGATTTCATGCATTTAGCTGTCTCCGATGAATTTTTTGTTTACGTAACACGTCGGCCTAACTACCAAAATGATCGAGTGTGGGCCACACCAGATGAAATCGATGACAATGAACATTATCGCGAATTATTAAAAAGTCTAGACTGTGTTGGTGTGTTTGTTTTGTTCACTGCAAAGAAGCTCATGTGGGTGCCGAAGCCAAATTGTCAGAGTTGGGATGGACAGTATTTTCGTGATATTATTCTATCCCAGCATGTCATTCCTTTTCTAAGAACCAAACAATGTTATAGATGTCGATCAGGTCACACTTTTGCACGATAAGGCCCCCTGCTTTAAGGCATTAGCCACTCAACAGTTGTTGCGGAACCATGAGATCGATTTCTTTGGAAATGAAGAATGGCCAGGAAATTCTCCTGACCTGAACGTCTGTGAACACATTGGATCAGTTATAAAGGACAAGGTTGAATGTCTCTTGTTTCAAGAACCTGCAGCAAATCGATTTTCGAAGGATACAGTGACGCAACACATTGAAACTGTTTTAGCAAATTTGCGTGACGATCAAGATCTATTCACGTCACTTTTGGCAAGCTACCCAAAGCGAATTTAGGCTGTCTTGGAAGCCAATGGCGGGAACACCAAATTTTAATTGTTTCTCATTAAATGCAGGATTAAATTCTCTTTTGTAAGGTATGTTTAGTTTTACTGTACCTCTAATGGTTTAGGCCATGGGCGGGGGTGTGTGCTAAGGTTTATTGGAGCCCCGTATATAGAGTATGTCCATTTTATCAGTTAACCCAAAGAAATGTAAATAAAAAACTAAATAAAAAGCAAGTATATTTCAGGGATGCGTGAAGCTTTGTTATATGAGAAACAATAACAGTAACAGTCGAAACGCGTCATAACAAATGTTAGAAGTGTTCACCGCCATGTTCATTGCACAAGAGTGAATGGCGAACTATGTTGCTGGACACAGACTGTAACGCCTCTGGTTGAATGTTGGCAATGATGTTGGTAATTAATGTAGCTTCACGAGAAATAATTCGGTGATAATAAATCAGGTGACGTGGAGGCCACAATCCCTTAGAAATATGTGCTTACCAAAAAATAAATTCCAGCTCTGTCAATATCTGACGAGATGCGTGGTTTGTTGAACCGTCTTGTTGGAACCAACCATTGTGGATTTCATCCTCTGATGGGCAGCCCAAGAACCCGTGCATGTCGTCAATATTGTAAAAAATAAAGAAAAATAAAGGCATCTCATCTCCCACCAGATACACATCAGTCCGTTTCCTTTTTCTCTAAAAATTAAATTTAATTTACTACATTAGAAGTGTAATATTTTTGTATGATATCAAAGAAATAACTACACCATTATTTGGTGGCCGGAAAATCTCTTTAATTTTTACAATGAATGTAACTCCCTGATGTAATCGTATTGTGAAAGAAGAGAGGTTCCACAATCCGACATCTTGAAATGGTACACCACACTCCCACGTTCTCGATATGAACGGGGTTTCATGAATGGTGTATAGGTTTTGTGCATTCATATATCTGGCGAAGTGCAAACATGTCTCATCCGAAAAAATATAACATCCGAGACGTCACGCTGCTGTTCCACAACGTGAAGAAACCACTGGCAATAAGCGAGCCGCCTTTTATTGTCAGATGGGTGCAATTCCTGTACCACATGCACCTTATATACTGTAAGTACAACTTCAATGCCTGTTTTTCAGACCCTTTGAACGATCTTCCATAATGTTCCAGGATCAGTGGGAACGTTTCCTGGTCTAAAACGTTTACTAAATCCACGTTGGCACTGTTTGAAAGACACGTTTTTCGTCTAATGACATCCTCAGGAACACTGAGGTGTTCCTGAGGATGTCATTAGACGAAAGCGCTTGAGCACCATTCTGTATTTCCTTTTTCCTTCATGGTTATTTTCATCATAAATATTACTCACGTGTTACTTTCGTGAAATAATTTTCATAAAATATATATATATATATATATATATTTTAAATCCTTTAAATAATTAAAAAATAGTTAATAAAAGTGGCATTAATTATTAAAAGAAATTTTATATTTTGTAGTAGTCCCTTAAAGCTAATTTTCCGTCATTGAACTTGATCAATAGGAGCCTCTTCAATTAATTTTTGTAGCAAAAAATCTTATTGTCATACATGAATATAAAATATTTTTAAACATATATTTATTAATAATTAATAATAATGATAATAGTTATTTTTATTAGGGTTCACCTTCATTATCGTAAATTGGAAGTAAAAATGAGGGACATTTTGTCCTAGGAGAACATTGGTCGATTTCCACTTGAATAGATCATGAGTAGCTACTTTTTGAACAATCGCTCATTGTGTTCGTTTGACTCTTTGAGGCTATGGGCTTTCATTCTATTGTGTGGGCATGAAATTAACATTTACTCAGCTAATTACCTTTTTTAAAGAGAGGCTTCATTAGCATGTGTGGAGCGTGAGTCTTATTTAATGAACAAACAAAATCTCTACCGAATGGCATCTGAGACGATGCCTGAAACGATAATTCCCTTTTGTCTTAACGAACGAAGATTTAGTATGCTTCTTTTCCTTAATAAACACTGCAGAAGATGTGAAGCCAAAAGATATTTTTTATCAAACTAAAATCAAATAAACTGACTGACCATCGCAAAACCAAATTCAAGTTTTTTTTTTAAAAGAATTCGTTCGACTGTACTGAATTATGTTTCCAAGAATTTGCGAATTATTTGAACGGATAAATTATAAATTTGAAATTTGTGGAGGAACTTTTTTTATTATTATTACTAGTACAGTTCCCGCCCCTTCGCTGACGGTTAGACAGGCTAAACTACAAAAAAAGAACGCAGCCGTGAAAATTTTGAGCTTCACATTGTGTCAACATTTCTGAATCTGGTATCTCCCAAAACCTCCTCACCCCCATTCATGCAACTTGGGGGCTAACCCCTTCTCCCATTACCCCTACCCCTCCCCATTACCACACCCATCACCCATTACCCCCACCCCCACCCTTCCCCCATTGCTAAACTACAGAAAAGAACACAGTCATGAAAATCTTGAGCTTCACATTGCCGCCCGCAATACAATTTCTGAATTTTTTTCTCACAATTTTTTCTCACAATTTCTGAAAGTGTGACGGACAGACGGACAGACGGACAGACGGACAGCTCTCTTATTATAATATAGATTATTATTATGCAAATAAATTTAAGGAAAATTGTAAATATTTTAAAGTTCATAATGCATTTAATGCTGAAACTGAATTTTCTCTTTTGTATTGAATGGGTGAACGCTTAAATTCTATAAAAAAATGGTTTATAGTTATAATAATAATAATAATAATAATAATAATAATACGAGTAATTACTAGGAATTTCAAATCCTTTTAAGGATACTTTAAACAAAATTTCTCATTAAAACTTTTTATGTATATACTGTATATACAAAAACAACAACAGCAACAGCAACAACAACAATCTTTTTTCAGAGGTTCACATAATGTTAATTTTGTACTTTAGTGGCAAGTAGTCCAGTCACAGCATTCTTATCTGAATATACCGTTGGGAAGCGTGACAGATTTTCAGGAAAAAATCTTTGAGATTCAATTCAATTTTTACAAAAGAAAATAAGAAAATAAATAGAATTACTGGAAAATAAAATAAAGTTGCATTTAATTAATTCTGTCATTTTAAATGAAAATTGAGATAATCTTAGAAAAAATAGGAAAAAGAAGCGGTTAACAATACGGTAAACATGATGAAATACCAATAATAATTCGTATCGGTTATTACAGATGAAAAATCAGACTTAAAGTAACAGATACAGATAAATGAGGCACATTTTATATATGGAGTAATGTAATGGAAACTTTCAAAATATAATTTATATAACTTGCGAGTGAAACCGATTTAAGACTGTGAATTTTGCATATACAGGGTATACATAAAGTCAGGATCTATTTTTGTGAAATAATTATTTTTTTCTATTTTTCTTTTCAGAAGCCCTCAGAATGAATACAGAAGAGCGTGTGGCAATAGTAATTTGGCGAATCGAGGGAAAGAAATACAATGACATCAGAGAGAAGTTTAGAAGGAGATTTCATAAGCCGGGGCCAATAGACAAGACAATACGAAAATTGGTGAACAAATTTAAACGAACGGGATCTGTAAATGATGAAGCAAGATCAGAACGACCGTGTATGTCAGATCTTACCGTGAATGCAGTACGCGGAATTATCACTGAGGAGCCACGTACGTCCGTTCGTTCTGCATCACACAGACTCGGCCTCCCGACGTCATCTGTGCACAAAATTCTGAAAGTTAATTTGTAGAAGAAAAGCTATCATTTGCAGGTTTTACATGATTTACATGAGGAAGATTTCCCTCGACGAAGTGCTGTGTGTGCTGATCTCGTAGAACAAATCTGGAGTGATAATTTAATGGACAACATTCTCTTTAGTGATGAAGCCACTTTCCATACGTGTGGAAAAGTAAATCGCCATAACTGTCGAATTTGGGCAGATGAAAGACCGAATGATTTCGTCCAAAATTGGGAAAGACTCACCTAAAGTTAATGTCTGGCTGGGTTTAACAAAATCTAAGGTTTATGGTCCTTTTTTCTTTGCTGAAGCTACAGTTACGGGGCTTATTTATCTGGACATGTTGCAGCAATTGCTTGAACCTCAGCTGATTGGGGATAGGATTGTTAGTACCGTCGTCTATCAACATGATGGTGCTCCTTGTCACTATGCCAAAATTGTTCAGGATTATCTAAATGGACGTTTTCCAAATCGCTGGATCGGACGCGGAAGCAACAGACCTTGGCCAGCGAGATCACCAGATTTAACCCCTTTAGATTTCTTTGCATGGGGCTTTATCAAATCGCACGTCTATCAGACGAAGATTACGAGTCTTCAAAACTTAGTACACGTATACGAACTGCTGCAGATAACATAATCCCGCAAATGCTCCAGAATGTGTTTAGAAATGCTGCGGAACGATCTGAGCTGTGCAGGGATACTGATGGGCGTCACGTCGAATCCTACTCTTAATTATTTAATAAATGTTACCACTTTATCATTTTATGATTGAATTCCATATAATTTCCAAGTGCTTCACAAAAATAGATCCTAACTTTATGTACACCCTGTATAATAAACAGAACTAATGTGCTTGGAACAAGGAAGTCTTCTGGGATATTAACCTTCCCTAGCGGGGACTTGGAGGTGGCCTCCCTAAACAGCTAGGGTAATCTGCACCAAATTTAGTATACTCGTACACGTTAAGAGAGGATCAGGGAAGTTTTAGTAATACACCCACCCGACCCAGTCTTCACCCCTTTATGGGACTAGGAAGGGGGTTACCCTATTTTCGCTTATATACGCTTAACGACGAGGTTAATTTGCACCAAAGTTAGTGTACACATTAAGAGAGAACCAGGGACCTGCCCCTTCCAGTCCCCCTGTGAGGGAGAGGACTGGGAGGGAGTCTCTTAAACAGCTAAGGCAATCTGCAACTAATTTAATATTCATATTAAGGGAGAACCAAGGAAGGTTTTAGTATCACACTCGCCCATCCCAGACCTTCCCTGGGAACTTGAAGTGTCCCATCTAAACGGCTAGGTAATCTGCACCTAATTTAGTATACATATTAAGGGAAAACCCAGGGATGGTTTAGGTAACACACTCGCCCCTCCCAGTCTTCTCCGGGTTTTTTTCTGCGCAAGTCTCAACGGGCATTCCAGTAGTACATACACATGTATATGCAAGTGGGATGTTGTACATTAATGGAGTTAATAAAGTCTTGCTAAGTGATTTGCAAACGAAACGAAATTAATGATGGTGCTTGTCTGATATTTATAGGTATAGAGTTCCAAATATCTTTGTAGGAGAGAACATTCATTTCCTGCAATTTGCATTGAATAATTTGGTTTGTGTATGAAATCATTGGGAGGCCTTGTATTAGGATTGTGTTTGGTTTGATGAGGGGCAATCGCCCTGTGAATGGGCGAAGTATAGTTTTTATTATTAGCAACTTTGTACATACTGATACCGATAGTTAGTTTATAGAAGTCACTTAGTGTTAGAATATTTAAATCTCTGAACATTGGAGAAGTACGAGATTGTCTGTTATTATTGTTTGAGAGAGCTTCTAAGCAGTTTTTATGGATTACTTCCAGCGGATATCATATATAATTCTTTGTAGTACCCCATGCTATAATTCCATACTGGAAGTACGAATGGATAAATGAGCAACACATGTGTACCTGCTCAATAGGTCGAACATAAGGAAATCCCTTTAAACTAAATGTATAAGAATATTAAAAGTATAAAACTCTAATCTAAATGACGTGAAATTCTGAATGCTTTTAGGTTTTCTCTTTTCATGCTGCAGCCACATGACACCTAAGTCGTAACTCACTGACCGGAACCATCGAAATTCTATCGCGCTATCGCCAGGGGCGTGTACAGAAATTAACGGTGTAGCCGTTGACGAGATGGCGAAGCCGTCGCACAGTGCCACAAATGGGTTAAAAAACGGTCAAAATTATTTTTTTCGATTGTACTTAGTTTTATGTAGTTGAAATGTTTAATTATGATTTATTTTAATAAAAAATTATGTTTAGTACCTTTTGTATATATGTAATGGTGACATATTGAGTGATTTTTCTATAAATAATAATAATATTCCAAATCAATAGGTTATGACCTACTGTAGTTTCTTAAGTTTCTCAAATTACTAAAAATATACTAAACAGATAATTGTTAATTAGGCCTATGTTTTGCAGATTTTGTCAAATGACATACTAAAATAAGTATGGTTTCATTTTAATCACTATACACATCTATTGTTTAAAACATTATTTGATAACCTGCCACTATATCAGAAGGGGTAAATAAAAAACATCGTAATACCTCTTAAAGTTTATGAAATTAATTCCCCCAAAATAAGTGTGACAACTGATATGAAAAAAAGTGTAAATAGTGTAAACAAAGTTACAAAAACTTCATATTTAGAACATATCACGCATCACTCTTCTTGCAGACTTAGTTAGTTAATACATGAAAAACATGTTCTAACACGCAAAGTCGCAAATAGTCGCAAAAAAGTTTTGTTTCTTTGATTTACTTCAAGGTTGCATTAATGTTTAACACAAAAATTACATTCCCCAAAATTCCCCATTTTTTGTTTTGCTAATTTTACACATTTTCTAGATTGGCAATATCATAGATTACAGATTAAATTGTTTAGTTTTTTAATTAATGCTATCTTTTTAGTTTTCAATAAAAAAATATGCATGAAAATGTTCTAAACTGTTTATTCTTTCAATAGAACTAAGCAGAACATGAAACTACAGACAATTTTTTGTGATATAGTAACTTCAAGTAAGTTGTTAGAACAAACATATTTTGTCCCCTCCAAGATATTTTAAGACAATGTATATTATTTCGTAGATTTTTCTTGCCTTAATGTAAGAGAATAAAATTTCAAATACTTAAATCAGTAAGTAGAAGTGTTTTATTTTGACATGGAAATGGTTTTAATATAATTTACTTAAATTTGTTATTTTTGGTTTTTGGCCGTTTTTTAATCCATTTGTGGCACTGTGCGTCGAGCGGGAAAGGGTGCGGGAGAGGGTGTCCCCTAGGGCGGAGTGAAAAACTCATTTTTCGAATTTTCAAATTGGCTAGTGTGGAAAATGTGTGGAGTAGTGAGGAAATAAGCTGATATAAATTTAAAATCATAACATTAATATCTTCAGGTGCCACAATGACCTTCAATATTGAAAAAAATTGAAAAAAGCAGATTTTAACCAATAATTACAGAAGAGTCCACGATGTACAATAGACAAGAATTTATTCACACTTGTATAAAAATAGCTCAGTCAACCTTTAAAAAAAGTTTCTATTCTCTAAAAACAGTTTTCTATAGTCAGCTCACTCAGCTGTCACGTGAGTACCTCGGTTCAGTGTAGCTGTCGCTCTCGTAGCAGGTGGGTGTTCTGTTGTTGGCGTTACTCAGATAGTCTAAACTATATTTCTTATATATTTTGCATTTCTGTATTGTGTTGCCCTAAGTTTGCCATGTACTATTAACTGAAATTAACGTATAATTGATATTAGCTCTTTCTTTTTCAGATTTGTATACTTTCAAAATGTCTCGAGTTTGTGCAAAATCAACCAGGGCCTCAACTGAGTGCCCCATGTTTGGTATGGGGGAAGATTTGTGGCACAGGAATCTTCCTACATACGAAGGAGTTTTTAAATATTACTTGTTTGTAAGAAACGATTTGAAACAGAATACTAATAAAGATCCTTCAATATCTCAAATATTAGAACAAGTTGTTGATAAATTGAAAACAATTTGGGAAAGTGCTTCCGTCCCAATTCTGTCAGACAGGCGAATTGAAACAATGTTCAGAAGCTACCACGAAAAGTATCGTGTCATTATGAAGCCATACCAAAGCAGAAAAAATTCTGAAGCTTACAAAGCAAAGATTGATATGTTCAAAAAAGAAGCACACACGAAACTTTTTGACATTGCAGCGTGCAAGTGCAAAGTACTAACACAATGTTCTTGTCCCAAAGAAAAAACGGTTCCAAAGGAAGAAGTGACGTTCCTCTTAGATCAAAGGAGTGAAAGAAAACTGTTTATTGATAGAGTAGATATTACACTCTCAAAGAAAAAAGCATCTACGTTGCTAAGAAAGCAAAAAGAAGCTGTAAGGCTCACCAAAGAATCTTCACAGGAGAAATTGCAGGATACAAATGTTGAATTATCATCATCGACATCAAATAGTGAAAGTGAATCTGGCGAAATATCAGACGATACATTTCCAGAGCCAGTTAGCTCGAAGAGAAAGCTCGAACAACCTGAAGAACAATTATTCAAGAAAAGGAAAACTACAAATCTACCTTCAGTGGCTACTGCTTGTGACAGGACTGCAGTTTCAGATCGAGCTGCAGCATTCATTGTTAGTGCAGTATTGCAAGATATTGGAGAAGTTTCTATTGACAATACATCTGAAGTAGTGGATAGGAGTAAAATCAGAAGAGAAAGACAAAAGAAGAGATCAGAAATTATGAAAGATCAAAATCAGGTCCCAATCAGAGGAATCTATTTTGATGGTCGAAAAGATTCTACACTCTTCCAAGAAAAAAAAGAGTCCAAAGTATATCAGAAGAAGGTAACAGAAGAACATATCACTTTAGTGAGAGAACCTGGTTCAGATTATTTGGGCCATTATTCTGTGAATTCTGGATCAGCTGAAGAAATATGTAAAGGAATGTTTGAGTATATTGGAAATAATGACATGAACCTGGAAAACCTTGTTGCCATTGGATGCGATGGTGCAGCAGTCAACACTGGAGAAAAGGGAGGCGTTATAAGGCTTATAGAATTGAAGCTGAAGAAGCCAGTTCAACATTTAGTGTGCCAGCTCCATGCCAATGAATTGCCATTACGCCATTTAGTTGCAAAGCTGGATGGAAAAACATCTGGCCCCCGCGGATTCACCGGTCCTATTGGCAGGGAATTAGAGAACTGTGAGAGTCTTCCTATTGTCGAGTTTGAAAGGATTGATGCTGAGGAACCAACTGTAGACTGTGAAGATCTTAGCACCGACCAAAAATATCTAATTGATATTCATCAGGCCATAACAAAGGGATACTTCCAGATCTTGCTCATCGTAGTCCAGGCAAAATGGCACATTCACGATGGCTGACTACAGCAAATCGTTTGCTTCGTCTATACGTTTCAACTGTAAGTCCATCTGAGAACCTCATGAACATTGCTTCTTTTATAATGAAGGTCTACATCCCAATGTGGTTTTCTATTAAGCAAAGTACGTCTTTTGTCAATGGCTCAAAACATGTTTTCAAAACTATTGAACTAACAAGAACACTGAATGACGAAGTAAAGGATATTGTAAACCCTGTCATACAAAGAAATGCATTTTTTGCAAATCCAGAAAATATTCTAGCATCAATGATTCATGATGACCGCAGCGCCATAAGAGAATTAGCGTGGAGGCGAATAAAGAAAGCAAGGCAAACAAACAAGGAAAAAGTTGTGAGGCGTTTCACAGTACCTGTTATTCAATTTGAAGCTACTGATTATACTGATTTAATTAATTGGCAAAAATGCATTGTCACTGAACCACCTGTGACAAGACACCTGACAGAAAATGAGATTGAAGAATTCATAGAAAACAAGAGTACCCCTCCATTCGAGAAATTCCCTTGTCATACACAAGTAGTAGAAAAATGGTAAAATTAGTGACTGAAGCATCATCAAAAGTATTTGGATTGAACGCGCGAGATGGCTTCATAAGATCAACACTTCAGTCACGTAAAAAAATGCCATCATTCGAAAGTAAAGCTGAATATAAAGTTTAAATAAAACGTTAATAGAAAAAAACATGCGCAAGGATGGGTGGTTGGGAGGGCATGGGTGGAGCTCGACACGCAGCCACCTCCTCGTGGTGAGTTCTGGATTATTTAGATCATTAATCAAAAGAACATTGATCTAAATAAACTAAGAGCTGCGTAATTCAGTAACTATTTTGGTAATTGGAACACTTAATATATAATAATAACAAGTAAGTTTCAGTTATTGTACTAATGCAGAATATAAGAAAATCATTATATTTCACTTTTTTCGACGGCTTTGTGGCACCTGAAGATATAATTTCGCAGGACTAATATTTATGCACAGTCATTCTCTATAGCACCCACATATTTTCCGCACTAGCCATATTTGAATTTCGAAAAAAAGTTTAAAAACCTCATTTTCGATCCGCCCTAGTGTCCCCCACCCGGGCTGGAGAAAATTTTGGAAATACAGTAGTCAGAAACCTGTTCTGGTAACATCTGGAGCATATAACTAAGTAGCTGAAGGATGGGATTCACACTCATTTTCTGGCAAACATTTTTATTTAAACATTTGAAGAACAATGAAACTTACTTTAATAAGTACTGAATTGACAATTCAATTGTCAAATTAGTTTTATGGAATTTATAGGGGGTCAAGCGCTCCCTGCGCCCCCCATTGGACACCCCCCTGATCGCTGATTTATTATTTTTTTACAAGTCAGTCTGTAACCCTTCAGTACCTTGTCTGGAAATGTTCTGTCAAACCATAAAATTCCTTATCTGATTTAAACATTTTTTAACACTACCTTCTTTCGAAGCCTTTGCTAGCTTAAAGAAACAACCCTGTTCGAGGGAAAAACAAATCACTTTAAATATAGCTGTCTGTTTGAATGGTGAGTGGTTAATAGTCGGGGAAACCCCACCTTTAAGGCAGCCAGATTTGGTTGACTCCACCAAAGACTTTTGGCTATATAAGCTCGGACACAGTTTTATTGGGCAGGGGAAATCTTATAAAAATTCATGGGTTGACACTAGTGCTTGCATAATACCGAAAATTTTCAATACCGGTATTTGGAGGCAATTATGCTAATCCCGGTATTGATACCGGTATTATGAAAAAAATAATTTATTTTGATTTATTATGGTGCCACCCAACCAACCCTCCCACAAGTCTGAGGGACTTGCAGTACTCACCATATTTACTATAAATTAATGACCCAACTCCAAATAGATGGCATTCTATTCGAAAAAGTTTATACAGTAAATTACTAAATTGTAATAAAAATATTATTTGAATTTTTTTTAGCATATTATTATACAACTACTGGGGTAGATAGAAATAGTTCCACGCTAATGATTTTCTTGACATTCTTGACAAAAGTTTAAAGGGGTATATTAGTTTTAAAAGTTTTCTTCATATAAGAATATCGCAAAAGTTATTTGTAAAATGTTTAAATCAGATAGATCTATTAGCAACACAACCTTCCTCTACAATGTTGAAAATCCAAGTGACAAATGTAAGAAGAAAGAACGATGCATTGGGATTTGGGAACGCGATGATTTGAAATCGTGTGCATACGTTTTTGAACGTATCTAATACGTTTTAAAACGTTTGAAGCGAAAAAATTGACAAAATACGTTACAGTTTAAAGCATTACTTATTAAAGTCTCCTAGAACACGATAAATCTGGTTTATAAGAATTATTATGTATAATAATAATATATATATATATATATATATATATATATATATATATATATTTATGTCTGCAATAAAGAGTTTTTGTTTGTTTTGTTTGTTAGTTATAACCTCTTTTCATGATCCACACATTAATATAAATTTATAAAAGTTAGTGCAATAAATAGTTTTCTTTGATAGAAAGGAATAGAAAACGAAAAAAAGAGGTTAACTGCAAAATACCCCGAAACTTTTTTTTCTCCGAATCCTCCAAAAACAGTTTATTTGCCTATCGGAGGACTAAATTGCCTAAATTTTACAATAGCAATTTTTGTCAATACTGAAAACCTATAATATCGGTATCGGTATTATTTGTACTTCTTCGATACCGGTATTAATACCGGTATTTCAATACCGGTTTTAACCCCTAGTTGACACGCTCTTTCCTGTACATAGTTCTAAATTTGTCGTGCGCAATTTTGCTACACTCTCTTGAATAAGTTAAGTGTTTTATTGTGTAACTTCGAAATTTTGACTAAGCTTGTTAGAACGCCAAGTGGTTTTTGTTTTGAATTTATGTAAGGAATTTTGTGACACTTATACTGATTAATTTTTTTGAAAATTTGGAAATATTGCTTTGACCTATTCTAAAACTCCGGCCGTCGTATTTTTTTAAAATATGTGTGAATCATACCTGAAATTCAAAACCATTTTCCTTGTAGTAAATAAACAGTATAAATTTGAACCAAAATCGACTAAATTACCTTCGCTCAGTTATTTGAATGTACTTTGTTTTTAAACGTGAAAGTTGAATGCGGAGTATAAAAGTCAGCGATGTTCTCAATGGAGTTCTGCAAGAATTCATACTTTGAAGGGCAATTACTAATCAAAATTGCACTCCAAATAAAGAAGGGTAAGTGATACTTCAACTGTACAGTGATCAAGTGAGTGTAAACGAAGAAATTACAATTCAGTGAGACAGATTGACAGGGGCATCAATGAAAGAGAAAAACTGAGTGTGGTACACATTCTCACCATGGAGAAGAGGCGCGTCGATAAGCAATAACCGTTGCGCGTAACCGGAAGATTAACCACTACAGTCCCAGGGGTATCTGGTCCCCTTGGCGCGGCCACACTTTTTAGGAGAGCATTTTGGGGAATTGTTGTTTTGGGTTTGAATATTATGGAGAGAAATCTAAATATTTTTGATTTGATATGTTGTATTGAAATTTAATTTGTCGCCTAACTTGATGCCAAGGACTTTAACTTCATTTACACACACACACACACACAAGCACACTAAATTGAATTAAATAGTTGAATTTTATACCAGAAATTTGTTTGCACGCAACAAAAGTTCGTATCCATAGGCTATCTACTTTATTGAATCTTTATTGATCTGACGCCATTAGATTTTTTCCTTTGAGGAATTTCAAGGTAGTCGAGATCACCATGGCCGAGACTGAGACCGAGACCGAAACCAAGACCATATGCAATTTTTGCATGTATTCAATATTGTGTAATGCCCAATTCCTAAGCTATGTATTTCACATCCAGATTTTGAAGAGGTTATCAAGTGACAATTGCAAAATTTACTCATAATTTATTCACAAATTCATAGTTTGTGACATTTTTCAGCAGTTAACTGCCTACTTAAAACAAAATGTGTTCGTTGCACTTGAAGAACATCACAGTGATGTAGTCGAAACCACCATGGCCGAGATCGAGCCTGAGACCTAAGCACCCGAGACCGAGACCGAGACCAGAAAAAAAGGTTTCGAGATCGGTCCTACATCACTGCCACACACTGTTGACTAATTGAACAAAGGGATTAACGAGGAATGCGTCAAAATTAATGAGAACGTCTTCTCCACTGTTGGATCCAGCATACTTAACAGAATTCATACGTGCCAACACAGGGTTCGTATGCCATTTGAACATTTAATTCAATAAAATAGTCTCTGAGTGAGACTCTGAGTGATATCGAGTAAAAAAGTTAATAGAACATCGATGCTATTTCCAACCATTGCGGAGCTACGGGCGTTTTAAAGTGCACGGAAAAAAATAAACGGGAGTATTAATCTGATGTATTTATTGCTACTTTTTATGAGATACACCTTATAAATGTTCAAAATATCCGCCTCGCTTTTCAATGCACAGCCTTGCTCGTTCGACATAAGAGTCCACTGCCCATTTAATAATTTCAGGGTGTTCTCGTATGTAAGCAGCGGCATCCATAATCCGATGCAAGTGTTCCTATCTCGTTTGTACTTTGGACCATCTCTTTCATAAGGCTCCATAAAAAGAAATCTAACGGGGATAGGGCCGGAGATGTCGGGGGCCAGGATATTGGACTAGCACGACCAATCCAACGATTCCCGTACCGCTGATTCAAGTAATCCGTAACATGACGACCAAAATGTGGTGACGCCACATCGTGCTGAAAGAACATCCTGCACCTTGTCTCCAAGGGCACGTCCTCCATCAAAAGCGGCAATTCGTTCATCAGGAAGTTCAGATAAATATCAGCAGTTAATCGTTGTTCCAAAAATCAGTGATCACCAATTACACTGCACCAAACATTCACCGAGAATCGATATTGAAAGTTTCCTTCAACGATACCGTGGGGATTATCGGCGGACCACAAGTGGGACTTTCGTCTATTGTTAATTCCATCCAGAATGAATTGTGCTTCATCACTAAACAGTATGCGATTAAGAATTTGACGATGCATAACCATCCACTGGCAAAATTAAACACGTTTATCGTAATCATACGGTTGAAGAGCTTGCACACGTTGCAAATGAGAGGGATACAAACCTTCATCATGTATGGTTCGCCATACACACGATGCGGATTCACCAATTCGTCTAGAAATCTTTCGAACACTGGTAGTTCGGCTACGTTATACTAGGTCCAGTATGCGCTCCTCCACAGCAACGGGCCGTCGTGATACATGTTCTTGATTACGTGGAACAATTGTCCCTGTTTCCCTTAATCTCTGATGTTTGTCACTAAACACAGCAGCCTGTTCGGTATTCGGCGGTTCGGAAAACGTCTTCGATATTCTTCAACAGCCGCTCTGCTGTTACCATCACAGAATCCATAAATGAAATGGATATCAGGGTATTCAGTGGGTGTGAACTGTTGATTCATTTTGATTGTTTACCTTAGCGGAACAAAGTGGCTCGTACCACAGATCAGAACCAACTGAAAGAAAAAACTGAGGATTAGTAGTGGTAACTTCGTTAACCGGAACTACCACCAATGCTGCCATCTATCAAATTACACAGAAGTAGGGATTTGTTGTTTGCACATCTTAAAAATGTGCAATAGCATATGTTGTATTAACTTTTTTTATTCGATATCACCCCCGCAAATCACTTCCGAAAGTATAGCAGACCGGTTGTGAAACACCCGGTGTAGTGTATTCGAATAAAAGTTCAAAATAGGATTAATCTGCGTTCGATATATAGCCTTATCCTACTGCAACCTTACACCTCTTCTCTGTGACGATTCCTCACCACACACACACACACACACACACACACACACACACACACACACATATATATAATATATATATATATATATATATATGAGGCGTCGCGAGTACGAAGGGCGATATACCAAGTTGTCTGTGGATGATGGGAGGGCTGAACTATTCATTCGTGGAACAATCACAAAGTCGCCAGTGTGGTGAGTTCGCCCCTTGTACTCGCGACGCCTCATATACAGGGTGGTCCAAAAGTCGTGCCTCATAGGGTGCATTGCTAGAATATATTCTATGTAGTATGAACTTAACTCCGGGTTTTCTGTTTTGTTTCCAGTTTTAAGACCTTTAAATTTACAAATGGCAAAACAACAACATGCAACATTGTACACTCCCCAAGAAAAGGTGGAATTAGTTCCCATACATGTTGAGGGTCTCAGTCAGAGGATGGCGGCTGCAGATTTTCACAGAAGACATCCAGAAGAACCACAACTGATCAACGAACTGTCGGACGTCTCCTTTAAAGGCTAAAATAAACAGGAAGCGTAGAAGACAGAAAGTGAAGTGGTAGGCCGCGATCAAGCACAAGGGGAAATGTCAGAAAGAGTACTAGCAAGAGTAATAGCAAGTCTAAAACGTTCAAGTAGGAAAGTTGCGCAAGAACGGAACATTTCGCATCAAAGTGTTCTTAGAATACTTAAGTAAAAGGAACAAGTTCAACCAATGCAAAGTCACCTTTGTGCAGGAACTGCACGGAGACGATTGCGACAGAATGGTTTCAAACAACACTTGCCACAAAGCCTACCTTGCCACAATCCATTTTCTTCAGTGATGAAGCTTCGTTCCACCTTAATGGACACGCCAACAGACATAACAGTGTGTATTGGGCAGATGACAATCAACATCATGCAACCGAAGGACATTTCCAAACGAATCCTAAACTAAACGTCTGGTGCGGTATTCATGATTTGAAAGTCATAGGACCAATATTTATCGATGGGAATGTAACTGGAAACGCTTATTTGACTCTGCTGCAGGACACAATCGATACATACCTTGATAATTTAAGCTCGCTGAAACGAATGAACTTTTACTTCAAGCAAGATGGTGTTCCATCACATTTCACCACAAATGTTCGGAATTGGTTGAACGAAAGCATACCTCATCGGTGGATAGGTAGAAGGGATTCGATTGAATGGCCACCACGTTCCCCGGACTTGACTCCACTCGACTTCTTTTTGTGGGGTTACCTCAAGAGTACAGTGTAGGAAAATCGTCCAACAACACTTGACCAATTAAAGAACAGTATCAGTACTCTATGCAACAACATTACTGCAGACACTATTACAAAGATGTACAACAGCTTACGTACTCGCATTAGATTGTGCAGTAAAATGCAAGGATCGCAGTTTGAAAAACTCCTTTAATTAAACAGTGTCAGTGTCAATTATCCACTAAAATGAAGCAGGACTTCTGGACCACCCTGTATATATACAGGGTGGGTAAAAAAAAAGTGACCCCCTTAGAGGTAAACTGTCATATTAAAAAAAGTAAGGGGACTAGAGCTCCCAAACTTCACAAATGTTTAACTGAGCGTGTTGTTCGTCTTCATTGAGAAGTTGCTCGATGTGTCCCGCTTCCTGCTCAACGCAGGCCTCCAAACGTGGACGCCACTGATCAATAAACCTGTTTACATATCGTTGAGACACTTTCTCCAAACCGAGCAGAATTCTTTCGCGTAGTTTATCTGTCTCTAATATTGGTACCAGGGATGTAAACTTTGGACTTCAGGTCTCCCCAAACACCATAATCTAGTGATGAAAGATCGGGGCAGTAGCATGGCCGCAAAATGGTAGCGTGCATATGCAATTGCAATGTTGATCAAAGAGTGCCAGCATCCCCCACTGCCACCCCCAGCCCCTAGGGTGCCAAAAAAGGGAGGAAGCCCCCAACAAGCTGGTGGAGTCCACCTACCCTCTTTGGGGGAGAAGTTGGGACGGCCTCAACCCCCAAAGGGGTATACCTAACCTAAGAGAGGAAGAGAGGAGAAAAGGGAAGTAGAGACCATCCATCGTCTGCGAGCTTAGAGCTCGAAATCCGTCAGTTGGCTTAAGCAGCCAGTTGGCATAGGAGCCAGTGCCCGCCAGGCGTATCAGCCAGTTGGCATGTTACACACACACACACACACACACACAATATATATATATATATATATATATATATATATATATATATATATATACACACACTAGGGTGTTTCACAAATCAAATTTTTTTTATTTTAGATCATATACCCCATGCCCCATTTCCATTTCATAAAAAAGTGTGCGTAGCCAAATTTCAGCAAAATCGGATGATATTTGCAGGTTCCGCTCCTTATATGGTAAATCTATGCTGATTAGCTGTCAGTTTGTACATATGGTTCCGCTCCTTAGATGGTAAACTCTATGCTGATTGGCTTCCACTTTGTACATAACTGGCCCATAAAATTGCCGCGGTTTTCTTGTGCTGTAATAGTGTGAGATTGTTTATGGTTTATGCTGTAAATATATCAGGTTAGTTCATGTCGAGTGGTATTTTATGCTTGATGCAAAAATAACTGACACATATGCAGTCGGTTAATGTGCTATAGTTTTGTAATATATTCACGTTATCTATAAAAACCGTTAGACTTGAGCAATTCTTTTATTATAAATGTTTGAGCAATGAGCATTTACCGTATGTTATTTTAATTCTAAGTACTGTTTGATGTGATGGCAATTAGGAAACGAACGTGGCTTCTGGAGAAAAAACCCTTACCTGACTTACTTGGGGCAAGGCTACCTTCCAAAGAGCAAGTATTGTTGTGCTTTTTTTATCATCACAGAGAAGAAAAGAAAACCATTGCAGAAGCAGCGAAGCTGACGTCTATCCAACTACGGAATGTATGGAGTAAAGCATATATTCTAGTGATGGCAGACCGCAACGTCAGGAAGAAGGTTAAAGCTCTCTTTAATGAGTATCAACAACTCCAAAAAGACAAGGGTAAGACCACTTATGAGGAAAGAAATGTGGAAGGGTGATTTGGAAGACCTGTTTGATATAGCAAGCTCCAATGTTATAGAATCCCCCCATGTTTCTAATGAAGAAAAAAGCCTTCCTGACATCACAACTAGGGTTTCTCATTTCCCGGCCTTTTGCTTATCCCGGGATTCCGGGATAAAAATGATTCCCTTCCCGGGATCCCGGGAAATCCCGGGATATAATTAATTATATTTAAAATATATTATAAAATAAATTAACCTAGAAAAGAGGGGGTATAATTATTTTTTATTTTTTTTTATAGTCATTTAATAAGTTCTGCAATCTCCATGATGGGCAAAATAAAATAATATTGCTGTGAAAAATATGTATTAAAAAAAATACTTTTGAATTAAATAGAAAATTTTCACAAATAAAAAAATTGCTCCGTTTCATTGAAAACTTAATGAATACAACGAAAAAAAAATTGCCTTTGAATTGCTTAGAAAATTTAAAGAAAAAATAAAAATTACCTTCAAATTGCAAAGAACTTCAATGAATTCAACCAGAAAAATTATCACTGTGAATTTTTATAGTACGATTTCAAAAAACAAAGATGGTCAATACTTCGATCACTCAATCTTGTTCTCATTTTAGTCACGAAAAGTCCTGCTGCTGAGAATGCCCTTTCCGATTCTATTGACGTGGGTGGAATCGTCTTTAATGCATTCAAGAGAAGAGAGATGTTCTGCGGTTTTTCGCCCGTAGCCTCGAAGATCTCTAGTTCCTTTTTAAGGTGCTTTGCAGCGCTTGCTTTGCTGTCTAGTGTTCTTGATTTCTCTACCTCGGCTGCTTTAATAGCTGCATCAAGCCTTTCAGCTAGAGTCATCGAAGATGACTGAGGGACAGCTGATTCTTGCACATCATTATCTTCATCTGTCTCACTAGAGGTAGAATCAGCAGGTACTCCAAAAAGGCGATCTAACATCTGCTTTGCTGATGAAATTAACATAGACTTGGTTGGTAAGGCTGGCAAACTTCTGTCACTTGCGAAAGTTGCGACCTTTTTATAATTCTTTCCACTATTGAGGTATTGTATGAGGCCAGTCAAGTTCTCATTTCTTCTCTCTGTTATGCGTCGAATGAACGACTCCTTTAGTTTTTTTGAAAAAGGTGTGTTTAGTTGATTTAGTTCGTTCAAAATGAAAGAAAAAAACACCTTCTGATGAAAGTAAAGTCGATTCTCTGTTGCCCAGCTTTCTGCTTCAACTTTTAATGGCTCCAGCGATGCCACAATGTCACGAATTACAGCAACTTCTTGTTTGTCAAGGTCAAAATTGTCCATATCTTTATTGCAGTCGATGAGAGCTTTCGATACGGATGACCTTATTTTGATAAATCGCTCCAGCATGGCTAAAAGACTATTCCATCTGGTTTTGGAATCCAGCAATAGATGCAAACTTTTTCCTTGTTCCTGTTGAACATATCCTTGTAAGATGTTATTCTTTAAAGGTGATTTGCGAATTTTTTTGCTATTTTTCTGACTTTATTGATGATTTGAGACACGTTGATTTCTTTACCTACAGTGTCGTGCGATCCAAATGAAATATCTATCTCGAACGGATCCTCATCAAAGCGCTCACATAAAACACTTTCAAAATCAATACTATGATTGAAATCTTCTCCATCTTCATCTATGTTGTCATTATGTTCGTCATCTTCAGTTTGAATTTCTTCAGAAAGAGTGATTGCAATATCCCGGGATTTCCCGGGACAGGGAGAATTTCCCGGGAAATTTAAATTAGCTAAAAATCTACCGGGATCCCGGGATCCCGGTAAAGAAACCCTAATCACAACGCATAGATAGAATGAGTTCATCAATGGCCGGTGTGGATAGGTTTCATCTACAGGCAATGAAACGGAGAGAGAATGCTCAGGATGCATTGAAGAAGAGGAAGAATCGTGAGGGGGAAGGTATACAGAAGATGACCCAGAAGAATAAACTTGAAGGTTACTCATCTTCAACATCATCGACGGAAGAGGAAGAATAAGAATTCAAGGTAAAAGAATCAAAATCTTTGAAAACGACTCAGTGCCGATCAAAAAACACTCTAGATAAAACTCTTACTGATAAAATGGGATCGTGAAAACCAGTCAATTAACCAGGCTACTACGTCATACGCCGCCACCGCGAAAAGCTCAGGATACGACATCAACACGCTGTCAATCTCCAGAGCCACTGTTCACAGAGCTCGTGCAAAGATCAGGGCAGAAATGGTGCAAAAGATGGCTACTACAAAATTCCAGACTGCTCCTTTATTAGTGCTTCACTGGGATGGAAAATTGCTCCCCGACATTAGTCGAAAAAGAACCCTTGAAGATAGGATTGCTGTTGTTGTTACGGGACACAACTTCGAAGAATTGATTGGTGTTCCTGCAGTTGTCGATGGAACAGGTAAACAGGTTGCACAGGCAGTGATGAAAGAGGTACAAAATGCAAAGATTGAGGAACGGATCATAGGTATGTCGTTTGATACAACCCCTTCGAACATAGGGATGGTTCAAGGTGCTTGTCTGCACATTGAACAAAGTCTTCGCAGACAAGTATTATGGCTAGCATGTCGTCACCATATAGATGAACTGATCCTCAAAGATGTCTTTCAGTATTGCTATGGGCCGTCATGTGGGCCAGATATTGCTCTCTTCAAGAGAATTCGATCACGATGGGATGCCTTGGATCAGAAATCATATTCCACACTCAACTCTGGACAGGAAAGAGTGTGGAGAAGAACAGGAGAAAGATTCGCCACGTGCACTTTTACGGAGAGGGTTGCTTTTGGAAGATTATTTAGGAGGAGAATTATTTAGTGGAGCAGGGACCATCTACGATGACAAAAGGAATAGGCTGAAGGGGTACAAAGCTGAAAAACTTATTTTTGAAATACAGTCTCCAGCAATTCAATTTAAATATAAGGATTAAATAGTGTGTATATATTATAACTGTATACACCACTTTCGAATGGGCGGTGGTTGGGGAAAATGGTTGGTGGGACGCAAAACCCGTTGGGCCCTTGTCCCGCATCCTGGAAACACACTTTTTACAGTTCAGTTTAGAATATAGTCATTATATTGTAGACTGTGAAAAGTGTGGCTAAAACACGATATTTTATTGTTGTTTATTCTTAAGTAATATTATGATGTTATAGGGTACATAACCGCAACCGCGCGGAGCTCTATTTGTAAGCTCCGCAACCGCAAAAAAGTCACTCGCAAAGAGGACAAAAAAATATAGCTTCCCTCACCAGCTATCTGCAAAGCAGATAGGATCCAGCTTTGGGACAGGATCTAGGGGTACAGCTACACCTAGCCTACTATATCCAGAACCTCAATATAAGCAAAAGACTCGTTGCATTCGCGTACGATTGAATACATCAAAGAAAAAGGGGTAACTATTGTATTTTTAGCCAAAAAACAAAACTTAAACCTCAACAGGCAAAATTGAGCGTCCACTTTTCAAGGTACATAACATGTCCGTTTCATGATGGGATTGTTTATATTGAGGTTCTGGATATAGTAGGCTAGGTGTAGCTGTACCCTTAGATCCTGTCCCAAAGCTGGATCCTATCTGCTTTGAAGATAGCTGGTGAGGGAAGCTATATTTTTGGGGCCTCTTTGCGAGTGACCCCCGTTACTCACGTCGGACTATAGTGGATTTAATTTTCCCAGAAGAGTTCCTTGTTCCATGCACGGTCTGTGTGTATCATATATACTGTATATATATATATATAGAGAGAGAGAGAGAGAGAGAGAGAGAGAGAGAGATCTTTTCCGTTTCATGTACTGTTTCCGATTTTGTTGAAAATAAGATATTTAATGTAGATATTTACGCTGATTTCAAATATGTAAGTTATTTTGGAGAAATGAGCGGTTCAAAAGTTAGGTTAGGTTAGGTTAACTGAATGCCCGGTTAGGTCAACTGAATGCCCGTTTAGGTCAACTGAATGCCCGGCTAGGTCAATTGAATATCCGGTTAGGTCAACTGTATGCCCTTGACGATTGGTTAGGTTAAGTTGTGATATTTTCGTTAAAACTAACATAAGTATCACGACTTAACCTAACCAATCATCAAGGGCGTACAGTTGACCTAACCGGGCATTCAGGTGACCTAACCGAGCATTCAATTAACTTAACCTGAAAGAAAAATAACGGTCAAAATCTATTCACACAAATACTTAGTGACATAAGCCAATATGGATCTTTCCTGTTTCATTAACTGTTTCCGATTTTTATGAAAACAACGTGATATGTACAGTTTTTCACGCTGATTTCAAAATTATAAACTATTTCTTCGAGAAATATATAACCAAAAAGTTATAATGTGCAGAAACTAGCAAATGTTTGAAACAGCGTAGGCTATAGAAATTTTAAAATAATACGCTGATTCTAAAAATAAGTTTTTTCCAAATGAAAGTAAATTATAGAATACTACAAAAAGTACTAGAACGGTGTAATCACTACAAGCATAGGCTAGGCTATTTTTTAAACGGTGGCTTGTGCATCTATTTTGTTCTTCCGCTGCAAGCATAGACTATAGTTCAACATCTTTTTACTTTCCAATGACTAACAAATTTAATTTTATAGAATTATATAGGAAGACTGAGACAGAAGAAAATGCAGTACATTTTTTACAAGAATATAACTTAATACCGAAAGAAAAACAGTGTCCTAGAAAACATCAAATGCTAATAAGCCTAACTTAATCTAACCTAACCTAAGTATGTATTTCTCGATGAAATGGTTTATAATTTTGAAATCAGCGTGAAAAACTGTACAGTGTACATATCACGCTGTTTTCATAAAAATCGGAAACAGTTAATGAAACAGGAAAGACCCGCCAATATTACTAAAGAATACAATAACTCTTTTATTAGTTTTCAGTTGTATTATTATAGCTTTTGACCTAATACAAAATTACAATAACAAACATAACTTTTGAACCGCTTATTTATCCAAACGAAGACTTACATTTTTTAAATCAGCGTAAACATCTACATTAAATATCTTATTTTCAACAAAATCGGAAACAGTACATGAAACGGGAAAGATCAGAGAGAGAGAGAGAGAGAGAGAGAGAGAGAGAGAGAGAGAGAGAGAGAGAGAGAGAGGCGACGGTTGACAAAAGTAAATAGACAACCTCGGTTTTTTTTTTCCATAGTTTTGAATTGATAATAAAAGTGAATAAGTAATAAAACGTTTATTGAATCGATAGAGTTAGAATCGTGTTGCTTTCTCCTTTGCGTTAGGTAAAGCTGACACACGTTCTGACATTCTATTGAAGAGCTTTCCTATTTGTTCTTGATGACAATCAACGTGATGTCTATTTACTTTTGTCAACCATATATATATATATATATATATATAGGGTGTCCCAAAATGAATATACTAAAACTAAATATTATATGCTGCTTTACTTTAACAGGTATCGAAAAAATTCAAAAACCTTTTTTTTATGCAAAACGAAAGGTCGAAGAGCGAATGCCCGCAAAAACGACCCCCCTCCCTTCCTCATAGAAGACGAAAAGAGCCAAAATCAAGGTCCAAAGTTTTCGAGATACTTAGACACTCGGCGTTTAAAAGATTGGAGGTCATAGACAGAGTTACAGAGTTGGACAGAAAAGTAATGAGAATGTGTCGAAAGTTTGGTACTGCGTGCTCTTTTTAAAGGAGGAGGTATGCAGTTAGAGAGTTCAGAAGAGCAGTGTCCATTATAATAGCGATAGTGAAGAGAGAGTGAGGCAACATTGCGGTGATTAAGGAGTGATTAAGGAATTTTAAAATTTTGTTAACAGTTGTTTGCATTTAATATATAAACATTCGTAATTAAAGATTTTCAGATGAAACGTGTGAGTAACTACAAAAACTATAAAATGAAGATAATGCGCACATACTTTGACTTGTGCAGCTATTATACTATACTAAAAATATTGCGATTTTAGGACGTTAAGCGTGTAGGCTTCCTCCCATGGAGGTGTCATTTTTAATGAGGGTCTAATAGACTATTGCTACTATACAGTGCATTCTAAGTTTCATCTCTCTGTTCATTACTTTGTTTTGTAAGTAAGTAAGATGACAACTCCTAGAGAGACGACAAAATTGTTACAGTTGTGCATGAAAATGGTAATAATGGGGTTGTTTAACCTCCTTCGCAACATCTAAGGTCATATGACGGAGGGGACCTACTGTTTTACGTGGGATCCGAACCACGGGTCACTACATAGTCTGGACGCAGAGGACGGTCTCCCATCCAACTACTACCTAGACCCAATGTCGCTTAACTTCGCTAATCAACGGGAAGCGGTATTGCGACTTTGGCTACGACAGGAAAGCGGTTCAATTGTTGCTGTTCGAAGATGCTTTCAACGTGAAAGGAACAAGCACCTCCTGAAAGTTGGACTGATCACTTTAAAAAAGTGGAACTGTATTGAAAAGGAAATCTCCTGAAAGGCCAAACAAATCTCTTCAAACGATGAATGCAGTTCGCTAAGTACTTACCTAAGAAGTCAAGGAGAGGAGAGGGTAAGTTAAATCCTTCCTAAAGAATTGTATTTTAAAATTTACAAAGTGCAGGTGCTCCAGCAACTTTTTGAGGAAGATTATGAAATCAGAATAAACACATGCAGTGGTTTAATTGAAAGGACAGAATCAGATGAACACTTTCTACCAAATCTCATTTTTAGTGACGAGGTTACATTCCATATTTCAGGCAAAGTAAACCGCCATAACTGTGGGATTTGAGGTAAACATAACCCACATGAAATATATGAACATGAGAGTCTCCTAAAGTAAATATCAGCTATACTTTGTCACGTTCTCGCATCTATGGACTATTTATTTATTTTTTTTTTACCAAGGAACTGTAACTGGCGGTTCTTACCTAAAGATGCTAGTGGAGTTTTTTTATTGCACAGTTGCGAGGAACTCCCTGCTTGTTACAAAGAACAACCTTCCAACAAGATGGAGCACTACCACATTTGGCTCGAAACCTTCGAACATTTTTTAACGAAACATTTGCAGGGCGTTAGATTGGAAGGGAACCTACAAAATGTCGTGCTCGCTCTCCCGATTTATACCCTTTGGAGTTGTCTTTGGGGGATTTTGATATCAAAATTCTACCATAACAAATCAAGGGATCGTCAGGAGATAAAACATCATATCCGTGATGGTGTCATGTCCATCCCTGAAGCTGTGTTGGAAAATGTGTTTTCAAAATTTGAATGCAGAATAAGATTAATTATAGATAATGATGGAAGAATGTACAAGTGTCTTAACTGAATTAAGTAAAACTAATAACCGATCAGAATACAATGTCATTTGGATTTTGCTGCTATCTCAACTAATAAATATAAAATTAATATTTGTTTTTGGTGTATTCATTTTGGGTCTCTAGGTGGGTCTCTCTCTCTCTCTCTCTCTCTCTCTCTCTCTCTCTCGCGGGAGGTGCGCGACCAGGTGGCTCCCCACCTGGCTACAGTCTTTAACAAGTCGTTGGAGACGGGCCAGGTGCCTGGTGAATGGAGGGAAGCCAACGTGACCCCTATCTTTAAGAAAGGGGATCACGAAAGTCGAGGGAACTATCGTCCCAGTAGTCTCACTTCGGTTGTAGGTAAATTATTAGAGGGGATAATAGCGGATAGGATTGTTAACCATTTGGATTCCTACAAGCTGCTTGGGGACTCCCAACATGGGTTTAGACGGCATAGGTCGTGTCTCACCAACTTGCTCGAGTTTTTCCACGTCATGTGGAGTGAGTATGATAAGAGTAGGCCGATTGATATACTTTATCTCGACTTTCAGAAAGCCTTTGATAAGGTACCTCACCGCCGGCTAATGACCAAAGTCCGCCCGCTGGGTATCGGTGGGGAAGTGGGTAGCTGGATTGAAAACTGGCTGAAGAATAGGCGGTAGACGGTTGTAATTAAAGAGGCTAGTTCGGGTTGGGCCTCGGTCACTAGCGGGGTTCTTCAGGGTTCTGTTTTCGGGCCACTATTGTTTATCATTTACATAAATGATATCAACGGTGGCATCGTCACTAGGATCGCCAAATTCGCTGATGACACCAAGCTTGGGGCTAATGTTGGGACGCCCGAAGCGATCGAGCAACTGCGTGCGGACCTACGTAAGATAGGAAAGTGGTCCGGAAAATGGCAAATGCCGTTTAACTTGGGTAAATGCAAGGTGATGCACATTGGCTACGCCAATCCCAAGTCGGACTACTCCATGTTGGGGAGTAATATCAAGGCCACTGATTTGGAAAAGGACTTGGGTGTGCTAATTAGCAACGACCTTAAGTTTACGAAACAGTGCGTAGAGGTTGAAAAGAAAGCCCAGAAGCTGTTTGGTTATATCAGGAGGCAATTTCGATTTCGGAACAAAAAGACTGTGCTCTCTCTGTACAATTCTCTGGTTCGGCCGCACCTGGAGTATGCTGTGCAGTTCTGGTCGCCCACCCTCAGGAAAGATATTGAAAGGCTGGAGCGAGTCCAGGCGAGGGCCATAAATTTAATCCCTTCCGTTAGGCATATGGGCTACAATCGACGCTTACGTGCCCTGAATTTGTTTTCGCTGGAAACTTGGAGGCTGCGCGGTCAACTCATCGAGGTTTTAAAGTTCTTACGCAGGTTCAACAATGTTGATTTTAGAAGCATGTTTAGTTTAAATGATAACCCAACTCGCAACAATGGTTGGAAGTTGGATTTGAAACGGTTTAGGACTAGTGTTTGTGGGAATTATTTTACGTATAAGATCTGTGACATGTGGAACAGGCTATCTTCAGAAGTTTTGAACAGTTCTTGTGTGGATCTGTTCATGAAAAGGTTAGACCGAATATTACACACTATTTGAGGGTGACAAAATTTTTACTTGCCACCCGTTGCCATTGATACCTCCTCGGTATGGGCCGCAAGGCCTTTTGAGGTACTTCTTTTCCTTGTAACTCGTTGTAATTCCTCCTCTTCCTCTTTTAGGTTAGGTATACCCCTTTGGGGGGTGAGGCCGTCCCAACTTCTCCCCAAAGAGGTTAGTGGACTCCCCCCAGCTTGCTGGGGGCTTCCCCCTTTTATTGGCACCATAGGGGTGGAGGGTTAGCAACTTGCAACAATGGGGTGGGTGGCACTGGCACTCATTTGATCGACAGTGCAATTGCATATGCACTCTACCATTCTGAGGCCATACTACTGGGGCTACTAGCTGGCCACATATTTGGTTCGATAAAATGCTGTGTTTCGTTCTCAAGGAATGTGACAGTTTGGCGTGCTCTGTGAGCAGGGCTTCATCTTGTTGGAAAGTATATCTTTCACCACTAATTCGTCGAGTATCAGTTAGAGTGAAAGATATACTTTCCAACAAGATGGAGCCCCTGCTCACAGAGCACGCAAAACTGTCACATTCCTTGAGAACAAAACACCGGATTTTATCGAACCCAATATGTGGCCGGTTAGTAGCCCCGATCTTTCACCACTAGATTATAGTGTTTGGGGAGCTCTAAAGTCCAAAGTTTATATCCCTGGTACCAATATAAGAGACGATATTGATCACCGGCGTCCACGTTTGGAGGCCTGCGTTGAGCAGGAAGCGGGGCACATCGAGGAACTTCTCAATTAAGACGAACAACATGCTAAGGTAAGCATCTATGGAGTGTCGGAGCTCTTGTCCCCTTACTTTTTTTAATATGACAGTTTACCTCTAAGGGGTCACTTTTTTTTACCCACCCTGTATAATATATATATATATATATATATATATACACAGGTGAATATGTGTGTGTGTTTGTGTGTGTGTGTGTGTTGTTAGGTAACTTACGAAACCGTGACAAACTTGTTTTTTAATGAAACTCATAAAATATCATAAAAAAGGGCTATAATGAATATTAGGATAGGTTAGGGTAAGTTAATTAGTTTATTTAGTTTAGGTTAAATGTTCCGATATACAAGTGAAAATGTGAAAATGTCAGATTCGAAGCTAGCCACACGTAAGCTAGCCACAAAGAGAGAGAGAGAGAGAGAGAGAGAGAGAGAGAGAGAAGGTTATAATGAAATATGAAGGATTTTGCAAAACTTGATTCATATTTGCAATCTGGACGTCGTAACATTTAGAATCGGCGTTCATATATAAACGGAAACTAAACATCCATTAAACAACTTGTAAAAACGATTGCATTGAATGTATGGTAGAGTGCAATGCAATTGCAAATGGTGCAAGATGTTGCAAGAGTGCGAACCCCCACCCCCTTTGTTGCAAGGCACCATATAGTACCCCCCCCACCCCCTCTATTGCAAGGCACCCCATAGTGCCAACCCCCACCCCCTTTGTTGCAAGGCACCTCCTAAATGTGGGAGGGGGAATGTTGCAACTTGGAGGCGGAGTTATCTCCCAAGCTGCAATGAACCCCGCTGGGGGAGACCTAACCCAAGAGAGGAGAGAGAGGAGAGGTGTTCGCCTGGCAGCAGCCAAGCGCAAATTAAGACTTCAGCTGAGCGGCCGTTGTCTTATAGGGCCCCTAATCACCCAGTTGGCTTAATCAGCCAGTGCCTCCAGGCATCATCAGCCAGTTGGCTTAATCAGCCAGTGCCGCCAGGCATCATCAGTGAAAAAAAAAATCGGAACGGGAAAAAAAAACATATATACATATATACAGTTATATTTATCTTCGGTGCGTCCTTCCGTGGGTGCTAGCCATTGTACCCTAATGATCCGCGTTAAACTGTAAGTCTAAGATGAAGGCGGCTCGAGACCCGGTGCGTCCTTCCGCGGTTGCTAGCCAGGGGGCCCTAATGATCCAGGTTAAACCGTAGGTCTAAAGTGGAGTGCAAACATCCTTCCACGGTTCGTAGGAGCAGGATTCCGTTATTGCAACACGCGATCATGTTCTTTATCTGTTTGTTTCTCTCTCTCTCTTTATATATATATATATATATATATAATATATATATACACACACACACTTCCCCGTCATATATTCTAGCTTAATCAGCCAGTTGGCTTAGAAGGCTGAGTTACCAGTTTGCACTATTTATTTAATTAAAGCATATATTCTGGCTTAATCAGCCAGTTGGCTTAGAAAGCTGAGTTGACAGTTTGCGCTTATTTATTTAATTAAAACATATATTCTGACATAATCCGCCAGTTTGCTTAGAAGGCTGCGTTGTCAGTTTCCACTATTTATTTAATTAAAGCACATATTCTGGCTTAATCAGCCAGTTGGCTTAGAAGGCTGCGTTGCCAGTTTGCGCTATTTATTTAATTAAAGCATATATTCTCGCTTAATCAGCCAGTTGACTTAGAAGGCTGCGTTGCCAGTTTGCGCTATTCATTTAATTAAAGCATATATTCTGGCTTAATCAGCCAGTTGACTTAGGAGGCGTAAATGGCTTGTTCAGGTGTACAGGTTGGGTTGCCAGATAGCACTATTTATTTAATTAAAGCATATATTCTGGTTTAGAAATCTGCTTTAGAAGCCAGCCAATTGATATAATTCAATTGATATAATTAAATACCGTGTACAAACAAAAAGGAATAAATAAAACACCATTACATTATTTTGTTTATTTAGGCGAATTAATGGAAATATATAGAAATAAACATTGGAATATATATATGATCGAAAATAATAATAGCATACGGACGCTGAATATGTAATAAATATACAATGGAATATATATACAGGGTGTCCCGTAAGTCTGGACCCATAGGGATTTATAATATTTTTTTATTATGTTATTATTATTTTATTATTATTATTTTTTTATTATTTTTTATTATGATTTTTATTTGTGGGGCCACTTGAAAGCCAAAGTGTACGAGGTCAAACTTCAGAACATTTTCCACCTTAAAGCACGCATTGTGGAGGCGTGTCAAGAAATTTCTGCGACTGTGATTCAGAAAGTGCTGTCGCAGTGGAGATTGCGTCTTCAACTATGTGTGCGACACAACGGCGGACACTTTGAACAGATTATGTAATAAATTTTTTGACTATTTTGTAATTTTATTATTTTTCCCTATGGGTCCAGACTTACGGGACACCCTGTAGGTATATGGTCTTTTAGTCATTATAAACGACGAAAGTGTAGTTTCACTGTTAAGCTACCATCACCGAATGGGAAATTTTTTCCCTCAATCGTTCTTTTATATATCGAGATGTTGGTTAATAGATTAGTCGCAACATTCACATAATGGGGCTTGTCATATGTAATGCTCAAACTTTTCCCTCTATGGTTGGGGATGTGTGCAATGTGCAGCAGGCACGCCTGGGTGTCCCCAACAAATTGGTGCTCTACGATATTGCTGTAAATATAGCACATCTCTGGGGGCGGAGAGCTTTCACCCAATTTCTCCATCTTCATTTGATACATTAAGCTGGACAAGTCATGCTGTGCCTCGTGAAAGGTATCTCTTCGGAGAGCTGCGCTATATCGGCCCTCTGCCACAATTGTGAACAGCTCTCTATCTTTAATATTTCTACTAAGCGTTGATTTTAACTTCACTGTGCATGCAGGCGTGTCTATGTTTACGACTTCAAAAAGTAAATCGTACTGTATGTCAGGTACGACCTTTCAAGACTCTTGTTTAACCCCGGCACAATGTCCATGGCTGTATCATAATGTCCGATTCGTAGCGATACATTTGTGCTATAGTACCGTTCCTCAACGAACAGAACTGAACGCATAGTATTGTCTAAGGTTATGCCTAATTTTTCGCACTCATCGAATCTTCTAATGATCAGAAATATGATTTGTTCATTTTCAAGAGTTAGAAATTTGGTGGCTAACTGAAGTTCACATAACCCCACCTCATACGAATCACGCTCCAATTCACTGGGCCCGTGAAGTTCTGTCACAAAGTTGGCGAGGGTGTTGCTAGAATTGGTAGTGTAATAGCTGATATTATACTCTGTCAGCATGTTCTGAAAAGCGCGACCTATAAATTCTTTTCCCATATCCGTACAAAAATAGCAAGGAATCCTGTTCTCGTTCAACATCAACGTTTTGGTCGCTTTAGCAACTGTTTCAGGCGATTTATTTTTCAGGGGAATTAGCCACAGATATCTAGAGAATACATCTATTATGAATAGGATGTAGCGGTAACCATCGTTATACACTGAATATCTTTGCATGTCTGTTAAACCCGCCTGCCAAATAGAGTCAATCGAAGCAGCTGTTGTCTTGGCCGTTTTAAACCTTTTTCTCACCGGTTTATGATGTGTATAAGCATCCTCTTCCCGCAAAAATCTCTCAACATCTTTTTCCTTACACCGTAAACACTTCTGTACAGTCTATTAACGCCACCATAGGAGGCGGGGTTAGAAATGTCATAATAGCGTTTGCTTAATATGTTAACCATTTGAGTATTTTAGAGACACGTAGATAAGGCTGGCCGTTTGTTCTCTTCTTTCTCGTTTTCAGAGACGCTGCTGCTGCTGGAGGCGATGGCGTACTCAGTTGTGACACATGCGAGACTTGATCCAAGTCTTTTAACCTATTCAGATTACCTATCAATGTTTTGGGGACATTTATTTGTTGTAGTCTTGCTTTGATATGCTTCCATCCTGCTGGCGAGGGTCTGTCCCACTTTCTCACCAGATCATGAACACTATCAACGATATTGGATCCCTGTACCCTTGTTCCTTCGAAAATGACCTCGCCTGTATCGGTTCACTCTATGATGGGATCCTCACTCAATAGATTATAAAGACTTAAACCTTTATTCCTCAATGTATGTGGGAGGATGTTTTTTAGCATATGTTCGATGTGTTGTGTTTCGGTGCTCTTTGGTTGGTCATCTCTAACGTCGGGGCCAGGTCCTCTGTCGCCATGGTCAGCACTACTCGCGCTGTGCCTAATAACCATGGGAGTTCTGTCGAGTTCTTATAGTCCTTGTACTCATGAAGAAATTTCTGCAAAGCCTCTTGGTACAAGATCCTTTTTTCATCAGGTGACTTTTCACTCTTTAATAGGGCTAGCAACTCACTTTCCACTCTTTTAAGCCTACTTTTAAGGGGGTTCTAGAACCGTGTCTGGAGTCTTTGAACTTTGCAATGAAGCATACACCTCGTGCGAAATCACAACCACCTTCTTCATTATATTAATCTAGTCAGTAAAGGACCCAAAATTGAAAATAAGATGGGTAGGAATGATTCTCCTCTTTGTACAATAATGCACTTTTACTTAACCACAGTTTGACTTTTATGAGCGAGCGCTCGTATTATGTTCTTGTAACGGCGTAAGCGATCCTTCTGAGAGGGTTTCATTGGCACATTACATTTTATAACATTAAGACAGATTTCACAGATGCATTTTAAAAAGTCAGAGTCGATATTTTTAGCAAACATCTGCTGCAGTGCCCGAGGCAATCGTTGATAGATTTTGATTAATTCACGATATTTTTTCAGCCTATTTGTCATTGTGGAATATCCACCGTTTCATGCTCGTTTGGGAATATATTCGTTCTTAGAAGCACCCTAAACGTGTTTGGCGGGTGAAGGTCACAAAGCAAATATCTATAACGCTGGTTTGTGGCCTCTTTATAAACCTCCAAAAACTCCTTACGCTGATTCGGGAACATTTGAATGGCTAATACCACAATTTGTGATACATCTCTACGTTGCGCGAATAAGACTAGATATTGTGTATTTAGCGACAGATCGCGCATATATCTATTTTTGAAAAATAGATTCTGATTGATGAAGAACACGCTTATATTAAGGTGGTTTGAGAATAGTGTAAATGCCTCGGCAAACGTTTTATCCATCTCCAACATGAGATCGTCAATTACAATGACCGTACGTTCATTTCCCTTTAACGAATTAACGTCATATACACCTTTGTGGAACAAAATATCATCTTGGTACTCGTTGAACACTGATTGATAACTTTATGCACAAATTTTGAGAACATCTCTCCCTTTTCTCTAATGATTTTAAGCATAAACACAGTTTTACCACATCCTGTAGGTCCAGATATAATACATGTGGTTGGGCTCGTGAACCTGAATTTTTCTATAGAATCCATTTCTAACAAGTCACACTCCTAAGTGGGTCATTTACAAAATATTACAAATATTTAAGTGATGACCCTTATATTTCGGATTCCTTGTAAAGTTTTAGGTCCCCTCCGTCATACTTAGATGTTGCGGAGGAGGTTAAACAGCCCCATCATTATTTATTATATATATATATATATATATTTATATATATATATATATATATATATATACACTGTATATGGCCACAAAAGTAGAGAAATTGCGAGGAAATTAATTTTTTCTCGGAATTGAAAATTATCAAAACTTAAAGTAACCTAACTTAAAAGGTCAGACTACTACGTTTATGGTAGAAGTGATTAAGTTAAATTTACTCGTATGAGGTTATATTTAACTGAGTTAAGTTAGGCGTAACTGGGCTAAGTTAGATTAGGCTAAGTAATGAGGTTAAATTAGGTTTCGATGATTTTCCGTTTCTGTCGACGGTTTTCATTTCGATGATTTTCCGTTTCGGCAAATTGGCGGAATTCCCGCAAAAATGTTCATTTGTTTATTCTTTTCAACGACTTAATCTTTGTATTTTATCCCCAACCCTTCCCCCTCCAAAAAAAAAAATATATATATATGTAGCGGATCGACAAGAAATAGACCAACAAATAGACAGACAAATCCTTTCCTTCCACGCTATCATCAAAGAGTCTTGGAAAACACACGTGGGCAAAGAGTCAAACAATGGGAACGTCTGTTCCTTCCCAAAAGGCGAACGCAAGATCTTCAACAAAAGGACGCGCGGACAAGGCATCTTAAGATTTGGCGCGAAGTCCTACGTCACAGGAACTACGTATAAAAGCGAGCACCCACTCACACTCCTCCTCACTTCATTAACGCTTCCATTTCGTTAGACTACTCTGTACGCTGTCACCCCACATCAGCTTTAATCGGCTCAAGACCAAGGCTCACTTCAAGACCACATTCAAGAAACGAAGCATCATTGGAAGTGATCTACCAATACTGCCGCAGCAAACCACAACGGCATCAGGAATTTCCCTTGGTTTCTTCATTGCCGCTCAACCGGTTCTCAATCATCCTCGAGAGCACCGGCAAGGTTGCAACGCTACGAGAAGCATCCTCAAGGTGGACACATTGCGAGACTCGACGGCGAAAGCTACAAACCCAAATCACTCCACATCTGGTCAGCTTTTACTGCTTTACGAAGAACGGTCGTCTACGAGACTCCATTAGGCCCATCATACCTTTACTTACGGAACAAACTTCCAAGAGACACCAACAGCCGGGCCTACTCCTACAAGATCCTCTTCATTCCATCCACCACAACCGGGCCTACGCCTGCAGGATCATTTATATACTTTCCTACACCTCGAGAAGCAACAACACTCGGGCGTACGTCTACGCAGCCTACAACAAACATTAGCCTACCGCCGAACGGTAGACTATACTCCCAAAGTGAGTAATTAAACGTTCCAATTGACTCTCGTTAATAACGCTGTAGACCATTTTCCAAATTCAAGTGTCCTTCAGAACCTGTAATTCACATCATCCGCTATTGTGTTCACTTATATATTTGTGAGATAAATAAGTTCTCTACTGCAGGCCTAATTCATTTACAGTGTATATTCCCTCAACTATCATTAGGCCTATCCCAAACGCACGTGCATTCTTTATATCATTACTAGGCCCATTTAATCATCTAGCCTACTTAATCAGAGTGTCATGTTTTCCATTCAATGTACCAAACGCACGTGCATTCTTTATATCATTTACAAGGCCCATTCAATGTTCCATGTTGCATGCCATTTACATACCATCAATGAGTACATTACTTATTACGTGTCAATTAAGCTATTAACATTTCATCTTATTAGCTAAGTCCATGTCATAAGCATAACGTAAAGGCTATCAAACAATTACCGTTAATTCTTTGTTATATCACAGTGAATAAATAACGGCTTTATTTTTATAATAAAATAAAGTACAGAAACTTATTCTATTCAGTGTATCGAAACGCGTATTCTATTCAGTGTACCAAAACGTACGCGCTTTCTGTGTCATTAATAGGCCTCTTTCACAGATCATTTATGCATAATCTGTAGCTTCCCTAATCAGTGTATTACATAACCTATTTGTTATATTATTACGTACATGCATTATTTTTGTATTCACTAAGTTTCATATTTCAGGTTGTGTCCCATTTTGTATACCATTAAGCCTCACATAAACGAGCGTATTTCAAAGGTCATTATAGAATTGTTAAGCTTTCTAGTCAGTGTCTTTCCATTGTAATTTTCGCTGTGAAAATTAATATAAATATTTTCTTAATTAAACTACAAAACCATAAGGTACTTTTTATAACCTTAATATTAATTTGCTTGGGTGTAATCCAAGCTGGTGACCCTCGCTGCCATTCCTGTCACTTCCAATAGTATGGTGGGCCTAATCAAATAGCCACTTCCAATCGGTGATACTGTATGACATCATAAATTATTAACCCAGCCTTTCATTAATAAGCAATCAGTCATTGCATCAATTAATCATTAGCATACAATCAAATCATTATCACCTCAAACGGCTAAAAACTAGGTCCACTATATATATATACATATATATACAGGGTGTCCCGGAATTAACTATCTATTTCAATGAAATCTGACAAATTTTTTAAAAACACACTTTTATTTATGTTTATCATGTTTAATATGTGTTAAAAATGTATAAATTTCTAAATTTTTTTCATAATTTTATTTTCATAATTTTTTCATAGTTTTTCGTAGTTTTATTTTTAGAATGGCAAAGAGACTCTCCAAAAGTTAACGTGTGGCTTGGAATGACCAAATCAAAAATTTATGGCCCATTCTTCTTTGCGGAAGCAACTGTAACAGGTACCGTCTACCTTGATATGCTTCAGCAGTTTCTCGAACCACAGCTTCTTGATGATGGCATTCTTGATAATGTTGTGTTTCAACAAGATGGAGCACATGTCATTATGCTCTAATTGTTCGAGAATACCTCAACAGACGCCTTCCGAATCGGTGGATTGGACGTGGAGGACCTCGACCTTGGCCTCCGCGTTCTCCGGATTTGACACCCCTGGATTTCTTTGCATGGGGTTTCATAAAAACAAAGGTTTATCGCCAAAATATCAATAGTTTAGCTGAACTTAAAGAACGCATCCAGTTGGCAGTGCGGGAGATAACACCTGAAATGCTTCAAAATGTGTTTCGCAGCGCTGAGGATAGATTTGAAATTTGCAGAGATACAGACGGTGCACATGTTGAAACTTCTCAATAAAGTTTTGACTTATGATTTATAAATCTATTTGTTTTTGTATCATAATTTAGTAATAAACACAAAATTATGTCAGTTTTTATTAAATTTGTCCGATTTCATTGAAATAGATAGTTAATTCTGGACACCCTGTATATTAATAATAAAAATAATGAAAATAAATAAAAATAAATAAATAATTGGAAATTTTACGAGATTAAACCATCTTGGACCGGATTTAAAAGGACTTAGTAGATCTTATATATATATATACTGTATATATATATATATATATATATATATATATATATATATATATATCGAAGCATTTCATAATTCTTTATTGATGGATAGAACCCAGTCTTTTACGTTTTAAAATGTTTTTGACAATACGCAGAATTAGCCGGATTGTGAATGTGTTTTTAGCTCATGAAAACGTTTGTCTGGGCAGAAATACCCTTCAGTTATTGGTCGGCATTGGAGCTAAGAATGTGATTTTGTTTGTGTTACGGTGTACATTTAGAATAGTGCTACGTTACTACTCCCATCCCCTCGCATTACCCCATTTTATCTAAAAGTGCTTTCGGTATAAATGATGTTAGTAAAGTAGTAATCGGATGTATATTATTCTCCCCCATCCCCCATGACCGGTTCAAATTATAACGGCTTCTCAAACTCGGTCATGTATTTATAAAGTACAGCGAAGCGAGAGTAAAGAGAACGATGAAAGATAGAGAGAAAATGAATAGAAAGTAGAATAAATAATGAAATATAATAATGAAGGAATGTTAAAAGGTCTTAATTACCACATTTTGGTGGCAAGCGGTGTTCCTTTATATAAATATAAGGGCTTCCCACGTCGCTTTATATCACGTTCAAAATTGTTGCTATCCATATTATAGCATTAATAAATATTCGGCTTCGATTATTTAAATAGCAAGATGCATTGTGTTACCCCATTTGTAAGCAGATTTCGATTCTCTTTTCTTAACAATCATTGTAACTGTTTTTCAAGATGGCGCCCCATCATTTTCAAAATTTCTACTCACAGCGAGCATTTTCGCGGTAAAAAAAATTTTTTTCATCTTCTCGTTGGATTCTAGACTTCCAAACCGCTTTGCCTCAAAATTTATCTGTTTCCTTTTCGCGTTGATCTTTATACCAATAGGTTTGTGTATGGTAACGCATTTTTAGGTAATAAAAAATGTGTGTGTGTGTGTATATATATATATATATATATATATATATATATATATTAAGGTAGGTTGATTTTCCGCATTTTTTTAGATATCGACTTTGGACTAGTCGAGATAGTCAGGGCTTAATATGATAATAACTGACAAAAAATTTCAGATCCCAAGCTTTAACCGTTTTTAGAGGAAACCGTTTCAAAAATCGTCAAAAAATCGTACCGAAAAATAACGCATTTTCGCAATTTTCGGCCGAAAAAATCATGCTATTCATAAAAAAATCTTGAAAAAATTTACAATTTTATTAAAGTAAAAAAAACATGTACAGAGTCAAATAGACACATTTAGATCCAAAGATCATCATAATTTTCACTGAAAGAGACCTTAGAAGCAAAGGAAGGCCTCATCTGGCGGCTTAGGGCTTTGGCCAGAATGTGTTTGTGCCTTGATTCGAGTCCATAAACAGTATGGGAAGCTTCAGATGTCAGCTTCACGGCCCTTTCAACACTCTGAGAATGTGAAGGCAGATCAGGCAGCTCCAGCTTGGTGCCATTCAGCAATGCTTCTTGAAGCTCCTGGTCAGAAAAGTCTTCTGTGAGAGCAGGTTCACAGATGCCACTTTGAGAAAGGTTGATTAGTTCTGACCAGTGGGTAGCTTCAATGTTGATGGCTGTGATCTTCTTCAGCCTCTTCTTGGCTGGCTTCCCACTTCTGAAAGAATAATAATTAATTTATTTTTTATTCCAGTTTAAGATTTAATCACTATTTGTCTCAGAATTGCTCATTTAATTTAACTTAAATTAAAAAAAAAAAACCCGAGTTCTATAAATCCCCATAATCGAATTTTTTTTCAGAAAGAAGGTAAGATTATTTCCATTATCAGAGGGGAGGGGGGGAATTGGGATAAGAAAATGTGAAAAAAAAGTCGATTATGGGGATTTATAGAAGTCGGGCCTTTTTTTTATTAAATAAATCCCCATAATCAAATTTTTTTTCACATTTTTTAAAATTAATAAATGCTTACCTGATGGACAGAATTTTCTTGAGAGCAGCTTCTCTCACTTCCAAGTCATCAGACTTCATCATGGAATACAGCACATTCTCGGGCAGCAAGACGAAAGCATTGTACTTCAGGTTCTTGAAAGCAACACCCTGGATTTCTTCAGACTGCTGCTTGATCTTCTGGATCATGTTGAAGATGTACAGCTGCTGATTGTGGAACTTGCTGTCCCTTTTGATCTCAAACCAACTGACTGCATACACTTCCACAATTAACTTGATGGCCTGGTAAAGCTTATCCTGTAGTTCTGGAGGGTAAGCACCTCTGGTCCACAGACACATCAATCTATTTGCCAAAGTCAACCATCTTGCATGGTTTAATTGACCAATTTTCCAGGCAGCAAATCTTGGGTTGACTTTGCCCCTGGAAATTCCAAGCACATACTCCAAAAGAAGCCTCTAGTCGCTACTGAGATCATTCAGTGTCTCAGCAAATTCCATGTCATCCAGGGGGCCACTGAGTTTGGTGAATTCCACTTTTGGCAGATCTTGGTAGTCAATTTTAGCAATATCATAGTCTTTCAAGTCCGGGTGGCTGTTTCGGAGGAAATAACTGTACTGAATAACTTGGTGGAGGGTAGGAGGCTCTGTTTTTATCCAAAGGGGAAGGCTGGCCACTGAATTTTTTAGCACTACCACTTCGAGTTAACACTGCAGACTTCCGTTTTTTACCCATTTTTATGGAATATCTGAAAATAAAAACAATTAGATGAACGCATCATAAAATAACTTAATTTAATACACATTTTATAGGTAAATATTAAAAAATACAAAATAATACACTAATAAACATCTATAATGCATTTACAATAAGTTTCAAGCATCGTTTTGTTAAAAAAGCCGAATTTTAATTGATTATTTTGATGAAATAAGGTCCGATATTTTGTTTGTTTACATTGCGCGAATGCCGCGCGCGCGATTTTACGCGTAAAATTCGGCAATTTTACAACTTAAAAATAATTAACAATCCTCAAAAAATACAATCATTTTCACAAATATGAGTTGGTGCAACGGTTTGTATACATTAATACCTTTCTATCTAGACTAGTCCAAGATCACAGTTCCAAAATCAACCTACCTTAATATATATATATATATATTAGCAAAATTTTCCAGAATCTATTCGAGTTTTTAAGATTTTTTTTTTGACGGGTGTAAATAATGGATTTACAGACATCGTTTTGTAGTTTTAGTTCGCTTTATAATTTTAAGTTAATTTAAAGTCGAAATATATTCGTTAAAGATACTAATTTATACTGGGTCAAATTCGTCCTGTTTATTGTGCCTGTCGTATATAAATTGTGTGAGACTTCAAAATAGAGAAATTGTTTTCGTAAATTCTTTTGATAAATTAATTTGATTTTTACTTTATATTATATATACGGGTGAGTCAAAAGTAGCGCCCGATTTCTGTTTTTTCGGCTGTCAGATTCTTTCTGGGAAGTCATGTTGTTAATAATTGTCTTGCAGATTATTAATTTTCTTAGTTTATTTATTTTTGTTTTTGTTTTGCAGGTTATTGTTGAGAGTTTGGAAAGTTACTGAATTTGCACCAAATTGAACCATGAATTACCTTTCAATGAATCAACGCATTGCGGCCGTGAAACATTACTACAAATGTAATGAACAACCAACGATGGCGGCACGCCGTTTGGCACAGGAATTCGATATTAACCCACCCCAGGGAAGAAACATACGATTGATTGTCGAGAAATTTGAAGCAACAGGGTCGGTAACCACTGCAAAGAAGTCCGGTCGTCCGAAAACGGCAACGAATGTAGCTAAGGCTGAAGAAGCCATCAGGAGACTGGAACAAAGTCCGCAAAAGTCAACTCGCCGTTTATCTGCAGGGTTGGAAGTGAGCCAATCAAGTGTTATCCGTATCCTTCACCAGAAAAAATGGAAACCTTACATTCCACGCTTACTGCATGCCCTTCATGATGGAGATGACGACCGCCGTCTTCAATTTTGCGAAGAGTTCTTAGCTAAACTTGACGAAGAGGACACAATGCTAGACAACATCTGGTGGTCAGATGAGGCATGTTTTAAGCTTAACGGCACAATTAACAGACACAATTGTGTCTACTGGGCTGCGGAGAACCAAGAGTGACAGTTGAGAAGGAGGTAAATTTACCTGGCGTGACAGTTTGGGCAGCCATATCTCCATTAGGGATAATTGGACCCTTTTTCTTTGAGGGATCTGTCACTGCAGAAATTTACCTGGATATGCTGCAAACCTTCTTTTGGCCCAGGGTACAAGATCAGGACTGTTATTTCCAGCAAGATGGAGCTCCACCTCATTATGGACGTCATGTTCGTCAGTGGCTTGATGAAAACTTTCCCGGAAAGTGGATCGGCCGCCGCGGTCCGATCGAGTGGCCGGCACGCTCCCCAGACCTTACACCTCCAGATTTCTTTCTTTGGGGGCTCATGAAAGACCTTGTTTGTCGTGAAAAGCCTCGTACCATTCAGGAATTGAAGGCTCAAATCACTGCAAAGTTTGAGGAAATTGATATCGAACTCTGCAGGCGTGTGTGCCACTCTGTGCCTGCTCGGCTGCAATTGTGCATCGATCACGAGGGAGGGCACTTTGAAAATTGCAAGTAAAACAGCTTGGTACAGTTCCGTAATAATTTTCCCCCCGAATAAATGGTTAGATAAACATGTCATTCATTTATTTCTACCTTCTTGTACACTGTAATACAAATGGCAAACAAACAATCAACTGACAGAAATCGGACGCTACTTTTGACTCACCCTGTATATATATATATATATATATATTATATTATATTATAGATGTGCTGATTGTTGGTGTTTATTTTTTTCAGGGCAACTCCGCGTGATGTTTTGTATGGTTTAAAGTCGAAAAATATTCGTTAAAGACACTAATTTATACTGGGTCAAGTTCGGACGTTAAACTGTAGGTCTAAGGTGGAGTGACACACTTGACCTTCGCCGGGATGAACAATTTGGATAGGTCCGGGTTTGTATATTATTTTTTATTATATATATACTCCTCGTTCGTAGTTCTTATGCTCTTATTATTTTTTATTGCATATATTCCTTCGCTTGTATAAGAATGTATATTTATTTTCAATATATTTCGTGAAATTGGATCCGATAATTTGTCTAAATAAACAGTGATGTGATGGTCTTTTATTTAATTCTTTTGGTTGTATATATAAACGTTATTATTATTTAATTATACTAAATGGCTGGTTAGGCCTTCTAAGTCAACTGACGGATTAAGCCAGCTGACGGATTATGCCAATTCAATAATTCGCCTAAATAAAGAGTGATGTAGTGGTGTTTTATTTAATTCTTTTGGATATATATATAAACGTTGTTGTTATTATTAATTATACCAAATGTCTGGTTAGGCCTTCTAAGTCAACTGGCAGGTTAAGCCAGCTGACGGATTATGCCATTCCAATAATTCGTCCTTATGCTATTATTATTTTTTATTGCATATATTCCTTCGCTTGTATAGGGATGTATATTTATTTTCAATATATTTCGTGAAATTGGATCCAATAATTTGTCTAAATAAACAGTGATGTGATGGTGTTTAATTCTTTTGGATGTGTATATAAACGTTATTATTATTTAATCATACTAAATGGCTAGTTAGGCCTTCTAAGTCAACTGGCGGGTTAAGCCAGGGTGTGTCAGATATCCCCATTCGTGGAGAAACCCTTTGTTTTTTTATCTTGTATTCGAGAGCGAGAGCGAGTTGAGTTTGGAGTGTGAAACGTTTTATGGGTACAATTCGCCTGTACAATTTCGTTTGTTGGGAAAGGATTTCGTGATATTGGAAGATATATTCGCGTATGCTTGAGAAAAGACGCTAACTATGGTTTATGGTGCCTTGAAAGTGAATGATATTCCAGCAGATAGAATAGCTAAAAACAAAGATGTACATTAAACACGCTCTCGTGCGAACTAAATTGAGTCGCATCTGTGAGGTATAATTTAAAATGGTATCTTATCTCGAATCTTGGAAATCAGAGATTCGACAATAAAGAAATAAAACATGTATATATATATATATATATATATATATATATATATATGTGTGTGTGTGTGTGTGTATATATATATATATAAGAAAATTTCAGAATAGAAGACCGTTTATGGCATGTAATTAAATTGTTGTAGAAAGACAAGAAAATATATGGTCAGCAGAGAGAGAGAGAGAGAGAGAGAGAGAGAGAGCGAGTTGATGCAGGTATATGATGCAGCATCTGTATAGTGTAATTTGAAACGCGTATCTTATCTCGAATTCTGGAAATCAGAGATTCGACAATAAACAAATAAAACATGTATATTTATATATATATATATACTGTGTGTGTGTATATATACAGGGTGGGGCACGGGAACCAAGTGTTTTTGGAATAATCAGGAAAATGATATTTATTTTTGTAAAGAAAATATATTGGTAGAACAACATTCGTAAGAACATAGCATTTCATGTCATAATAATCATGTACCGAAAATTATATCTGGCATATGATGTCCTTGGCCGTCGACGCATTGTTGAAGGCGTTTACGAAAATTGGCCTCCACTCTTCCCAGCAGGTCTCTGTTGATTTGGATGATTTGTTGACGGATCGCTTCCTTCAATGCATCTAATGTACGGGGCTTGTCCTCGTAGACACGTGACTTGAGGTACCCCCATAGAAAGAAGTCACATGTGGACAAGTCAGGGGACCGAGGGGGCCATGCAATGTCACCAAATCTCGAAATGAGATGGTTGGGAAACAGGGGGCGAAGAACAGCCATTGACGCTCTGGCGGTGTGTGGCGTGGCCCCATCTTGCTGAAACCACAAATGTCGACGAGCAATACGCCTTCTTCGTAACTCAGGGATGAAAAAGGTGTTCACCATCTCAATGTAACGCCCAGATGTTATGGTAACGGTAACCCCATTTTGTTCGAAGAAATAGGGACCGATGACGCCAAACTTTCCCACCGCGCACCAAACTGTAACCTTAGGGCTATGCAGCGGTTTTTCATGGAGTTGTCGCGGATTTTCAGCAGCCCAATACCGACAGTTTTGATTGTTGACGGCCCCATTAAGGTGGAAATGGGCTTCATCACTCATTACCACCATCATGTTTTCATTCTGCTCATAAAGTGCAAGCATTTCCTGTGCAAAATTCAGTCGTTGGGGGCAATCGTTTACATTCAATTCCTGCACCATCGCTAACTTGTATGGGTGAAAATGTAATTCTTCATGCAAAATCCGTCTAACAGTACGATTGCTGATTCCGAGTGCAGCTGAATGTCTCCGAGCAGAGCGGCCTGGGCTTTGCAACATCGCTTGTCTGACCCTTTCAACGTTCTCTGGAGTACGCACAGTGCGTTGCGGCCCTTCGGTTTTGTTTTCATTATTGAGCCTCCTGTTCGAAGATTGTTAACCCAACGTAAGATTGTGTCACGAGCGGGAACAGAGTCATTTCGATGAATGTTGAATCTGCGGCGAAACGCACGCTGAACTGCTGTCACTGACTCGCCACTCCTAACAAAATGATCATACGCGAACATGCGGTGTTCTAACGTCCACTGCTCCATGATGGCACCTGAAAGATAAAGGTGAGTGTTAGTTAAAGTTAAATGCTATGAACCCAGGAATGGAATGCTACCTACCGCACGCCCCTCCCATTCCTAATGGCCGATTACTAGCTATTCAAAAAACACTTGATTCCCGTGCCCCACCCTGTATATATATATATATATATATATATGAGAAAAGTTCAGAATGGAAGGACTTTGTGGCACGTAATTAAATTTTTTTCTAGAAAAACCACGATTAACAGCGATAAACACGAAACAATGAATCAATTCTTGTTTATAACTTTTTCGCCTTTTCCCTCCTGTACCATATTCCTTTCTATTTATTCATTTGTGCTGTACATTTTAATTCATTGTGCACCATTTGTCCTGTTTTAATTGTTACAGATGAGTGAGAGAGTGAGATAATTAATGCAGAAAGATGCTTACACGAATTTTTAGATGAACTTTTTTCCGGAAATTTACATATATAGGCTCCCCTTTGGTTTCCGCCCGAACTGTTCATTCTGGTGAATCTTTACACTCCGATTTTTTTGGCTGATGATGCCTGGAGGCACTGGCTGATTAAGCCAATTGGCTGATGATGCCTGGAGGCACTGGCTGATTAGAGGCCTTATAAGACAACGGCCGCTCGGGTGAAGTCTTAATATGCGCTTGGCTGCTGCCGGGCGAACACCTCTCCTCTCTCTCCTCTCTTAGGTTAGGTCTCCCCCAGCGGGGTTCATTGCATCTTGGGGATAACTCCGCCTCCAAGTTGCAGATTTCCCCCCTATTTAGGGGTGCCTTGCAACAAATGGGGGGTGGCACTCTGGTGTGCCTTGCAACAAAGAGGGTGGAAGTTGGCACTATGGGTGCCTTGCAACAAAGGGGTGCGGGGTTGACACTCTTGCAACATCTTGTAACATTTGCAATTGCATTGCACTCTACCATTTTGCAGTCATGCTACTCATCGCGTTTTTAATTATAATTATGCTTTCAGCCTCGTGACTACTCAGATGTGAAAATTCGGTGAGAGGTCTTACAGAGTAACTTAAACGGAAAACGAAACCAGACATAACCAAGTCTAAAAAATTGAACAGAAAATATTTTTTGGTCATGCAATTTGCGGATGAATGTAAAGTATATATGTTTTTAGCAAGAAAAACGATTTTAGTTTCGAGTTACAGACTCCGTTGGCGCAATTCAACACTATAAAACATGTATATATTTTAAAATGACAGAATTTAATAATCAGCACTTTTTGCTTTCCCTTCCATCAATTTGAGCAGCTGATCTCTTCATAATGTTTGATCCAGATGTTCTGAAAGAGGATTTTTGCAATATTCATATGTAAATAGGAACCGTTTTAAGAGCAAATGATCAGAAGCAATTTTTGGAAAGAAAGAAAAAGAAATAAAGGAGTTCTCATATTTAATGATAAATAAATTGGTCTTATATATTCAACTTGAAATACATTATACATGCAAAGATTTAAGAGATTTAAGAAGGATAATATAGGAGATATAGTATATAATGCTAAAAGCAATATAAACAAAATGGGCATAATACGGTGGTGCTCAACATAGAGTATTATGAAGCAGAGTTCCTCTTTAATTTGGGCATCAATAATGATAAGAGGAAATAGCTTCTTGAATGCAGTACTAATTATTGATAACTAACTCATTTTAAGATGATGAAGCACCTTCACTCCAGTTCAAAAAACAAAGTTTTCCCGCCCTTTCGTGTCTTCTACGGATTTCCTTTGTCTACTACAATTAAATGAGACAGTTAAGAAGTTATACGTTCCAGAGTGGAACTTATCAATATTAGTTGAAAGATGTTTGTAACTTTTATTCGTCTGAATCTGTTCCCTCTTTTTAGATGGACGTTTTACATTATGCACTCTAAAAAATGTTCTTTCGGTATATTTTCAAAATTCTACTATAGAGTACGGAAATTATCATAGATAGAAAGTACAGTAGTCATTTAGATTCCGCAAGAAGGTATATGGAAAGTGCTGAGGCACGTTGTTTCAGGCACAGTTAGAATATCGAAGTATTCCGAAAGTAGAACAGTGAATTTGAATTCTTGATTCGGAACAGACATGTGCACCTATATATATATATATATATATATATATATATATATATGTGTGTGTGTGTTTGTGTGTATATATATATATATATATATATATATATGATGAAAATAACCACGAATGAAAATTAAAACAAGAAATAGATAGTGCTCAAGCGCTTTTGTCTAATTGCATCCTCAGAAACACTGAACTTAATAACAAGAATGAGACAAATATACTGTAGATCACAAAGGAAAAAACAAAAATAATATGATTGGTGCAGAAAATATTTTAGGAGGAGCATACAATTCACGTGCAATGGCTACTAGAGTTTTAACAGCCTTGCCCTTATCCAAATCTGTTCTGAATGAATTCAAAATAACAAGATCGAGCGCAAAAAGGCCTTGGCTAAGGTTGAAACTGTTTGTAAGTTGAATAATAGCAGACTCAAGAATGTTCTATTAACAATTTTGCTTGAGTGAAACAAAATTGAAAAATTATTCCAATCAGTACAATGGGACAACTCTGACAAATAGACAAAAAAGCCATTGGACGACTCTCCCGTTCTAACGGAATATTGACGTTGTTTTACACGCGTGTTCAAATCTTTACCGTCTGTCCAATGTAAAAGAAGTCATATTGTTTGCAACCAGTTTTATAGAAAATGCCTGAATTATCGGCAGAACTATTCTTTATTAGAATATTTTTCACAATATTGTTATATGAAAATACCACATTATTAAAAAATTTAAATACATTAGCAATACCTAAAAAAGCTGGGGAAAATGGAAGTAATAAATATTCTTCGACAAAGTGCGAAGAAGGTTCGATAGAAGGTTCGTTTTGTCTTGTTAAGACAAGATTCCAAAAAAGCAGGTAGGTAACACAAATCACTTCCAATAGTGTTAATTTTTTTCTAACTCAGCGTCCATGTATTTCGGAATGGCGATCCTAAGGGCACGGAGAAACATTGAAGAAAATATGGCTTTCTTGATGAGGGCGGTCATGTCTGGAGTAAAAGTGTACAGTGCTTACAATAAGTCTCGCGCCTCTGTCTCGTCCCAAGCTAGTCTGTTAGGTATAAAATGGGCGGTCCTTATGGCAGCAGAGGTGTGTTCGGATTGGTGCACATAATTGCTCTAACTCCATCAATGACGTCCACATTATCATTGTGTCGATCACTCTATCTATTTATATATAGACATACTGTATATAGATATATATATATATATAGAGTATGCAGGGGATAACGTGTCTCAGTCCCAGCATATGGTAGTGTCTTACCATTAACGTCCCAAGTGCAAGTTACGTAACACACTCCAACATAAACTACCCTGGACTAAAATAACATAAGTGAAGCCCTTACCCACAAACCATTTAAAAGGTGTGATTAAAAGTCTCTCTGTCTCTCTCTCTGTGTCTCTGTGTCTCTCTCTGTGTGTGTGTGTGTGTCTCTCTCTCTATCTCTCTCTCTCTCTGATCACACCGCATGGCAATGTATCCATATAACGTTAATAATAACCGAAACTCGAGAAAAATATACTCTCTGCCTTCCGCTCTATCCCAAATCCTTTCTCTTAGTAACCTCTTAATACAATCATATTTGCGACTTTTTAACTCTGGTAGGATTCATTCCTCCTATAGTGTAAGATACTTAAATTCATGTGTGTATTATGCCATATGATGTGCGTAATAAATAATCATTTTTAAATAGTTGGAGCGTTCAAGGTCATCTGTAGTAATCTATAGACTACCCGTCAAGCCGACTCTCAACACTTAGATTCCCCTAAGACACAGGCATCTTCAAGTAACATGAATGCGTAGAGATCTAAGGTGTTAGATTCCATATTATATAATTTATGTGCTAGGTTTAAGAACGCTGGCATTGAAGGATGGAAGGAAGGGACAGTAAAAGCGATAATAGGTTAAATGAAGGAAGTGGAATGAGGATGGAGGTAAGCGTTGCTATGTCGAAGGAAACGAGGTTGGGTGGGAATTACGAAGGGAGGAGGAAAGGGAGCCAGAGATTATTAATCTAATTCTGCCACCACGTTCTCCTGATATGAATCCGATTGAAAACCTTTGGGCAATAATGATTAACGAATGGGAGCAACGCAATGAAAGAACATTTGAAGCACTTTTAGCTCACACGAGGAATAGTTGGGAGAGCTTACGTCGAACACCAAACATTCCCTACAATCTGGCCTCTTCTATGCCGCAAAGATTGCAAGAAATTATTGATGCCGGAGGAAGCTATACGAAATACTGATGTTAAAGCCATGACGTAAATGTGTATCGAATATATATTTATGTTAATATAGAATTTTATTATATTTTTATGTTTGACATCTATAAAAGTATATATTGTGACCATGAAAGAACTTTACTTCTCCTTAGTTGGAATCTTTTCTTGCAACGTCTACGCTCGTGGAAATGATAATATATGCACTGTTGAAACAAACTATGAGAAGGTAATAGTTTCAGGAAAAAATAAAAACTGGCAACATCGAGGCCATCACATGTTTATGGGAATTGTCATAATAATTACGATGAACAAATCAAATGCAAATTTCTCTGATTCACGGCCCACCAGTCTTGCTTTAGACTAATGACTTTCATAAGATGGAATAGGTTACCACTTAAAACAATGGATAAACTATCTACAAGTGAGACGACCGTGACTTCCTCGAAATGCGAGCGCGTGAGAGGTTCACTGAGGAATTTGATCATTAGATTCTTCACGTAGGATATGTATCACAAACAACAATATTGACAACAATTCCCAACAATTACTTAATATCAATCATTGCATTTGAGCAAATAATTTAGACCTGCGTCAAAATAACTTAGGTATCATGCCATGATTTCGGATATTTGCCGAATTAATCGTTCTCTATAGTCTACAGCAGGGCTTCTCAAACTTTTTTCACTTGCGACCCCTTTGAATCAGACAAATGTTTTCGCGACCCTTCCTTCGCTTAATGTCATAAAAGCAATAGGTACTAACACTGTGTATTTATGAAAAAAATAATATTTTCAAATGTTTCTGCGACCCCCCAATAATATTTACGCGACCCCTAGTTTGAGAAGCGTGGGTCTACAGTATATATTGAGACGGTATAATGTAATGCCCAGCTAATATTATGATGACTAGGATTGCTCCATAACCATCCCAACATCCCGAAACTTGGTCATTCTGCTTCTTAATCATTTGAAATTTAAACACTAAAATGTAGCAGAAGTGACGTAATAATGGACGTCATTGATGGGGTTAGAGCAATTATGTGCACCAATCTGAACACACCTCCGCTGCCATAAGGACCGCCCATTTTATACCTAACAGACTAGCTTGGGACGAGACAGAGGCGCGAGACTTATTGTAAGCACTGTACATAGGACAATTGTTTGTTATTCCGATAGATACTAAACTTAAAACCTGAGCTTTCCCTATGTACACGCACATCCAAATCGGGAAACTGAGAATTCCGTCTTTTAAGGCTCTAAGCTATTTTTCCTAGATATCACAAACTCTAATATACGTAATATAAAATAAAAATTCATATTGTTTGCATTATCATACTGTACATGCATAAATTACAACAAGGAAATTAAATGCACATTGTGTTCATGGCTTTTGGTTGACTGCTACGAAATTTTAAAATTTCATACAAACCTTCATAACATGATCCTATAAACAATCCGTCCAATGAGAATTAATATTGATTGTTTTAGTTTTTTTAAAAATGCATTTTTTAATGTTTATTTTCTTCTAAATTTAAATTTTTTAAAAGCAAATACAAAATGTTTCACCTAAAAAAAGGTTGTTTAATAAAACAGTAATGTTGAGCACAACTATAAATACCCGATATGTCATGTCAACTTTTTGACACCGTTAGAATGGAATAAGGACTGTGCAATTCCCAGCAGCTTTCGCTGTCATCGATTCGAATGCGATAATTAGAAAAAATGTGTGTGTGTGTGTGTGTGTGTGTGTGTGTGTGTGTGTATACACACACACACACACACACACACACACATATATATATATATATATATATATATATATATACATATATATATATATAAATAATAAAACTAATAAAAGAACATGCATGGTGTTTTTACAAAAGAAAACAACGATAAAATTTGTACTAAAAGTAATATTTTAACATATAATCATTTTATAAGTTATAGACTCATCAATAACAAAGAGAATCTCATGAAATTTGAACAATTATCATAAATTCTTTTTTCTGAATATTCTTTAATTCATTTAAAAAGTGTCTCACTAATAACTTAAAGATAACCAATAATGCTCCATTTCTATAAGACGCCGATCTTGAGCTTTTCTTGTAAGAGTTAAATTTGTGCTGGAGACAGAAGACGGGTTTCGGTATGATTACGTTCATATTTAAGCATTTGTTTTGTGTAATAAATGGATAAAATAATCCATTCAAAAAATCTTGTAGTGAAGACAATCTTGTCACGAATATCGTGAAGCATCATGGAGTTTCGCATCAAGGTTTTTTCTTGTTTATAAATATTTGGAAACATGTGTATATATGCATTTACAGCAACAGTCCGTAGCTGAGTGAGTAGTACGAGAACTGTTTCCCAATAAGCGAAGTGAAGACACTGAGGGCTCGAATTCCAGTCCAGATAATATTAGTCAGTAACAATGCAGAAGATAGCGCAATGGGCCGCATTCTGTCTATCTACTGTATGTACAGTTGTACACACACACACACACCACACACACACACACACACATATATATATATATATATATATAATATATATATATATATATATATATATATATAGGTGTATATATGATACGAACCCACAAGGAAAAAGAATGTTTTTCCTTGTGGATTGTATCATCCATTCATTTCACGTGTTTAATTGTGAAATTCATCCCATATATATATATATATATATATATATATATATATGTTACAGTCAAAGTATGTAACCACATCATTTCGCGTAATGGCTGAAACATTTAGTCATTTCGCGAAATGGCTGTTTTCACTTGGTCATTTCGCAAAATGACTAAAATCTTCAGCCATTATACGAAATGGCTAAAATTCCACCTTGGTCATTTCGTGAAATGGCTAAAATGACTTTTGTCATGAATTCATAGAAATAACAAACATCACAATAAAATTGGAAACCTTTATTTAACTAACTAAATCTGCTAAAACATATATACATCCACAGGTCTATTCAAATGAGTGAGAAACACTCTTCAAATACACATTTGAACACATTTGAACATTTGAACACCTCTGAATTTTCAATATAGAGGTTTTCAAATACATAATTGGGTCTTCAATGTTATTCCGATGTCCGCCATTGAAGGCCCGGTTAGGTCAACTATATGCCCTTGACAATTGGTTAAGTTAAGTCGTGTTATTTTCGCTAACCTACCCGGGCAAATGATCTTGTACGAAATGACCAATTGCAATACAATATTATTCAATGTTGCAATTGGGTTGTGCAACAAGGGGATGTTGCAATTTGTTATGCAAAAAGGTTGGAGGAATGCTGGAGGTTGCTGTGCAATAAGAGGAATGTTGCAGTTTGTTATGCAACAAGGGGAATGCTGTAGGTTGGTATGCAACAATGGGGAGTGTTGCAAGTTGTTATGCAACAAAGGGGGAGGGGGAATGTTGCAAGATCAACAAGGGGTTATGCAACTTGGAAGCGGAGTTATCCCCCAACAGAAAGAGAGAGGAGAAGGAGAGAAAGGAAAAGGGGTGTTCGCCTGGCAGGAGCCAAGCGCATATTAAGACTTTAGCCGAGCGGTCGTTGTCTTATGGGGACCCTAATCAGCCAGCTGGCTTATCTGGCTGAGTTGCCAGTTTGCGCTGTTTATTTAAATAAAGCACATATTCCGGCTTAATCCGCCAGTTGGCGTATCTGCCTGAGTTGCCAGTTGGCGTATCTGGCTGAGTTGCCTGTTTGCGCTATTTATTTAATTAAAGCATATATTCTGGCTTAATCAGCCAGTTGACTTAGAAGGCGTAAATGGTTGTACAGGTTGAGTTGCCAGATTACACTATTTATTTAATTAATGCATATATTCTGGTTTAGAAATCCGCTTTAGAAGCCAGCCAATTGATATAATTAAATACCGTGTACAATCAAAAGAATTAAATGAAACACCATTACATCATTCTGTTTATTTAGGCGAATTAATGGAAATATACAGAAAATAAATATACAATGGAATATACAGGGTGGGCGGAAAGTAGCTCCCTATTTTGGATTGGTAAAAAAATACGTATATTATCCATTTATTTCAGAAGAAATAATATGAAAAGGTAGGCATACATGGTAGGTTTTCTCTGAAATTCAATGTGGGCTCCAACTCTTTCCACCAGCTTCTGGAGCCGCCCAGGAATGGCGTCCACTGACTTTAGCAGGAACTCCGGCGGGATGGAGGACATGACTTCCCGAATTCGGTCCTCCAGTTCTTCCAATGTCCTCGGTTTGGTGCGGTAGACTTCTTCCTTTACCCACCCCCAAAGAAAGAAGTCGCACGGTGTCAAGTCGGGGCTCCTGGCTGGCCATTGATGTGGACCACGACGACCCATCCAACGCCCAGGGAAGTGGGCATCCAGCCACTCACGGACAACAAGAGCGAAGTGCGGAGGGGCGCCATCTTGCATAAATATCAGATCGTCGATGTTCTCCCATGTGCTGACAACCGGCCAGACCTCGTTTCGCAACATAGCAAGGTACCGCTCAGCATTCATGGTGTTGCGCAGAAGGAACGGGCCCACAACCTGATCTGAGGTCATACCACACCACACCGTTACACTGAACCGATTCTGCCGTTTTTCAGCGATAACCGTGCGACTTCTTTCTTTGGGGGTGGGTAAAGGAAGAAGTCTACCGCACCACACCGAGGACAATGGAAGAACTGGAGGACCGAATTCGGGAAGTCATGTCCTCCATCCCGCCGGAGTTCCTGCTAAAGTCAGTGGACGCCATTCCTGGGCGGCTCCAGAAGCTGGTGGAAAGAGTTGGAGCCCACATTGAATTTCAGAGAAAACCTACCATGTATGCCTACCTTTTCATATTATTTCTTCTGAAATAAATGGATAATATACGTATTTTTTTACCAATCCAAAATAGGGAGCTACTTTCCGCCCACCCTGTATATGGTCAAAAATAATAATAGCATACGGACTATGAATATATAATAAATATAAATGGAATATATATATATATATGATCAAAAATAATAATAGCATGAGAAACACGAACGGGAAATATATATAATCAAAAATATACAAAACGTTGTATTATCAATATAGTAGTACAGGAAAAAAATATATACAGGGTGTCCCATAAGTCCGGCATCATAGGAGAAATTCATATTTTTCTCTTTCTACAGGCCATAATGTCTGTGAGCAAGGAAGAACGAATCCAGATAATTCTACTCAGGAAATCGGAGTCAAAGAGAGGCCGCTGCTGAATTTAACAGACTGCATCCAGACCGCGAACCAATAACACAGAGTTGTATTAGCCGACTTGTTGCAAAGTTTAAGGAAACAGGATCCATAGAAGATAAACCACGCAGTGGACCTTGAACGAGGTCCACTGACGATGATATAGCGACTGCTATCCTTGCTCATTTTAACTGAAGTCCCAATAAGTCTCTTCGGCGATTGTCGGCCGAGACAGGAGTGTCGAAAAGTAGCATCCATCGCATTCTTCAGGCTCACAAATGGCATCCATATAACTTCAGATCCTACAGAAATTAAGCGATGATGATCCCGACCGGCGAATGAAACTTTGTGAATGGGCTACGGAACAATATGCTCTGGATGCCAATTTCGCGTCCACCATTCTCTTCAGTGACGAGGCTGTTTTTTATGGAAATGGTGAGGTAAATCGACAGAACACCCGCTACTGGTCTCAAAACAACCCTCACTGGTATACCTCTTCAAAGGAACAAGGTGCATCTCGGGTGATGGTATGGTGTGGCATTTGGAAGGATCGCATCATAGGCCCCCTCTTTTTCGATGAACATGTCACTGGAGGCACCTACCTACGTATGCTCAAGGAAGAAGCATTTCCCAGTGTCTTGAACGAAGAAGGAAATTTCCCAACATGGTTCCAGCAAGACGGCGCTCCTGCACATTACAGCACCCAAGTAAGGGAATACCTGTACCAACAATTTCCTGGTCATTGGATAAGACGGCGAAGGCCTGTGGAATGGCCAGCTAGAAGCCCGGATCTCACGTCACTAGATTTTTATCTCTGGGGCCACTTGAAAGCGCTGGTATACGCAGAGAAAATTAGGAGTGTTGAATATTTGTGGCAGCGCATTACTGGGGCATGTAACACCATTACTCCTGACATCATTCACCGTGTGCTTGCTGACTGGGTATCACGTCTGAATTTGTGCATTGAAAACAGTGGTGGACATATTGAGCACGTTATGTAAATAAAAGGTTTTTGTTTTGCCATTTTTTATTATTTTTCCTATGATGCCGGACTTATGGGACACCCTGTATATAGTTATATTAAATAATTAAATATATTGAAAATAATAATATACGAAACGTATAATCAAATGCATATTAATACAGGAAAAATATATATATATACAATTAAATAAATATATATATATATATACATCCCTTATCTTCTACGGGGTATATTAAATAATTAAAAATAATAATATACGAAACGTATAATCAATTGCGTATTAGTACAGGAAATATATATACATACACAATTAAATAACTAAATATACATCCTTTATATTCTACCGCGCAAAACGCTAAACTCACACGTAATCGAGTCTACATGCACATCATTAGTACTTTGTACTACGCGGTAAAACCGTCCAAGCAACACTTCACCTTTTAAGTTGACCGGATGCTTATACTCGATATAAATGGCTTTCATATCGTTCAATACTATTTTTATGCCCACTTTACACTCGGTTGCAAGTTATCTTTAAACACGGCTAGAATACAATCAAAAGCACGCAAAAAAAGAGGTCATCGTTACCACAATATCATTATTAAATACAAGTTTATAAACACGTTTTTCCAATCGAGGGTTTTTTCTTACCGTCCCGAGCTTTTCAATCTTGAACTCTACTTCACTCTGCATAGCGGCAATTGAAATAATCTTCCAAGTTGTAACGACAGCTTTTCATTATATAGAGGTACAGCTCTTCAGGGCGTAGAGTATAGACAAGCTCTGCCCTGTACCGTTCAAGTGTTTTGTACCAAAGTTCAGGATAGTTCGAAGAATCTAAACGTTTTAAATATGCATCCAGCTCTAGATCATTCTCGCCTTGATCATTCCTACACTCGATAAATTTGTCGAGCAGAGCGGTGTATGCGTATTCAAGAACCGTGTCAAAACTGATCATATCCGTAACACGAGCGTCTAATATAGGCTTCAGCTTGCGGAATCCAACGATTTCAAACATTCCCTCGAGGATGAAACGATTTCTCGTAGGGACAAGAACGTTATTATCAGATGCATTCTTCCACATCAGTCGTATATCAATGCATGGCTGATCGTTATTTATACACAACGTGCAAACAACGGCATATGATGGGGCGTCACTAATCTGCTCTCTTCTTGTACCTACACCTGCAGGTATTTTATAATGGTCCTCTACCCACTTCTCAACTAACACGAAGATTCTATTCATCTCCTACACACTTAAATAAATAACATTACGTTCACCAAAGTTTGCTTGCCTGCAAATCGTTTCAAGTACAGAGTTAATGGTGCCTGTTTCACGCCTGAACACGCGCAATGACTTCGTCACGGAGACATCGTACGAGTCGTTGAGAATGCTTCTCAAACGAAGTTCCATCGTGTTCGCACGTCCACACGGTTCAAGCTCTGAGATGACTATGAGCCGCAGGTGGACGGAACGGTTCAACCGGCGGAGTGAGTCACGCTGGTGAAACGTGTACGGGTTCTTTCGAACTCGTGTGCTTCGTGAGATACACGGGTGGGCAGCTCGCTGAGGGGGAGCGAGTCATACCATAAACTACTAAAGCGTGTACAGGTTTGTTCGAACACTTATGCCCTCGGACAAACAGAATTTTCCGCTACATGAAACAATACCGGCTTTAATGTTTTATCACTCACCAGACGTTCATTTCCACAAACTAAACACCTTCACAATCCGGTGCACTACTTGAGAGAAACATATGCCCATACTTATCCTTTTTTATTAACATGCGATACTCGTCTCTAAAGTCTGTTAAAAACTCACACAGCCTATTAGCCACAACCTCACTACAAACCTCATCATGATATATATTAATACAGTGGTAAAAATACTTAAGATTCTCCATGATGATAAGATTTACATTCTCAACCGTAGGGTACGAGTAGCCGGTATGATGTAACATGACATAATATCGCTTGTCACACCACTCATCAAGAAAACTCACTATCCATAACCGTTGCTTATCTTCTGAACGTGTTGCTTCTTCTACTTCGCGGTATATGTGAGCCTTTATAAAGGTTAGGTCCACAACATACTTCAATACATCGTTTGTACTACGAAATCCTACAATTCCCTCGCCAGAATACCCGTAGAGTATTTGAACATCTTAGTCCTTCGCACGGCTCAATGTAGCCTTAAAAGTATCAAAGGAGGAGGGATTAGGGAGTTTTTCAGTATCAACTACATCTTGGCATTTTGCTGAATACCACTTCATAAACGTTGAACACGCAAAATTAAAGGTAGCCATCACTATTTTTTCTACGCGGGAGAACACACGTCTGAACTCAAGGGTATGCAGAGGTCAACTGAGCACGCAGGGATAGAGATATGCTCAGGTAGCGGCAGGACTCACGTTGCCTATCTTACAGTGGGCGGAGCCTAGCTTTTTACTGTAAACACACACACGCACGCATGCAAAGGAGAAAATGAAACCTTAATTGAAACAAATATATGTGATAAATAAACATATCAATATACATATATGTAAATACAATCAAGGATTAAGGTAGCCAAAGGGTACGGTATCATAGGTACCAGGCACCTGGTAACGTTTCCTATAGGTGTTACGGCATACCTTCGTGCCCCTAAGTTCCTTCAAACACCCCAGTTTCTGCGCCCGAAAATTGTGCGTTCCCACAGTGAGTTGGGGTAGCTGGTCACCCTCATCATCATCCAAATACACTAGATCCTTCAACGAGTCAAAGTTAACGACTCGACGGTTCGCATGGTTAAGTGTGATACCCTTAGCCTTCACGATATACTTCATATCATCCCCTATCTTCACCTGTACCCCATAGATTTTTGGCCCTGTTGAAACAAAAGAGTCGGCGTATGCAATGTCTCCATACTCATCCTTCATCTCATCACTCAACTCTCTGAGGAATTCACCAATAGGAGGCATGTGTTCAACTTCCCTCGCTGTGAATATCACGCTATTTGTGTCAGCGTACAACACACTCCGTCCAAGAGAGTACACTAGGCTCCAAAGTTTCATGCGGACGTAGGCCGTTGTGAAACTGGCCACAGGTATGTTTGTAACCCGTGAGGTATCTGAGGCCAATTCGGTATTGTTGTACTTTATTATTTAAGTGTTACCTACATTCACGATCTCCATAACCTCTTTATCGGGGGGTTGGCATAATCCCAGACTTCACTATAACTTTGTGCCAAATGGACGTTCCCTTTGCCGGTATTCTGCCAAACTTTCCCAAAGACTGTTTAGACACAACTTTGCACTAAAGCGCTTGCCAGGATTCTTAACAATTTGGGATCGGTCAAGCTGTATACCTTCATGGGCACGGTAACGCTGAATATAAGTTTTTTCATCTTCGGATATCTGACGCCTCAACCTTATCCTTCAAAAAAGCGTTTATATATGGTGTGAAAAGGTTGGGTAGCTTCTGAAACCTCCACACTCATGTATCTTCATTATTCTATACCCATGGCGAACGGCTAGGGCCAGCTCAGGGCTTGTATATACACCTTGATCTTACGCTGGTGGTTGTATGGTCACAAGCACCGTTGTTCTCTTCTGCGCACTTCACGCACAGGGAAACATGAGCTTGTGATCTATAACGAGGGTAAGATCGGCATCCATAAATCGCGGGGGAGCACGTCTACGAAAGAGAGTCCAAAGTAGCGCTCATTCAAGTTAGCTGAAAACTCCTCGATGGTTGGTATGGTGGGCCCACCATTTTTTCAGGTGCACCTACGGGTACGGATTGTTCTTCATCACGTAGGGGTATAAAGAGCAGAAGTCGTAGTAATGGAGTTTCACGCCCTCCGTAGCGGAAAGTATAGCTTGAAGGGATTTGTACGCCCTCCGAACAAGCTATCACCGCATTTGAGAGGATCCAGCACCATTGAACGTTTGATCGTGTTTATTTCTTCACGGTACTGTCCATCTGTTTCCATCCGTGCATCATACTCATGCTCCCACAAGACTTTGTGAGTGAACTGGGAGCCTATAAGTTGATCGCGGGCGCGGGTCCACGCAAGACTGTCGGCAGGAGATCTACCGTGGATATCTCCTACGATTCCACACTCAGGACGGGGCATCCGTGCCACCAGCAACCGTTAAAGGAGTACACAGTCTTCTCACCAGTGGCACGGTTTTCACTTAGACCATCAACCCAAAAAACACGACCATTAACCTTAATGGGTACTTCACCCGTGTTGCGGGCATGCTTTATGTATACACCTGTCTGCTGCTGTAGGTGTATGAGCCAGTAAATAGCCTTGTGCCCATAACTGCGGGATTGTTTCTGTGGATAACGGCTAAGGTGTCTTTAGGCATGAAGTTATTCTTGAACACCGTAAAACATAATGAGGCGATGTGGTTGCGACTTGCAACGGATCGCATTTGAAACGATATGTACATCCTTCTAAAGGCCTGGAAACATACTCTAAGCACGCGCACATCATTCACGCAATAACGCTCACATTCATCAGCTATATTATAAGGATTACATTCATTAAAACTGTTGTAGTATCGGTCAAAATCTTCACGTTCATCTGTACTCATACATTCATAGTTAAAGTAATGTTTGGGTGGAGGTAGTCCTACGTAATTTAAAGTTTCGCTAGTGAGGAATGTGTAAGGGAAATATCCTTTTGAAACTTCAGCGGCTACGCCCATCACCTTGGGTAGCTTTGCTAATTTACAAGGTGTGAATAATAAAGTGTCTTTAAACTGTACATTACCTCTTATTTGCATCTGTATTAGTTTGTTACCTCTTTTCAAGGGATCACCTGTAAATATCTCAGATGACTCGTGCTCAAGCAACTCCTTATAAAGGAACTGTGTCAAATTTTGCCCCGTTATGGGCGAGAATATACACAGTCGTTTTTTTAACTTGTCCGCTAACTTGACAATATAGGGGACAAAGTTTCACAGAGCTATCGTGGGCATTCGTTTTAAAAACGTTTGTCCGTTTACCACATTTGTGACTCTCATCTCACACGATCTCCATACACTCATCACAGATAGTCTGGCTTACAAGTAAATGTGGAATAACCTCTTTGGTTTCAGCATTCGTATATGTTTCTATATCGTAGTACACAGTTATACAAGGGCTGTTTTTAGGCTTGCGTCTTTCATATAACATACATGCTTTACTCCAACCGCCTTATATTTCTCATGGCATGTAGAACAGTGAATTTCATCACATTTGTGCTCAAACTTTCCCCAATTATCCATCATATGAAACATACCACATTCACAGATTCTCATTTTCCTGCACGTGCCAATTGATTTATGGAGCTCAAAACAGTTATTATTGAAAAATGTGCGTCTACACACATCACAATCCCTCTTCTCAGCTTCAACTACACGGCTTTCACATTTGGAGCTTTTACACTGCTCACATACCATGTGGCAATCTTTACAATGTTTCACTATATCATCCGCAAACTCGATACATCCCTTACAAATCATGATGTCCCATATTTTCGACTTTTATCATAACTCGCGTAAAGGTCCCTTATATTACGGATGGGTAGATATGTTGTTCCTGACAGCCCTAAAATAAGTAGGGGTCTTGTACGATCTCTCACACTGCTTTTAAAAACATACACAGTCCTACGACGATCATCCATTCCAAATACAACTATACGAGCATTCATTTCCTGTTCTACCCTTCTCAGCTCTTCAGGACCCATATTACAGTCAAATTCAAGTTTACAGTCTACAGCTAGTTTACGGGCACGCTCCACTACCGTAGGCAACCAAATGTTTTTGACCCATGTATTTAGTACAGTAAACATACGGGCCAAGACTACTGCTATAAAGCCGCAACCACGTTCGGCGTTTATGTGCCGTCTATAAATAGCCTGAGAATTGAAGTTAAGAGTATAAGGTGTGGCACTATGACCCGCAACACAGAATACACGATCAATATTTACCGTGAAGTTGTCCATATTGAAGGCTATACTACTTTGAGAGGCCTGCAATATACGGGCTAATATATACTCTGTATCTTCAGCTGCCAAGCGTCTGAACGGTATTACTACCCAAAAATAATCTACATCTCCGTCATCTTACCGAATCCAAAGGACAGCCTCGTCCTGACTTCACGTTCGTCGGCGTTCTGAAGGGCAAACTCTACAATATGTTCATCTATGCGTCGTAGTCCGTGTTCAACACCATTGCTATACATAGATCTAGGATCAACCCTGACTATATACCGATTTCTAGTCAAGGCCGGGGTGGGTGGGGGAAGTGGTGCGCACCAACTCGAATGTTATGCCATCCTCAACAGAACGAGAAGCTGCTGTGGAGGATGTACCCGGAATTGAACAGGAATAAGGGGGTATATTTGAGGAAGGTACTATTGTGGGGGTTGTGTCGTAAGACGTAGAAGGTTGGGGCTCTATTACTGGTGGTCTAACAACCGGCTCAATCCTGGCGCGCTTTATACCTGACGTGGTGGGCTCTTCATCATGCCTCCGCTTTGAACTGACGCGTGCTACAGGTATCGCTGGTGAGGATTCGTCAGCGGGGATGGATTCTGTGATCACAACTGCACGGTCAACGGGTTCGTCTGTGATATCGATGATGGGGTGCTGTACATCGTCGTCATTCACGGTTCTGTGGAAGAAGAAAACAAAATATAAGGAGCAGCACTCAAAATTTGTAATATTTTGTAAATGACCCACTTAGGGGTGTGACGTGTTAGAGATGGAATCTGTAGAAAAATTCAGGTTCAAAAGCCCCTCCACATGTATTACAGTATATCTGGCCCTACAGGATGTGGAAAAATTGTATTTATGCTTAAAATCGTTAAAGATAAGGGGGAGATGTTCTCAAAATTTGTGCATAAAGTAATATGGTGCTATTCGACGTATCATTCAGTGCTCAACGAGTACCAAGATGAAATTTTGTTGCACAAGGGAGTCTATGACGTTACCTCGTTAAAAGGTAATGACCATACAGTTATTGTAATTGACGATCTCATGTTGGAAATGGATAAATCATGTTGGAAATGGATAAAAAGTTTGCCGAGACATTTACACTGTTCTCCCACCATCTTAACATAAACGTATTCTTCATCAACCAGAATCTATTTTTCAAAAATAGATACATGCGCGATGTGTCGCTAAATACACAATATCTAGTCTTATTCGCACAACGTAGAGATGTGTCACAAATTGGGGTATTAGCCAATCAAATGTTCCCGAATCAGCGTAAGGAGTTTTTGTAGGTTTATAACCTCCAAAAACTCCTTACTGTATGGTCCTTACTGTATGGTCATTAACTTTTATGGTTATTTGCTTTGTGACCTTCACCTGCGAAATACGTTTAGGATGCTTCTAAGAACGAATATATTCCCAAGCGAATCTGAAACGGTGTATATTCCAGAATGACAAATAGGCTGAAGAAATATCGTGAATTAATAAAAATCTATCAACGTTTGCCCGGGCACTGCAACACATTTTTGTTAAAAATATCGACTCCGACTTTTTAAAATGCATCTGTGAAATCTGTCTTAATGTTATAAAATGTAATGTGCCAATGAAACCCTCTCAGAAGGCTCGCCTACGTCGTTACAAGAACATAATACGAGCTCTCGCTCATAAAAGTCAAACTCTGGGTAAGAAAAAGCGAATTATTGTACAAAGAGGAGGATCATTCCTACCCATCTTATTTTCAGTTTTGGGTCCTTTACTGACTAGATTAATATAATGAAGAAGGTCGTCGTGATTCCACACGAGGTGTATGCTTCATTGCAAAGTTCAAAGATTCCAGACACTGCGCTAGAACCCCGTAAAAGCAAGCTCAAAAGAATGGAAAGCGAGTTGCTAACCCTATTAAACAGTGAAAAGTCACCTGATGAGAAAAGGATCTTGTAACAAGAGGCTTTGCAAAAATTTCTTCATGAGTACGAAGATTATAAGTATCCTACAGAGCTCCTCTTAGTTATTAGGCACAGCAGCGCGAGTAGTGCTGAGCATGGCGACACAGTACCTGGCTCCGACGTTAGAGATGACCAATCAAAATACAACGGAACACAAAACATCGAACATGTGCTGAAAAACAGCCTCCCCCATACATTGAGGAATAAAGGGCTAAGTCTTTATAATCTAATTAGTGAGGACCCCATCATACAGTAGGCCGATACAGGCGAGGTCATTGTTGAAGGAACAAGGGTACAAGGATCCAATATCGTTGATATTGTTCGTGATCTGGTGATAAAGTGGGACAGACCCTCGCCAACAGCATGGAAGCATATTAAAGCAAGACTACGACAAATAAATGTCCCCAAAACATTGATATGTAATCTGAATAGGTTAAAAGACTTGGATCAAGTCTCGCATGTGTCACAACTGAGTACGCCATCGCCCCTAGCAGGAGCGTCTCTGAAGACGAGAAAGAAGAGAACAAACGGCCAGCCTTATCCACGTGTCTCTAAAATACACAAATGGCTAACATGTTAAGTAAACGCTATTATGACATTTCTAACCCCGCCTCCTATGCTGGCGTTAATAGACTGTACAGAGTAAGGTAGGTTGATTTTGGAACTGTGATCTTGGACTAGTCTAGATAGGAAGGTATTAATGTATAAAAAACGTTGCACCAACTCATATTTGTGAAAATGTTTGTATGTTTTGAGGATTGTTAATTATTTTCAAGTTGTAAAATTGCCGAATTTTACGCGTAAAATCGCGCGCGCGGCATTCGCGCAATGTAAACAAACAAAATATCGGACCTTATTTCATCAAAATAATTAATTAATATTCGGCTTTTTTAACAAAATGATGCTTGAAACTTATTGTAAATGTATTATAGATGTTTATTAGTGTATTATTTTGTATTTTTTAATGATATTTACCTATAAAATGTTGTATTAAATTAAGTTATTTTATGATGCGTTCATTTAATTGTGTTTATTTTCAGATATTTCATAAAAATGGGTAAAAAACGGAAGTCTGCAGTGTTAACTCGAAGTGATAGTGCCAAAATATCCAGTGGCCAGCCTTCCCCTTTGGATAAAACAGAGCCTCGTACCCTCCGCGAAGTTATTCAATACAGTTATTTCCTCCAAAACAGCCAGCCGGACTTGACAGACTATGATATTGCTAAAATGATAGCAAAGGATGTGATTGAGATCTGGCAGGCAGTGAACCCGCGGCTGCCCCTGTATGAGGAATATTATGTAGTGAAATTCGTGGATAAAGTGTGCTTCAAGAAAGCAAAAGAGATAAACAGGAAATCTCTTTCTACAGTCCAGGAGCAGAATCTGGAGGAAAAGCTGGATAAACTTTTTGACATTTCTGCTTGCACCTGTAAGCTACCTGTTCGTCCCTGTGATGACAATGCTGTGAAGTGCAAGAAAGAAAATTGTCAAACACAGCACATAATCTGCACTTGTCCTCCCAGTAAGAAGGTAATGCTATTATTTTTTTAACTTTTAACTGACCAAACTTAGTGCGATTAGGTGCCTTTTAAATGGAAGGAAATTCAATGCTTGTAATTGAAAAATATCCGCATTTTCCTCCTGTAATCTTCCTTTCCCCCCTGGTAATAGAAATTAATAATCAATTTTTTTTCAGGATTTTATCTCTTATTTTAGATCCGCTATTTAATTACCTAATTTTCAGGTTCCAGTAGAGGAGGGAATACTTGAGAGATCAGAGGGCCAAAATAGGATCCAAGAGCTCTTTCCAGCTGGGATCTGTGGATAAAGCTGCTGTGAAGAGAGACCAGAGATATTTCTTTTGAATCCAGCTCAGGAGAATCAGGAGAGGTAATATATATTTTTTCTTATATCTTATCCCATTTTTACCCAAATTTATCCCTACTTTTTGTCCCTATTTCCCCCCTTTTTTCCCCAATTTTCGCTTTAGTAATTTATTCTTTTTTCTCCCATTTTCACCGAATTTTTACCTGAATTTTTACCCATTTTCCCCCCCCTATTTTCCCACTTTTTTCCCCCATTTTCGTTTAAGTAATTTATTCTTATTTCCGCCCATTTTCGTCGATTTTTACCATATTTTTCCCTACTTTTTCCCCTATTTTCCCCCATTTTCGCTTTAGTAATTTATTTTTTATTTTCATTTCAGCTATCTGGTGGTGAAGCTGAAGAGTTCAAGCCAAGGAGGCACCCAAGTGGAGGTTACAGCTTTTTGAAAACCCCCAGATATGACATGGAACTGATCAGGGGTAATGTTTCTTCCAATCTTGGGGCAAGTCTTGCTAATGCCTTCCTCCTGGACTTACAAGCTATGGACCTGCTTAAGCCTGGCCTTGATGTGAAACAGATAATAGTTGATAAATCGAAAATGGACAGGGAAAAAGCTAGAATGAAAGTGAAAAGTGATGAAAAGCAAAATGAGGGTCTGGAAAAGTTAGTCTGTATTGGGGTTGATGGGAAAGTTGACAAGGACAAGTTGCTGTACAGAGAAGTTAAGGATGAAAATGGGGAGACTAAGCTGAAGAAAGGAAAGGGACAAGAGCACCATTTGACTTTCACAAAGGAGCCGGGAACTGAAAGTGGAACATATCTTACTCACAGAGTCATCCCATTTAAAGGTGCGACTGGAGTTCTTCTTGGTGAAGAAGTTGCTAGTGTCTTGGAGGAGTTTAACAGTGTTCATACCCTGAAAGCTGTCCTCCTTGACAACACAAATACAAACACTGGCTGGGAGGGAGGCCTTGTAACAGCTCTGCAAAATAAAATTGAGCGGAAATTGCACACCATTGGCTGTTCACTCCATCATAATGAGCTTCCTTTCAGAGCTGTTTTCAAGCATCTTGATGGCAGTACCAAAAGTCCCACTGCTTTCACTGGTCCGCTGGGAAAACTCTGAGAAATTGACTACCAAGATCTGCCAGAAGTGGAATTCACCAAACTCAGTGGCCCCCTGGATGACATGGAATTTGCTGAGGAGACACTGAATGATCTCAGTAGCGACCAGAGGCTTCTTTTGGAGTATGTGCTTGGAATTTCCAGGGGCAAAGTCAACCCAAGATTTGCTGCCTGGAAAATTGGACAATTAAACCATGCAAGATGGTTGACTTTGGCAATTAGATTGATGTGTCTGTGGACCAGAGGTGCTTACCCTCCAGAACTACAGGATAAGCTTTACCAGGCCATCAAGTTCATTGTGGAAGTGTATGCAGTCAGTTGGTTTGAGTTCAAAAGGGACAGCAAGTTCCACAATCAGCAACTGTACATCTTCAACATGATCCAGAGGATCAAGCAGCAGTCTGAAGAAATCCAGGGTGTCGCTTTCAAGAACCTGAAATACAATGCTTTCGTCTTGCTGCCCGAGAATGTGCTGTATTCCATGATGAAGTCTGATGACTTGGAAGTGAGAGAAGCTGCTCTCAAGAAAAGTCTGTCCATCAGGTAAGCATTTATTAATTTTAAAAAAATGTGAAAAAAAAATTTGATTATGGGGATTTATTTAATAAAAAAAAGGCCCGACTTCTATAAATCCCCATAATCGACTTTTTTTTTCACATTTTCTTATCCCAATTCCCCCCCTCCCCTCTGATAACGGAAATAATCTTACCTTCTTTCTGAAAAAAAATTCGATTATGGGATTTATAGTACTCTGTTTTTTTTTTTTTAATTTAAGTTAAATTAAATGAGCAATTCTGAGACTAATAGGGATTAAATCTTAAACTGGAATAAAAAATAAATTAATTATTATTCTTTCAGAAGTGGGAAGCCAGCCAAGAAGAGGCTGAAGAAGATCACAGCCATCAACATTGAAGCTACACACTGGTCAGAACTAATCAACCTTTCTCAAAGTGGCATCTGTGAACCTGTTCTCACAGAAGACTTTTCTGACCAGGAGCTTCAAGAAGCATTGCTGAATGGCACCAAGCTGGAGCTGCCTGATCTGCCTTCACATTCTCAGAGTGTTGAAAGGGCCGTGAAGCTGACATCTGAAGCTTCCCATAATGTTTATGGACTCGAATCAAAGCACAAACACATTCTGGCGAAAGCCCTAAGCCGCCAGATGAGGCCTTCCTTTGCTTCTAAGGGCTCTTACAGTGAAAAATATGATCATGGGATCTAAATGTGTCTATTTGACTCTGTACATGTTTTTTTTACTTTTTTCAATAAAATTGTAACTTTTTTCAGGATTTTTTTTTATGAAAATAGCATGATTTTTTCGGCCAAAAATTGCGAAAATGTGGTATTTTTCGGTACGATTTTTTGACGATTTTTGAAACGGTTTCCTCAAAAAACGGCTAAAGCTAGGGATCTGAAATCTTTTGTCAGTTATTATCATATTAAGCCCTGACTATCTCGACTAGTCCAAAGTCGATATCTAAAAAAATGCAAAAAAATCAACCTATCTTAGTACAGAGGTGTTTACGGTGTAAGGAAAAAAGATGTTGAGCGGTTTTTGCGGGAACAGGACGCATATACACTTCATAAACCGGTGAGAAAAATGTTTAAAACTGCCAAGACAACCGCGGATTCTATTGACTCTATTTGGCAGGCGGATTGAACAGTCCTGCAAAGATATTTATTGTACCGTGTGACCACAAAAATTGTCCCTGTTTTTAATCGCTTATTACTCAGTCATTATTGCAGCTTCACAAATGAAATAAAAAGCATTCGAAAGAGAACATTTTAAAGTTTTATTTAATTTTTTCGATATCCTGGATACGAAATCAGTACTTATAAAAAATTGACAGTTTTATCCACCACAATCATGGGTTATTTGTCGTGTGACCACAAAAATTGTCCCTGTTTTTAATCGCTTATTACTCAGTCATTATTGCAGCTTCACAAATGAAATAAAAAGCTTTCGAAAAAGAATATTTAAAAGTTTTGTTTAATTTTTTCGATATCCTGGATACGAAATCAGTACTTATAAAAAAATGACAGTTTTATCCACCACAATCATGGGTTATTTGTCAGACATGCAACGTGTTTTCATCGCAGAAGAGATGATCAAACATGGCTCGATAGTTGCCACCCAACGGTCTTTCAGACGACAATACGGTCAACAAAGGACCATAGATCCTAAAACGATTCGCAGGATTTTCTCAAAATGGAAACATCACGGCTCAATCAAGAACATGCATAAAGGCAACTCTGGGCGCAGCAAAGGTGTGCGAACCGCTGAAAACATTGATTCAGTCGCAAATCAGCTTGAAACGGAGAACAAGAAATCTGTGAGACGACTATCAGCTGTGACAGGAATCAAACGGGAGAGCATTCGGAAAATAATCACGTTGGATTTGAGAATGAAGTCATTCAAAATTATGTGTTTGCAACAGCTTAGCGAACAAGACTACCAGCGTCGTTTGATGTTTTGTGAACGCATTGAAACAATAATTGAACAAAACCAGATAAGATTAAGTGACATAATATTCAGTGATGAATGCCACATCTATCTCAATGGGTTCATCAACAGACAGAATTACCGGTGTTGGTCACAAAACAAGCCAAATATACACTTGGAGAAACCTCTGCATTCACCAAAAGTTACTGTATGGTGTGGTTTGAGTAGCAGCAAGGTTTATGGTCCTTACTTTTTTGAGGACCCAGAGACAAGGAGACCGCTTTCAGTAACTTCAGAAAGATATGTAGAAATGCTGAACACTGTTTTTGAACAAGAAAACTGCAGTAACAAGTGGTTTCAGCAAGACGGAGCAACAGCCCACACAACTAGGCAATCACTGGAATGTTTAACAAGATTTTTTGAACAAAGATTCATTTCTCATCGCTCGCAGTTTCCCTGGCCCGCAAGATCTCCCGATCTATCACCTATGGACTTTTTTCTCTGGGGATTTGTCAAGGACAAAGTATTCAGGCAAGAGCCATCCTCTATCGAAGAATTAAAGCAAGCGGTGGTAGAGAGTGTACAGTCCATTGAATGCAGCGTTTTGGAAAATGTAATAAATAACTTCCTTTCCCGTTGTGTGAAATGTAAGAATGTCCAGGGACGTCACTTTGAACACATGTAGAATAAATTAAAATTTAAAATGTTCTCTTTCGAATGCTTTTTATTTCATTTGTGAAGCTGCAATAATGACTGAGTAATAAGCGATTAAAAACAGAGACAATTTTTGTGGTCACACGGTATAATGACGGATACCGCTACATCGTATTCATAACAGATGTATTCTCTAGATATCTGTGGCTAATTCCCCTGAAAAATAAATCGCCTGAAACAGTTGCTAAAGCGACCAAAACGTTGATGTTAAAAGAAGAAATGGTTCCTTGCTATTTTTGTACGGATATGGGAAAAGAATATATAGGTCGCGATTTTCAGAACATGCTGACAGAGTTTAATATCAGTTACTACACTAGCAGTTCTGTACATACGGCCTCTTTAGCTGAAAGAGTTCAACGTACCATGAAGGAGCGCATGCATCGCTATTTTACATATAAAAACACATCCAGATATATAAACGTTGTCGGTTCATTGGCTTCATCATACAACCGTTCACCCCATCGTACGATTGGCACAACCCCTCACGAAGTTTTAGAAAGAGGCGCGCTGCCACAGGTGAGAAGAGATAGAGCGCCGCCACCACACTCTACACATTTCAAAATCAATGATTATGTAAGGCTATCACATTCTAGAAATAAATTCGCGAAGAGATTTGACCAAGGATAGACACGTGAGACCTAAAGGTGAGATAATGATGTATTACGTAGAAGATTTGAATGGGGAAGAGATCGCTGGAAGCTTTTACTGCGATGAGTTGCAGAAAGTGACATTTAATTTAGGAAAAAGTGTGTTTAAAATTTTAAAAATTTTAGGCAGCAAAGGTTCAGGAAAGAGAAAAATGTACCTGGTGAAATGGCTGGGTTACCCAGAAAGCTTCAACACCTATATAAAAGCTGCAGCAATAATGAAGCTTAATTAGTATGCAACATGGCGCCTAGCCACTTCTATGTCACACTCCCGTCCCCTTCTTCTCTGTCTGTACATCCTAACAACACCCTCACCAACTTTGTGACAGAACTCCACGGACCCATTGAATTGGAGCGTGATTCGTATGAGGTGGGCTTATGTGAATTCCAGTTAGTCTTCAGTTTTTAACTCTTGAAAATGAGCAAATCATATTTGTGATCCTTAGAAGAATCGATGAATGCGAAAAATTAGGCATAACCTTAGACAATACTATGCGTTCAGTCTTGTTCGGTGAGGAACGGTACTATAGCACAAATATATCGCTAGGAATCGGGCATTATGATAGAGCCATGGGTTAAACAAGAGTCTTGAAAAGTCGTACCTGACAAGCGATTTACTTTTTGAAGTCGTAAACATAGACACGCCTGCATGCACATTGAAGTTAAAGTCAACGCTGAGTAGAAATATTAAAGATAGAGAGCTGTTCACAATTGTGGCAGAGGGCCGATATAGCGCAGCTCTCCGAAGAGATACCTTTCACGAGGCACAGCATGACTTGTCCAGCTTAATGTATCAATTGAAGATGTAGAAATTGGGTGAAAGGTCTCCGCTCCCAGATATGTGCTATATTTACAGCAATATCGTAAAGCACCAATTTGCTGGGGACAACCAGGCGCTCCTGCTGCGCATTTCACACATCCCCAACCATAGAGGGAAAAGTTTGAGCATTACATATGACAAGTCCCATTATGTGAATGTTGTGACTAATCTATTAACCAACATCTCGTTATATATAAGAACGATTGAGGGAAAAAATTTCCCATTCGGTGATGCGAGCTTAATAGTGAAACTAAACTTCCGCCGTTTATAATGACTCGAAGGTATTCACAGTCTACTGAGGAGTGAGATACCAGCGTGGGAGTGGACTAGGATCCATTTTTTCACCCACACTACGCACCGCTGTCCCACTGTTGAAGAGGGGTGCCAGGTACCGAGGGCGGAAGGCGTTACAAACAGGTTTTAACGCGGCAGAAGACATAATGGGCGGAACTAAGCCTAAAGAAGCTCTAAAAAAACATTTAAAACGTACACGGGACGAAATCATCAAAGATGCAAAGAGAAAATGCGTGGTGGCGGAAAGAAAAGACCTGGCAGGAAGATTGGGTTACCATCACGTGGCGCTAAACGTAAAAGGAAATAAAAAAAAGAAGTGCTCTAAGCGTATGAAACCTATGGCTGATCATCACTACTCTCACGAATCATAGGCTGACTAATACTTGTCAAGGAAGGTGGCACTATTTCTGACTCGTCATGGCGCGTTTTATCCAACCGTGTAGTTCACAATGCAGTAAATCGGAACTGTCCCTCTTTGATATGCCCCCCAGTCATGTACGCTAAACTGCGTATAACCCATTCTGATAGAACGGACTGCGATGATAGTTACTGTGCCTACCTTGAAACCAACTTTTTACACACCATATTCAGCCAGTGTGAGGTGTATTTAAACCAGTTTAACATCTCGGCAGGAACGGGGTACTCCCACCTACGAGCCTATCTGCAAAATGTCCTCAACTTTTCAAAAGGATCGAGGAAGACCTTTTTAACCGCCGAGGGATATTACCAATACTAAAGATGAAAATGGTATAAAGCATAAATTTAAAAATTCTAAAAAAAAGATATATGAATGTTTTTGACGTCTTCATACAGATTTCACATTCCAGGAGAAACTGCTTATGAACGAGGTGGATATGAAGTTGAAGCTTACCCGCACGATTCCTGAGATCTGCATAAATCTCGGGTCTGATCAAGAAGAGGGCGTGAAACCCGTTTTGATTCACATCATGGAGACGTATTTGCGTATACGCCTAGTGAAATTAAGTTCGCCAAAACAAATAGAAATTGAGAATGACTTAATACACGCCACAGGTAAATACCTAATTAACAGGGTATGGATCAAACTATACACGGTGCCCGCCGGATTGGCCTCGAAGCAGCTAGAAATCGTGGCCCTTGGAGTCCTACCTGAAAGGATATTAATTGGAATGCAACCCCTCGCCTCGACGAATGGAAAACATAAAAAGAGTGCCTTTAAATTCAAGAATTTCGGCCTTAAAATTATTACTCTACTGTATACGTAAATGGCATCGCTTTGGGAGGGACCATGATTACGGACTACTCATCAGACGCATATAGTAGTCTGGCTCATAATACAGGCGCCTGTGACGAACTTGGTTTTGGTGTAAGGCAGAAAGAATTTGTCGAAGAATTTAACATTTATTCATTTGATATTACGCCTGACTTCTCTGCTGGCGCAAATACACATTTAACTCCACATCAGAGTGGGAATATCTCGGTCAGGTTGGAATTTGCCAATCCTATAGACGTTCCGGTAAGTGTACTCGTGTACCTTGAATCACAGGCACTAATAGAAGTTGATCGTTTCAGGAACGTGATCACAGACTTTAAAATAGATGCGAATACACTCCAGAGAGTAATGAAAAGTGACCGTTTCACACGCTCAAAATGTATCGGTGTGTTTGCGAAGGATGAAATATTGAAGCTGCCAAGTACGAGAAACTGGTACTGGATTATCGTTAACACCGACATTGTGGGTGGTGAGGGGTTTCATTTGTTTGCAATCTATTTTAAAAATAGGGAAAGAATGTACTATTCTGATTTACTCGGTTTTCAGCCCTGGAATGATTCTGTGATTGTGCAGTTCATTGCGCAATTACATGTACCTAAGATTGTTTGGAACCCATATCGTTTTCAAGAATATTATAGCGAAACGTGCGGCTTGTATTGCATTTCATTTCTCATGCACATGTCACGTGGAAAGGGATTTATAAATTTTTTAAAATTATTCGAATTGTGCGACACAGAGGTGAACGATAAAAGTGTATGCAGACAGATAAAAAAAGGTTCCCATATGTTAGCACCCGCTGTATTGTGTAAAGATGTATATCCATATTGTGTAAAGCTGTATATACATTTGTAACTGTAAAATGTAGCCATTAGGACTTATTTGACGGACACTGGTACCGCTTTGTACATGTTTTCTACCATTTAATAAATTAAAATACAATGTGTTTTGTTCTTAACCTCAAAAATACTTACATTAGTTCCTCGATGACCTGGCACGCGCTGGACCGAATGTGAGCCAATACTTCGACTTCTGTATTCAGGTCACTGGTTTGGATGTGCGGAGAAACATCCATATCATTTATTCCCCTTTCATCAAAAGTAGCTATAACACGATCAAGTTCCGCATCGGTCCTATAAGGTTAAGTAAAAATAAAGAGCTGCAATAAGAGAAAATGCAACGAATTTAAATGCAAATAATTCTTAAAAGTTTTGATAATTAAAAATCCTACTGCGGTGCTGAATTATCGAGAAAAATATTATTAAAGCTCCACATATATATATGTGTGGGTGTATATATATATATATATATATATATAATATATATATATATATATATACATATATATATATATTATATACTGTATATATATATATGTATATATATATATGTATATATGTATATTATATATATATATATATATATATATATATATATATATATATATATGCCGAAATAATCACGATGGAAACAGGCAATAATTAAAAGCATAGTGGGATTAATTTTTACGTTGTGGAAAAGTTCGGGATAAAGCTAGGTTAGACTAACAACAAACTGTAACCATAAGCAGATAACTGACAGTTTTCAAAAGTAAGATTAGCTGCGTGTGCTATGCTCCGTCTGCGTACAACGGGTCTCCAACCCATTAAGACTTATTTAATGGGCACTGGTACCGCTTTCTACATATTTTTTAACATTTAATAAATGAAAATACAATGTGTTTTGTTCTTAACCTCAAAAATACTTACATTAGTTCCTCGATGACCTGGCACTCGCTGGATCGAATGTGAGCCAATACCTCGACTTCTGTATTCAGGTTACTGGGTTGGCTGTGCGGAGAAGCATCCATATCATTTATTCCCCTTTCGTCAAAAGTAGCTATAATACGATCAAGTTCCGCATCGGTCCTATAAGGTTAAGTAAAAATAAAGAGCTGCAATAAAAGAAAATGCAACGAATTTAAATGCAGATAATTCTTAAAAGTTTAGGTAATTTAAAAATCCTACTGCGGTGCTGAATTATCGAGAAAAATATTATTAAAGCTCCACCATATATATATATATATATACATATATATATATATAAATATATATATATATATATATATGCCGAAATAATCACGATGGAAACAGGCAATAATTAAAACCATAATGGGACTAATTTTTACGATGTGGAAAAGTTCGGAATAAAGCTAGGTTAGACTAACAGCAAATTGTAACCATAAGCAGATATCCTGACAGTTTTCAAAAGTAAGATTAGCTGGGTGTGCTATGCTCCGTCTGTCTGCAACGGGTCTCGAACCCGCAACCAAATCTTAATAGTTTTTAATATTTCTAAAATCGCACCTGTACAAGAAATGTACAAATAAAAACGCACCATATATATATATATATATATGCCGAAATAACCCAAATGAAACAGAATTAAAAATATTTTTGAAAACGCGTTTATTGCGGCCTTTTACGGTTAGATTATATTGTTATAAACAAGAAAGAGTCCTGGGCGATATATATATATATATATATATATATATATATATTATGTCCCGGTTGGGTTATATTATTATAAACGGGGAAGGGTCCTGGCCGATATATATATATATATATATATATTATGTCCCGGTTAGGTTATATTATTATAAACGAGAAAGAGTCCTGGGATTAATTTTTCTTTGTAGGAAAACTCAGAATAAAGCTAGGTTAGACACTTTTAAGTTACTTACATTTTAACAGCGTCTTCATTGAACGGTTCTTTTATTTTGTCACAATTTTCCGTAACAATCTGGGTAGATGAAAGCTCCCCCCGATCTATAGCTCTGCAAATTAGAAGCGTTGCGTGAGCATAAAAGTCTTGCTCTTCAATGAACTCAGGAGAATTGTAGAGCGATAACTAACTCATAGTCTATATTTGAAAAGCACTAAGCGAAAAAAACATACGAACTGAGGCTCTGAAATGAACTGCTCCCTTTTATAAAGGGGGCTTGTGACCAACCCACAAAACACAATCGTTAGCTCCCTATTGGCTAGCGGTGAATTTTGGGCTGAGGATAGCGGCCAAACAGAGGTCCTTGGATCCACCCACAGGGCTGTGATTGGTTGCCCTTGAAATCTGGGGCGTGTCAGATATCCCTATTCGTAGAGAGACGAGAAACGCTTTGTTTTTTGATATTTTATTCGACCGAGAGAGAGAGAGAGAAAGAGAGAGTTGAGGTTGGAATGTGAAACGGTTTATGGTGCATGATGCTCGTCTGTACATTCTCCTTTGTCGGGAAAGGAAGGGTTTTCGTGATATTGGAAGATATATTCTGAACAATTCGCATATGTTTGAGAGAAACGCTAAACTCCGGTTTATGGTGCCTTGAAACATAAAAGTGGAAGATATTTAATTACCCATGAAGGCAGCCGCTGTAAAATTTCCGCGATACAATAAATGAATTTAAAAAAACAAAGACGTGTGATGTGGTGTTTCAATAAACACCAAAGGTCACGATCTCATCTCGAGCGAATAGAAATAAGACTGACTCGACGCTGCTGGGTAGTATAATTTAATAATGCGTACCTTATCTCGAATCTTGGAAACCAGAGAAGCGGCAAGAAAGAATTAAACAACATATATATATATAATATATATATATATATATATATATATATATGAGAAAAGTTCAGAATGGAAGGGTATTTACAGCGTTTTAATCTTTATGACCTCGAAATAAACTCCTGCGGAAAGTTTATTTATTGGAATTTTAAATCGATATTATCTATCCCTTCCGCCAAACTCCACAATTTTCAGAACGATGTTTAATATAATTATTCATATATATATATATATATATTATTTTTCCATAAATATTTATGTCCTATTGTTCAGCTAGTTACATCGTTTAATTAGGAGATGTTTAGGAAGGCGCTTGTTTATATCGCTTTCACCTTTCTTCATTTCCCTCCTTTATCATATTCCCCTTCTTTGTATTCATTTGTGCTGCACATTTTAATGCTACGTGCACCATTTGTCCTGTTTTAATTGTTGCAGATGAAAAAGACCGTAATATTAAACTTAAGTCAGCCGGAGAGTGAGTTAATTAATGCAGTGTAACAAAGATGCTTACACGAATTTTTAGATGAACTTTTTTTCCGGAATTGTACATATAGAGGCCCGCCTTTGCTTTCCGCCAGAATTGTTCATTCTGGCGAATGTCAATCTTTACACTCCACCTCAGACCTACTTTTAAACGGGGAAATATATATATATATATATATATATATATATATATATAATATATATATATATATATATATATATATATATATATGTGAGAGAGAGAGAGAGAGAGAGAGAGATTCCTGCAGGGGCGCTCAGGGTACCCCTACAAACCGTGGAAAGATATTTACACGAATTGATAGATGAACTTTTTTACGGAATTGTACATATATAGGCTCGCTTTTGTTTTTCACCCGAATTGTTCATTCTGGTGAAGTTCAAGCTTTACACTCCACCTTGGACCTACTTTTAAACGGGGAAATATACACATATATATATATATTATATATATATATATATATATATATACACGGTGAACCAAAAGTAGATGGACAGTAGGTTGAATACGGTTTGTGTTATATTATATTATAACTATGGTGTTCATTATAACTATGGTGTTTGTGTTATATTATATTAAATATTATAACTAAATTTATTTAAATTTTATTTTGTATTATAGTATACAAAAAAATTAAATATGTATTCTCAAAATAAACGTTATCATTTACTGTCCACCTACTTTTGGTTCACCCTATATATATATATATATAGAGAGAGAGAGAGAGAGAGAGAGAGAGAGAGAGAGGGAAATATATCAGGTCATCCAATAAGTAATGTCGTTTTTTAGATCGAAATTTGAAGGACAAAAAAACTCAACTGAAACTTTTTAATCTAGTATATATTTTCCATCGGAATCAATGACACTCTGCCAATGTCCTACAAGCTTTTTAATGCCATGTTTATAAAATTCAGGCGGTTTTGATGCAAAAAACGTACAAAGACTGGTGTGCAGGTCATCTAAAGACGTATACTGTTTCTCGTCAAGATAGTCTTGCAGACTCCTGAAGAGATGATAATCTGAAGGCGCAAGGTCTGGAGAATATGGAGGATGTGGAAGTTTTTCCCACCCAAGCTCCTCAATTTTTACAGAAGTGATCCGAGCGGTATGAGGACGTGCGTTGTCGTGGTGGAACACGATTCCTTTCCGATTAACCAAAGAAGGTCTCTTTTTCTATTAGTGCAGTGTTCAAACGATCCAGTTGTTCACAGTAGACTTGAGCGGTGATTGTTTGGTTGTGTGGTAAGGTTTCAAAGTGTATTACACCACCTTTATCCCACCAAACACTAAACAACACCTGCCGAGGGTGAAGATTTGGTTTTGGCTGTGGTGTCGCTGGTTCTCCCGCACAAACCCACTGTCGACGGCGCTTAACATTCTGGTACAGTATCCACTTTTCATCACCAGTCACTAAACGGTGCAAAAACGGATCTTGGAGTTCAGGGGAATGAAGAGCTGTGCTAATGTTTACCCGCACCCTCAGATTGTCGACCGACAATTCATGTGGCACCCATTTTCCTAACTTAGGCACTTTCCCGAGGTGTTGCAAATGTCGATGGATGGTGGACGGGGATGAATTGAGTTTCTGGGCCAATTCTTCGACAGTTGTTGAACAGTCTTCTTCAAGTGCGGCTAACAGCAGGTCATCATCAAACTCAGCAGGGCGTCCAGAGCGTGCTGAATCTGTCAAACAGCAGTCACCATTCCTAAACTTTTGAAACCATCTTTGACATTTCCTCACATGCAGAATATCGTTGCCATAAACTTCCTGAATGTTTCGCGTTGCTTCAGTAGCACTATTCCCTTTTTTGAACTCGTAGAGCATTATATGCCTGATATGCTCTTCTGATACCGCCATGTTTATGAGGGGTTCACATAAAGCAAAACACATGTCTTCACAGGTCAATGTCTGTAAAGTATGTAGCTAAACACGATAGATCTCCTCTTAGATATAACCTTCGGAAAATTTATGCTTAAACCGAATAGGACTAGTTTAAACTTAATCTATCGTAAAAAAAATGACATTACTTATGGGATGACCTGATACAAACAGATAAACAACATGATCCAGTGTTGCAATAACGGGATCCCCTGTTTGCCCCTACGAACTGTGGAAGAATGTTTACACTCCATCTTAGACCTACGGTTTAATACGGATCATTAGGTCACCCTGGTTAGCACCCGCGGAAGGACGCGCCGCCGCCGGGTCTCGAGCCCGCCTACACTCCACCTTAGACATAGAGTTTAACGCGGTCGCCGGAGCCCGACGCATATAAACGTAATATTTTATGGGCGTATAGACGGGTGTGTACTTGCCAAACGAAGTATACACTGTGCCAACTGGCTGATGATGCCTGGAAGCACTGGCTGATTAAGCCGACTGGCTGATTAGGGGCCCTATAAGGCAACGGCCGCTCGCTGAAGTCTTAATATGCGCTTGGCTCCTGTCAAGCGAACACCTCTCCGCCTCTCTCTCTCTCCTCTTTCTTATGTTAGGTATACCCCTTCCGGTAGATGAGGCCTTCCCAACTTATCCCCCAAAGAGGGCTGCCCAACGGGAGTTCATTGCAACTTGGGGGATAACTCCGCCTCCAAGTTGCATAACCTCTTGTTACTCTTGCAGCAACCCCCCCCTTTAGGGGGTGCCTTGCAACAAGGGGGAAGGGGGGTTGGCACTATGGGTGCCTTGCAATAAAGCGGTGGAGGAGGTTGGCACTATGCGTGCCGTGCAAGAAAGGGGGAGGGTTGACACTCTTGCAACATTTGCATTTGCATTGCACTCGTCCATTTTGCGGGCATACTACCCTCGCTCATTTCACAGTCCCCAAAAGTCTCTTCGGCGTTTTTATTTCCGTTTTTATCATTTTGCTCTGTTGTTCCAGACTTACGGGACACCATGTGTATATATATATATATATAGTATAAATTATGAATATATATATTATTTGTACCTCGTGGTGTCCGGACGTTTGTTTCCGCTCTGTGTTAACACCAAAATAACTAGTTTTTATAAATTCAGCGGTAACTTCTGTTCTATACCCGTGTGTGTATTAAGTATCAGTGAATACGCGAAAATAATTCATTAAGTGAAGATCGGTGGCATAAAGCGTGCACAAAGAAAAACAACATAAACTGACACAAATTGAAAGCAAGTTGAACGGAATAACAGCTTTCATGAAATTTTTCCAAGAGGCATATAAGAGAGAAAGAGATCCATAAACGAAAAAGTTGATATTTAGCAGAAGAAATTCGAGAAGCAGAAAGGAAATAGCCGAAAGAAAGGAAAAAAGGCAAAACATACGAAATAATGTATGAGTTGCTGTAAATCCAGAAAGTTGAATAGAGTTCAATTTTGTTTAATGGAATTCGCATCGTACCAGCTGTGCGATTGCAAAAATGAAGTAGACCACACCAGGGGTTTAAAATGCATTCTGTGCAATATATTTAAACATTAGGAATGCTTAAACTTAGATAAAAGGACAGAAAAATGATGAAGATTCGTGTGTGTCAAGTGCATGGCAAACAATAGGCAAGTAGTACAAACGGCAATGGAGAATGTTGAAACAGAAGAATCAGTTGCAACATGTTCACCGGCATAAAACCAGGCAACGTCAAAAACCGGCGACACAAACAAAAATGGGAGTCAGGACACCGAGGAAAACACACTACAGGGAGGTGCAGATATAGCCTTAGACAGAGAAATACCCACTGCACAAGATAGAAACACGATGAATACAACACACCAAAGATTAGAAAAACACTGAGTAGGGTAGAACAGAGGAAAGAAATTGAGTCCCATAGGACTCGTAAGGATTCTAAACGATGGACCATATACAAATATTACAAAACAGGTTCGTGCAAACACGGCTGAACACGGCTGAAACTGCATGTATACTGTATAGTCACCCCAAAAAATGTATCTACATGATGAAGAATCGTAGGTGCTGTAAGAGTGTGATTGGTATGGTAGGGTCATTGTGAAAGTTGAATGTGAGCGATAGGTAGAGTGTGAGACTAGAGCTTGGTGTGAATGATTTGAAAGTGAGCAAGGTGAAAGATAGTAATGGAAGCTTGGGGATGATTCGTGCTTGTGATCTGAACAATAAAGGTTGGAAGCAGGAGATTTAAAGTTAGAAGTTTGCAAGAAAGTTTGATATTTAAAAGTTTCTGAGTTTGTCGGCATTAGATCTGCAATCACTTCAGGTAATTATTATATATGTACTTCCATGTTAATGTGTAATTTTGCTATTAATGTTTGAATAACTTAATTATTTACGTTGAATTGTGATTAATATTTAGTTTTTCTTTTAATGTAAGACTTAATTTTGAAAGTAATTTATAAATGTGATTATTGTACAGGGTACAGAGTACAGTGGTGTCTTTGAGCATTGCCTATAGTGCAAGTGTTGAAGCCTCTATACGAGGTACGAGGTAAGATTTAGTTAAAATTGCTTTACTGCAAGAACTTGTGAAATATCGAATTTTACGTGCATTTTTCTGAGTTTATTTAGCTGGTATGTGTTTTTTACTTGTGATTCCAAACTTGTGTAAACGATATTTGTTTATTATTGTTTCAATAGGCTTCAAATTTGGAATGTGGAAAAACGCTTGGGTTCGGCTGGGGAGCTGAATTCCTGGTTTAATTGAAACCGCTTCGTCTACCCGAGCTGAACGTGAACGGTCAGAACGCCTTGTGGCCCCCATTCCGAGGCTGAGCTTCATCAATAAATTCGGAAGTCAAGGCATGATTGGAAGCAAAGTCTATCCTTTCCTGCCTGTCTAAACATTTACAATGGCTTTGGACACCGCTGCGACTGGACTAGCCGAAGTAAAGTGATGGTTTACTTTAAGTACGAACAGGACGTACTGTTTGTATATTATTCTATTAAGCTAAGTGCGTGGGTTAAGTGTTAATTTAAGTTTATATTTTAGGTTTTGTAAATATATTTAACTTGTTTAAATGTTTCTTTTACTGGACCTTTAATGGGCCGATTAGATAAATTGTTCTGTGAACACCACATTGCTTTTTGAACCCATAAGTAGGTAAGAAAGGAGTTCCGTTAACCGGAGCCTCACCCGGGACACCAAAAGAAGAAGACCCGGTAACAAGTGTTTATAGTGGTGAGAGTTCCGGTAACAAGTGGCGCCCAACTACATTCTGCAATTGTGGTGGTTTAATGTTTAAAATTAAGATTATACCGATTGTTTGGTAATTATGTCGCAAATGACATGGCCTGAAATTGAAATCAAGAATACATTCTTCTAGTGTATTTTGGTGTGCTCTGTTCAAATATAACCTTCATTTCTTGTGCAAATGAACAGAAATACGTGTTTGGGCCACGCAGTGACAATTGTATTTCTCTTCATTTGCACAAGAAATGAAGGTCATATTCGAACAAAGCACACCAAAATACACTTGAAAAATGTAATTTTGACTACATTTTCTACAATAAAGTATAACCTAACGTGTTTACAGTATGTTACGAGACCTCGTAAACGACGCATTACCACAGGAAACGTGCAAAACACCTCAAAATTAACCAGAAAAGTTTGCTCTCGTCATTTTCGTTTAAACTAACGAAAATATCACTTAACCTAGCCAATCAAGGGGTAGGGTTGACCTAACCGGGCATTCAGTTGACCTAACAGGTTAATATTGGTTATTTCACCTAAATATCTTCTGATCTTTTCGTATCAGGCACTCACTGTCACATTTCGGGCAAGTTAAGGATGAGGGAATAACGCCGTAATTGCTAAAAACATCCAATGCTTTGTCTTCATCTAGGGCACATGACGAATCAAGTTCTCAAAGTCGAAACCACACGAACGGCACGTCATAATTCTATCACAAACACCACCAAACTGAATCCAATTAAAAAAAATAGCCAGAACAGAAACCAACAAACTAATTAAGTCGCAGAGTAGCCAACAAACTAATTAAGTCGCAGAGTAGCCAACAAACTAATTAAGTCGCAAAGTAGCGAAAAAATAACCCAAAATTATACTCGTCGGACCAAAAATAAGTGTGTGTATATATATATATATATATATACACACATTATTAGTATCATAATTTTCACCATTAATATGCATTTGCACAAAAAATGAGTGACAAATTTGAATAAAGCGACTAAAACTATCTCATAAAAAGTTATTTTGATTTACAGGTCCAGCCCATGTCATTTAAAACATATTAACCGATTCTTTTTTTTTAATTCGATATTTTGATCCTTATTGAGTAAGTTTGTGTAAATTAGTAATTTTAAGGAATCTAATTATATTTGTTTACTTTAAAGTATTTAAGTTGCTATACGTTAAGTTTTGATTGGGGAAATTTTTTCTTATATTCATGGTTTTTTGCTGAACGATAAAATATTTAGGTTGTGTAAATTTGTAGTTAAAAGTTTAAGGTGTTTGGATACTTTGTATACATTTGGTGTTTTTTTCCTTGTTTCTCTGGTTTTCAACTGGATCGCGTGTGATGGGAGAGGAAGAAGGTAATTCGGAGGCGAGAGTGAGGATGACTGTGCGTCCGAAAGAAAAGGAGGAAGGTACAAGAACGATAGGTGGAGCAAATGACCCAAGCAAAGCAATCGATGCGGTTATGAGTATCAGTGCTATGATGAATGATGATGATGTTGAGAATTTGATGAAATTGAAGACGACTATGGAGTCGATGCTTGGAGAAAAGAATGAGAAGTTGAGTAAACTAGGGAAGAGTGAGAAAGTTCCTGTTAAGGAGAAAAGAGTTCAGTATGAGTATTCTGATGAGACGGATGTTGAGGAAAATGAAGTGTGGCAGGAGGTGATGAGTAAAAGGAAAAGGTTACGTAGGAACATTAAGCGGGAAGGGAATACAAAAAAGAGAATGTATACGAAGGATGGTAGTTCTGGTGCGGAGTCAGACGGTGAACGCGAGTGTAGAAATGCTTGATTAGACAAATTTTTGGATTTGCTTGATAGTGGTATGGATGACGATAGTGCTTTTAAGAGGGTAATGATTACTTTAATGGGTGAAGTGTGGGAGTGTCGAAGATTGTTTATGGATAAAAGTGATGTTAGAGCAGCGAAACCATGGAAGTATGGCAAAGACAGAGTGCAGAAATTTGATGACTTTGCTGATTTTGAGATGTATGCTAAAGAACAAATAGGATTGGATAAAAATCGATGGGTGGTTGAGCTTCGTAACTTTTTGAAAGGTCAGGCCCTGCGGATCTATTTTAGTTGTTATAATACAATCGTTAATCGAATTAGAAATTGGTGTAAAGAGGATAGAGAGGAAGAACCCGTTGTTAGTTAGAGAGAGAGTTTTGGAGAGCAGAGAAAAAGAGCAATGAGAAACTGAGCGAGTTTGCACTGCGTTTGCAAACATTGTACAAAGCGGCTGTGCCAGTGGGTGAAAGAAATAAAGAAACTTTAAAACAACAGTTTTTGGTTTCGGTTCCAAGTGCTGTTTGCCAAAAGGTTAAGAGCAAGAATGGGTAAAGATACAGATGGAAAGTTTGTGAAGTGGAGAGACTTGGTGGAATGGGCCATGGAAGAGGATGAATATGAAGACGAAAATGAACGTGTTAATGTGGATTATGATCGAGAATGCCCTGTTTGGGCGGTATTGCCAGAGGATGAGTGGAGGAGGCAGGCTACGTCCGTAAATGAGAAATCGTGTCCTGGGTCTGCGAAGAATGAGGGTAGAAATCGTGCGAATGGTCAAGGAAGTGCAAGTGACAGGAAGTTGCTAACGTGTTATCATTGTAAAAAGAAAGGGCATGTTAGGGATGACTGCTGGCGTTGGAAAGGATCATGTTTGATATGTGGAAGTGTAGAACACAGAATAAAAGATTGTCCAATGAAATTCCGAGACGCGGTGGTGGTTAATAAGGAGGGGACTGCAAGGTTAAGATGTTATTTTTGTAGAGAGCTCGGACATATGATAGCGAAATGTCCTGCCCTTGAGAAACTGCGGTTGATTGGGATTGAGAATGCTAATCAGGGAGGTACTGCGCGTGTGAACGAATGTGCAACTGGAGAAACTAATAAGAGTGCTAAACGTACTAATTTAAAAGTGTGAGCTCTGGTCTGAATAGGGACCGACCGGAGCAAGATAAGAGTGAAGAATACATGCCGTCTAATGCCCCTCCAGCGGAAGTTAAGATAAAAAATGTTAGTAAAAACGTAATTTTGAATCCTGAAGTGGACGAATGGATACCGGATTATAGTGGTGTATGGAAAGAACGGGAGGCTTTACCTCAGAGAATTCATAAAGTGCATGAGAATGAAAATAGGTATAGAAGCACAGTGGTTTTTACTGCTTGGCAACGTGATCATGATATGAATATATCAGCAGCAACTAAATGAATGGAAGCTTGTTAAATTCTATTATTGACTCTGGGACTCAAGTGAATTTAATAAGTGCAGAAGTCATGTCGTCTTGGCAGGATGTGGAAATTAGAGATGTTAGGGTGCGATTGAAAGGATTTGGAATTAATGAAAATGAGTTGGAATGTAATGGAGAAATAAACTTAAAAGTCCGGATACACGGTGTTGACTTTGGAGTTCATAGTTTTATAGTGGTGAGAGGACTGCTTACTGATGTATGATGTAATCTTTGGTATAAATTTTTTGGTTGGAGGACAAATAACAGTTAATGCTGGGAAGAAGTGTTTGAAGAAAACTGGTATAAATGGAGAAAAGGATGACTTGTATGTGAATGAGGAAAGAAGCAAATGTATGAGAATAGTATCAAATATCCCTATATATGTGACAGAGGGAATAACTTTGAAAGACAATAAAAGGACAAAAGTGATTGTGAAAAAAGCTGAGGACAGTGTGATGCCTAGCAGATGTCGGAGTTGTCTTAGAAGTGAGGAAACTATTCTTTTTATGAATGGCCAGGATTTAGAACCTAAGCTTCGTTCTATCATTCAGGTATGGTCAGGTTTGATTGACTGGAAGCTTTGGAGACAGAAGCGTTGGTGAAAAGACTTGCTGACAACACTGTAAAGCTAAAAAGGGGTACGAGAATTGGGTTTGCATGTTCACTGGTTCGGGAGGATGAACTGAAAGACTTTGAGAGTGATGAAGTTATTCAAGTAAACACGTTGGTGCATGATGTAGGAAGTGATGCAAATGTAGGTGAATGGACAATGGCCGAAATCAAGGATGAAGTTGTTTTAAGTGATGAGTTGAACTTAATAAAGAAAGAGTGTGGCACTGTGGCAGGTATTGTGGGATAATAGGAAGGTGCTGAGCAAAGGAGACATGGATGTTGGTAGATCAGCTATGACATCCCACAAAATAGATTTGTGTGATTATACTCCTATTAGTCAAAAGGCTAGAAGATTTGATAGGGAAATGAATGAGTCAGTTGAGAGAGAATGTGAGAAGCTTTGTATGTTAGATATAATTGAACCTTGCTCGGGTCCATGGAGTTCGCCTGTTGTCCCGGTACGAAAGAAGGATGGATCTGTTAGATTATGGGTTGACTATAGGAGACTGAATGAAGTAACGAAGCCAGACAAGTTCCCGATGCCTAATTTAAATGAAATTGTGTTTGGTCTTCACGGCATGCGATATTTTACTTCCTTGGATCTAATACGGGGATATTATCAAATGCCGTTGGAAGAAACGTGCAGGGATTATACCGCTTTCTCTACTGTTCAGGGACAATATCGGTTCAAGTCGGTATCTTTTGGGTTAAAAACGTCCCCTAATGCTTTTTAACGAGAGATGCAAAGGGTCTTGTCTGGATATTCAATGAGTAAAGTGGTGATTTATTTGGGTAATGTGTTGTTGATGGATGAGAGATCAAATTACCATATCAGAGTGTTAGATCAGGTGTTCAAAAGGTTTGCCGAAACTGGTATAAACGTTAATCCCAGCAAATGCAAGTGGGTAGATGCTAAAGTTCCGTTTGTAGGACATATTGTGGGTGTGAATGGGTTGCGTAAAAAGTCAGAGTACATGGAACAGGTACTTAAGTTTAAACGACCAGAAACAGTTAGTCAGGTACGTGAATTTTTGGGATTAGTTAACTTTCAAAGGAAATTTATAAAAGATTGTTCAGTGATTGCCGCACCTTTGGCTGAAGTGACTGGAGGTAAAAAGAGAGAGAAAGTTGAGTGGACTGATGTTAGACTGAATGCATTTGAAAGACTTAAAGGCGGAAATGGCGCCTGATGTTGCTTTGAGTTTTCCAGAGTTTTCACATAAGGCAGAGAAGTTGGAATTGTGTGTGGATGCGTCAGGAAGGGGTGCCGGTGCATGTTTATCGCAAAAGCAGAAGGGAAGTGAGAGAGTGATAGCTTCCGCATCAATCACATTTAATCAAGTTTAGAGGAGGTACTCGACAAATGAAAGGGAACTTACAACATTACGATGGGGTGTAAAAACATTTGGACCGTTCTTGTTAGGACAGCATTTTATTATACATACTGATCATCGCCCGTTAACTTACTTATCTAGTATGAAAATGGTCGAGAGCAGATTAGCTCGGACGATTGATGATTTAAGTGAATATACACCTTTGAAATCAGATATAAGCCTGGCAGTGAAAATGTAGTTGCTGATGCTCTGTCTAGACGTTGTGTGGAAGAACTCAAGGAAATGGAAGAGAATGATTGCATGACGGGATTGCCGGAGGGGTCAAGTGTATTAAAATGCGCGCCTGGAGGAGGCAATTCGTCATTTGAGAGTTTGTTTCTGATTTTGGAGAGAATGGAAGCAAATAATTTACCAGAGAATATACAGGGGCTGCCGAAAGTATTAATGAATGAATTAGTGAATAATGGGAAAAGATATGGAGTAAGCAAGGCTGGCAAAAGTGTGAAAATTTTTAAAAGTATGAGATGGAGTGGAGTGATACCCACTCTACAAGTTTTGTTGGTAGCAAGTGAACGATTTAATGTTAAAGTTTGGGTACATTATGGGAAAGAATGGTCGTTCACGTATGTTGGCCCAAATGTCAAGGATAATAATAATTTAAGTAATATGTATTTACAGTGTTTGAGTGGGGTACATCTTAATCCAGTGATTGACAAGGGTGAATTTAAGATGGGAAACAATGTGATTGTGAATGAAAATAATAGTGGTGGACAGGACAACTCGGTGAGTTTTGAAGCAATGAGTGGAAAAGATGATATGGTGGAAGAGGAACTTGCCATAAATTTGTTTGAGTGAGGAAGGGGAAGGTAGTGAAGACGTAACGTCATGCGAGCATGAAGTTAGTGTGGTAGCTTGGACATGGATCAGAGTAGGAGAAGAAAAATTCTGCGCTCTCTTGGAGACCGGAGCAGTAATAAGCTTGGTTATGGAAAAGGTGATTGTTCGGGTTCAGGAGTGTGGGTATACTCTGAGAGAGTTGGAAATTAATATATGATTAAAGGGAGTGGGTACTAATACAGTTAATGTAAGGAGAGCGGTTGAATTGAAAATTAAAACAGTATGGGGAATACGACTAGTAGTATGACTGCAAAATGTATGAGTGCAATTGCTTTGCAATGTTGCAAGAATGCTACCCCCCACCCCTCTTTGTTGCCAACCCCCCACCCCCTTGATGCCAACCCCACCCACCCTTTGTTACCAACCCCAAAATGGGGTTGCAAGGGGTATGCAACCTGGAGTTATCCCCCAAGCTGATCCCCCCAAAGGGGAGTGCCAACCTTTGTTGCCAACCCCAAAATGAGGTTGCAAGGGGTATGCAGCTTGGAGTTATCCCCCAAGCTGAATCCCCCAAAGGGGCATACCTAACCTAAGGGAGCCACTTTAGGGGAGAAGTTGGGAAGGCCTCAGACCCCAAAGGGGCAGAAAGAGAGAGAGAGAGAGAGAGAGAGAGAGAGAGAGAGAGAGAGAGAAAGGAAGAGGAGGAGAGGGTTGTTCGCCTGACACCTGTCAGACGCAAATGACTTCTTCAGCCACCCCGCAGTTCTCTTATAGTGCCCCTAATCAGCCAGTTGGCTTAATCAGCCAGTGAGCTGAGCTGCCAGTTTTCACCATGCATTTAATTTATTCCATATATTAATGTTGGCTTAGAGGGCTGAGTTGCCAGTTTTCGCCATGTATTTAATTAATCATATATTATTCAGCCAGTTGGCTGAGTTGCCAGATAGCATTATTTATTTTATTATTACTTATATTCTTCTGTCATCTGTCTTAGAAGGCTGAGTTGCCAGATAGCAATAATCATTTAATTAAAGCATATATTAATGTTGGCTTAGAAGGTTGAGTTGCCAGATTCTTTATTTTTTCAATTATTTATATATTAATGTTGGCTTAGAAGGCTGAGTTGCCAGTTTGTGCCATGTATTTAATTATTACTTATATTTTTCCGTCATCTGTCTTAGAAAGCTGAGGACTGCGCTATGCATTTAATTTATTCCTCCATCAGTTGGTTTAGAAGACCGATTTGACAAATAACAATTAAATATTCAGAAATCCGAAACAAGTGATATAATTGTGTTCAAGGAATAAATAAAACACCAATACATCATTCTGTTTATGAACGATATGAAGGCCATTTATGTCGAGTATAGACCGCCGCATCAGTTAAACGGTGAAGTGATGCTTGGTCGGTTTTACCACATCGTACAATGGGGCATATATATATATGATCAAATAATAGAGTGGAAAATATATAATCATACAAAGCATAGTATTAACAAAATATTAGTACAGGAAAATATAGTTATATTAATTATATATAATCATACAAAACATAGTATTAATAAAATATTAGAAAAATATACATATATATTAAATTATATTAAAAATATGCAAAACGTGTAATCATTATTACAGGAAATATACAAAACGTATAATCGTATTATTACAGGAAATATATATATATATATATATATATATATATATATATTGTCTTTAAGTTCTACGGTGCAAAACGCTAAATTCGCATATTATAGAGTCTATAGCCACATCGCCATTACTTTGTACGATGTGGTAAAACCAACCAAGCATCACTTCACCGTTTAACTGATGCGGCGGTATATACTCGACATAAATGGCCTTCATACCGTTTAATACTATTTTTGTACCCACTTTACACTCGGCGGGAAAGTTATCTTTAAGTACAGCTAGAACACAATCAAAAGCACGCACAAAAATGTCATCGTTAACCACTACATTAAATGCAAGTTTATAATCATGCCTTTCCAATCGGGGGCTTTTTCTTAACGCCCCGAACTTTTCAATCGTGAACTCTTCTTCACTCGGCAGAACGGGATTGGAAATATTCTACCAAATCATAACGACACCTATCCACTATCTAAAGGTACAGCTCTTCAGAGTGAACAGTGTAGACGAGCTCAGCTCTGTACCTCTCAAGTGCTTTGTACCAAAGCTCAGGATATTTCGAAGAATCTAAACGTTTTAAATATGCATTCAGATCTAGACCATTCTCCCCCTGTTCATTCCTACATTCAACAAATCCGACGAGCAGAGCAGTGTAAGCGTATTCAAGAACCGTGTCAAAATAAATCATGTCTGTAACACGCGCATCTAATATAGGCTTCAGCTTACGGAATCCGACGATTTCAAACATTCTGTCGAGGATGAAACGGTTTCGTGTAGGAACAAGAACGTCATTATCAGCTGTGTTCTTCCACATCAGTCGTATATCAATGCATGGTTGTTCGTTATTTACACTCAATGTACAAACAATGGTATATGAGGAAGCGTCACTAATCACCTCTCTTATTGTATCCACGTCAGCTGGTATTTTATAATGGTCCTCAGCCTACCTCTCATCCACCACGAAGATTTTATGCATCTCCTCAACACTTAAATAAATAACATTACGTTTACTTGCATGCCTGCAGATCGTTTCAAGCACACATTTAATGGTGCCGGTTTCTCGCCTGAATACGCGCAATGACTTCGTCACGAAGACGTCGTACGAGGCGATTAGAATGCTTCTCAAAGGGAGTTCCATCGTATTCGCACTGTTCGAGATGACTATGGCGCGTCCACTCGGTGCAAGCTCTGAGATGACTATGAGCCACAGGAGGCATGCAGGCAGGATCGGCGGGAGGAATGAATCACCCTGATGAAACGTGAATGGGTTTGTTCGAACTGAACTCTTATGCTCCGGGAGGAGTGAATCACACCATAATCTAATGAAACGTGTACGGCGCTGATCGAGTCGTTGTATCCCATTATATTGGGCAGATATTTTTTTCCGATACAAGAATTAATTTCGGTTTTAATGCTTTATCACTCCCACGAATACGTACCAGACATTTTTAAAAAGGGAGATTTTCGCGAACTAAACACATTTTTTAAATGTTTTATCACTCCTAAACATCTTCACAAACCGGGGCGCTATTAGAGAGAAACATATGTTCATATTTATCCTTTTTGTTTAACAGGCGATACTCATCTCTAAAATCTGTTAAAAACTCATACATTCCATTAGCCATAACCTCACTACAAACCTCATCATGATGTATATTAATGTAGGGGTAAAAATACTTAAGATTGTCCATGATGACAAGATTTACATTTTCAGCCGTAGAGTACGAGTAATCGGTATGGTGTAACATGATATAATACCGCTTATCACACCACTCATCCACAAGACTCACTACCCATAACTGTTGTTTATCTTCTGATCGTGTTGCTTCTTCTACCACGCGGTGCACGTGAGCCTTTATAAAGCTTAGTTCTATAACATACTTCAGTACATCGTCTGTACTGCGAAATCCTACAACCCACTCGCCAGAATATCCGTAGAGTATTTGAATAGCCTGGCCCTTCGCACGATTCAATGCACGATTCTTGTACCTGGGTATTAATGGTGACTGAATCGTAGGTTTACACGTCTTGCCAATTGTTTGGAGGATTCCACATCGAGATGTTCTTGGTACATTATGTATGCCAGCCTGCCTCAAAAACTTCTTTACTTGATGACAAGGATGCTTTGCAATTTGCGCTTCATTACAGATATCTGCCGCCTGTCACTTTTCTTATAGCTCCTTATATCACTCGCTGCCTCAGTTTGGTACCCTCCGCTACAAACTTGTTACAGTTCGATAAGCTCTGCCAAACTGCTTCGCAATTCAATAGATTTTATATTTTCAGCGAGTAACTTGACTATTTTCTTTTCTCAGTTAATGTTAAATCCTTCTTCTACCCATTTTCACCCTTTAGATCCGTAAATAGAATACTTGCTTAATAATTCGGAACACAATATTTTACATATTTTTCAATAAAATGAGATAATTATTTTAATTATCAAAATATTTTATCGAAATGAATAACATCAATGCTGCTATATATAGTGATTATTTGTTACAAATTTCATTGAAATCGGGTAAAAACTTTTGAAAACATTGGAGAAAATGTAATCTGCTTAATAAGGGCGAAAGCAGTGTATATCGTAGTACAACGTTATACATGGGTTGTTTTTAGGCTTTGCGTCTTTCATATAACATACATGCTTTACACCATCCGCCTTATATTTCTCATGGCATGTAGATAGTGAATTTCATCACATTTATGGGTAAACTTTCCCAAATTATCCATCATGTGAAACATACCACATTCACAGATTCTCATTTTCCTACACGTGCCATTTGATTTATGGAGCTCAAAACAGCTATTATTGTAAAATGTGCGTCTACACACATTACAGTCCCTCTTCTCAGCATCAACTACACGGCTTCCACATTTGGTGCTTTTACACTGCTCACATACCATGTGACATTCTTTACAATGTTTCACTATATCATCCGCAAACTCGAAACACCCCTTACACAAATCATGATGTCGCCCATATTTTCGACTTTTATCATATCTCGCGTAAAGGCACCTTATATTACGGATGGGGAGATACGTTGTCCCTGACAGTCCTAAAATAATTAGGGGTCTTGTACGATCTCTCACACAGCTTTTAAAAACATACGCAGTTCTACGACGATCGTCCAGTCCAAATATAACTATACAAACATTCATTTGCGGTTCTACCATTCTCAACTCTTCAGGACCCATATTACAGTCAAACTCAAGTTCACAGTCTGCAGCTAGTTTACGGGCACGCTCCACGACCGTAGGCAACCAAATTTTTGTGGTTCGTGTATTTAGTACAGTAAACATACGAGCTAAGACTACTGCTATAAAGCCGCAACCACGATCGACGTTTATATGCCGTCTAAAAATAGCCTGAGAATTGAAGTTAAGAGTGTAAGGTGTGGCACTATGACCCGCAACACGGAATACACGGTCAATATTTACCGTGAAGTTGTCCATATTGAAAGCTATACTACTTTGGGAGGCCTGCATTATACGACCTAATATATACTCTACATCTTCAGCCGCCAAACGTCTGAATGGTACTTCTATCCAAAAATCATCTGCAGAGCCATCATCTGACCCGAATCCGAAGGACAGCCTCGTCCTGAATTCACGCTCGTCGCGGTTCTGAAGGGCAAACTCTACAATACGCTCTACAACGCGACGTAGGCCGTGTTCAATACCGTTGTTATACATGGATCTAGGATCAACCCTGACTATATACCGATTTATAGTCAAGGCTGGGGTAGGGGTTGCGGTGCGCACCAACTCGAACGTTATACTATCCTCAACAGAACGGGGAGCAGCTGTGGAGGATGAATAAGGGGTTATATTGGCGGAAGAAACTGATGTGGGGTTGGTTGCGTAAGACGTTGAGGGTTGGGGCTCTATTACTGCAGACTCAAGAGAACGGGGTGCATTTGTGGAGAATGAACAAGGGGGTATATTGGAGGAATTCTCTACTGTGGGGATTGTTGCGTAAGACGTAAAGGGTTGGGGCTCTACTACTGGTGGTCTAACAACCGGGCATTCCTGACGCTTTATACCTGACGTGGAGGATTCTTCATCATGTCTCCGCTTTGAACGTGCTGCATGTGTCGCTGGCGAGGGTTCATCGGAGGGTATGGGTACTGTAGATGCACGGTCAAAGGGTTCATCCGTGATATCGATGATGGGGGACTGTACATGTTCGTCATTCACGGTTCTGTGGAAGAAGAAAACAAAATATAAGGAGCACTCGTTATTTGTAATATTCTGTAAATGACCCACTTAGGGGTGACATGCTAGAAATGGAATCTGTAGAAAAATTCAGATTCACGAGCCCATCCACATGTATTATATCTGGACCGACAGGTTGTGGTAAAACGGTATTTATGCTTAATATCATCATTAAAGAAAAGGGGGAAATGTTCTCAAAATTTGTGCATAAAGTTATATGGTGCTATTCGACATACCAATCAGTGTTCAACGAGTACCAAGATGATGTTTTGTTCCACAAGGGGGTCTATGACGTTAATTCGCCAAAGGGAAATGAACATGCAGTCATCGTAATTGAAGACCTCATGTTGGAGATGGATAAAACGTTTGCCGAGACATTTACAGTATTCTCCCACCACCTTAACATAAGCGTGTTCTTCATCAATCAGAATCTATTTTTCAAAAATAGATACATGCGCGATGTGTCGTTAAATACGCAATATCTAATCTTATTCGCGCAACGTAGAGCTGTGTCACAAATTGGGGTATTAGCCAGTCACATGTTCCCGAATCAGCGTAAGGAGTTTTTGGAGGTTTATAAGGTCACAAAGAAACGTTATGGATATTTGCTTTGTGACCTTCACCCGCGAAACACGTTTAGGGTGCTTCTAAGAACGAATATATTTCCAAACGAACCTGAAACCGTGTATATTCCAGAATGACGAATAGGCTAAAGAAATACCGGGAATTAATAAAAATCTATCAACGACTGCCTCGAGCATTGCAGCAGATGTTTGTTAAAAATATCGACTCTGACTTTTTAAAATGCATCTGTGAAATCTGCCTTAATGTTATAAAATGTAATGTTCCAATGAAATCCTTCAGAAGACTCGCTTACGTCGTTACAAGAACATAATACGGACGCTCGCCCATAAAAGTCAGACTGTGGGTAAGAAAAAGCGTATTATTGTACAAAGAGCGGTTCGTTCCTCCCATCTTATTTTCAATTTTGGGACCTTTACTGACTAGATTATATAATGAAGGTGGTTGTGATCCCGCACGAGGTGTATGCTTCATTACAAAGGAGTCCAGACGCGGTTCTAGAGCCCCGTAAAAGTAGGCTTAAAAGAATGGAAAGTGAGTTGCTAACCTATTAAACAGTGAAAAGGCACCTGATGAGAAAAGGATCTTGTACCAAGAGGCCTTGCAGAAATTTCTTCATGAGTACGAAGATTATAAGCATCTTACAGAGCTCCCCGTGAGGCACAGCTCTAGTAGCGCTGAGCATAGCGACACAGGGCCTGAACAACCAAAGAGAGCGGAACACAGCACATCGAACATGTGCTGAAAAACAGCCTCCCCCATACATTGAGGAATAAAGGGCTAAGTCTTTATAATCTATTGAGTGAGGACCCCATCATACAGTGTACCGATACAGGCGAGGTCATTGTTGAAGGAACAAGGGTACAAGGATCCAATATCGTTGATATTGTTCATGATCTGGTGAGAAAGGGGGATAGGCCCTCACCAACAGGATGGAGGCATATTAAAGCAAGACTACAACAAATAAATGTCCCCAAAACATTGATAGGTGATCTGAATAGGTTAAAAGACTTGCAACATGCACCGCACGTGTCACAACTGAGTACACTTTCGCCCCCAGCAGCTTCAGTGTCTCTGAAGAGGAGAAAGAAGAGAATAGACGGCGAACCTTATCCACGTGCCTCTAAAATACGCAAATGATAACGTATTAAGTAAGCACGATTATGACATTTCTAACCCTGCATCCTATGGTGGCGTTAATAGATTGTCCAGAGGTGTTTATGGTGTAAGGAAAAAAGATGTTGAGAGATTTTTACGCGGCCAGGATGCTTATACACTTCATAAACCGGTGAGAAAAATGTTTAAAACAGCCAAGACAACAGCCGCCTCGATTGACTCTATTTGGCAGGCAGATTTAACAGACATGCAAAGATATTCAGTGTACAACGATGCCTGCCGTTACATCCTATTCATAATAGATGTATTCTCTAGATACGTATGGCTAATTCCCCTGAAAAATAAATCGCCTGAAACAGTTGCTAAAGCGGCCAAAACGCTGATGTTAAAAGAAAACAGGATTGCTGGCTATTTTTGTACGGATATGGGAAAAGAATTTATAGGACGAGCTTTCCAGAACATGCTGTCAGAGTTTAATATCAGGTATTACACTTCCAATTCTATACATAAGGCTTCTTTAGCTGAGAGTTCAACGTACCATAAAAGAACATATGCACCGATATTTTACAAATAAAAACACATACAGATATATAAACTTTCTCAATTCATTGGCTTCATCCTACAACCGCTCACACCATCGTACGATCGGTACAACGCCTAACGATGTTCTAGAAAGAGGCAAGCGCCAGAGAAGAGATGGAGTGCCGCTACCACCACCACCCTCTGTGCGTTTCAAAATCATTGACTTTGTAAGACTGTCACGTTCGGGAAATAAATTCGCGAAGGGTTTTCAGCAAGGATGGACACGCGAGATTTTTAAAGATAGAGGTATGGTGCCTAAAGGTGAGATAATGATGTATTACGTTGAAGATTTGAATGGAGAAGAGATCTCGGGAGGCTTTTACCGCGAGGAATTGCAGAAAGTGGCATTTAATTTAGGAAAAAAAATTTAAAATTGAGAAAATTTTTAGGAAGCAAAGGTACAGGAAAGAGAAAAATGTACCTGGTGAAGTGGCTAGGTTACCCAGAAAGTTTCAATACCTATATAAAAGCTAATGCAGTAATGAAGCTTAATTAGTATGCAGCATGACTCCCAACCATTTCTACGTCACACTCCCGTCCTCCTCATCCCTGTCTGTACAGCCTAACAACACACTAGCCAACTTTAACAGAACTCCATGGGCCCATTGAGTTGGGCCGTGATTCGTATGAGCTGGGGATATGTGAAATTCAGCTGGACACCGTCTTTTTAAATATTGATTATAAAGAAACTGTGGTGAGTGTGCGAAAGCCGGGTTAACTCGAGATGAAACTATACGTATCGCCCGGACTAAGGTTGCACAGTTTTTCAGTACAACAGTGACACTAAGACCGGGTCGTTATGGTTCGTTATGGATGTTGTGCGAGACTTAAACATGTGTTTAAAAAACTCACCACACTTACGAATGATTTAATATACGAAATCTTAAACAAAGGAGGCCCTGCACATACTCTTATGCTAAAATCAAAGGTTAACAGAAATCTTAAAGACGGAAGTGTTCAAAATTATAACCGAGGGCGTTATCGAGCAGCCTTCCAAAGAGACACCTTTCACGAGGTACCGGATGACTTGTCCAACTTAGTGTATCAGCTGAAGATGGAGAAATTGGATGTAAGCTCTCAGCCTCCAGACATGTGCTATATTTACAGCAATATAGCGGAACACCAGTTTGTTGAGGATACCCAGGCAAGCCTGCTACGCGTAGCGCACATCCCCAACCATAGAGGAAGGAGCTTGAGTATTACATATGACATACCCCATTATGTGAATGTCGCAACTAATCTCATAACTAATATCTCAATATACATAAGAACGATTGAGGGCAAAAATTTCCCATTCGGTGACGGGAGCTTAACAGTGAAGCTACACTTTCGACGCACTGAGTTATAATGGACAGAAAGCCTTTCATGGTATACCGAGGGGTGAGATACCAGCGGGGCAGTGGACTTGGGTCCATTTTTTCATCCATACTACACACCGCTGTCCCACTGTTGAAGAGGGGGGGGCCAGGTACCTAGGGAGGAAGGCGTTACAAACTGGTATTAATGCGGCAGAGGACATATTGGCAGGCACTAAGCCTAAAGAAGCTCTAAAAAACATGTAAAGCGCACACGGGTTGAAATCATCAAAGACGCGAAGAGAAAAATGCGTGGTGGCGGAAAGAAGAAAACTGCTAGGAAGAAGGGGTTGCCATCACGTGGTGGAAAGAAGAAGAGATCTGTTAGGAAGAAGGGCTTAATATCACGTGGCATTAAACGTAAAAGGAAACCAAAAAAGAAGTGCTCAAAGCGTATGAAGCCTATGGCTGATCATTTTTGTAAGTGATATAAGCTGAGGACGCTACCCTCACGAATCATAGATTGACTATTACTCGTCGACGGAGGTGGCACTATTTCTGACTCATCATGGCACGTTTCATTCATCCGTGTAGTTCATAATGTTGCAAATCGGAACTGTACCTCTTTGATATGCCCCATACTCAGGTCTCTATTGAACATAGTGACTTTATTACAATTAACCCATTAAACACAATTAGTTCATCCAGTGCCCCTACAGAATTCGTGTTACCCAGCTCAGGCCCTTACTTTTTTGACCCGAGTTGCATGCACATGTAATGGGTTCCGAAAAAACCTTACCCCCCCCCCCCCCCCATTTGCAACTTACGTTTACTTATATCGAAATAGTTTTTAGTGATTATAAAAATATATAAAATTCTTTATTGCAGGTATTAAAATTACTCTAGCTGATAAAGTGATAATATAATGGCTTCTCAATTAATTGGTGATTCGGAGAGGCAACGTGTGATAGATCACATACGAGCAATAACATTTCGGGAAGCTCGTGATGCTGAAGCCACCTTTATAACACGTTCATGGGTTGCCAAAAAGTTGCGAAGTGAGGACTTCGTCAAAAGAAATTGGAATAAAACTTTGGATGAATGTGAAATGGATACAACCAAATCTGGGCGCCCAAATTTGCCACTCTCTCAGGAAACAAAGGACATCATTGAAAGCGGTACGCGTAAGGGGAAAAACAGCTGTGCTAAACTTTCTAGAGAGATCGAAGTATTGAGAGGAAAGATCGTTAGTGCTTTAAGGCATTAGCCACTCAACATTTGTTGCGGAACCATGAGATCGATTTCTTTGGAAATGAAGAATGGCCAGGAAATTCTCCTGACCTGAATGTCTGTGAACACATTGGATCAGTTATAAAGGACAAGGTTCAATGTCTCTTGTTTCAAGAACCTGCAGCAAATCGATTTTCGGAAGATACAATGACGCAACACATTGAAACTGTTTTAGCAAATTTGCGTACCGATCAAAACGAATTCAGGCTGTCTTGGAAGCCAATGGCGGGAACACCAAGTTTTAATTGTTTCTCATTAAATGCAGGATTAAATTCTCTTTTGTAAGGTATGTTTAGTTTTACTGTACCTCTAATGGTTTAGGCCATGGGCGGGGGGGGCTAAGGTTTATTGGAGCCCCGTATGCTAAACTACGCATTGCCCATTCTGACGGAACGGACTGCGATGATAGTTCTGCTGCCTACCCTGAAACCAACTTTCTGCACTCCATATTCAGTCAGTGTGAAGTATATTTAAATCAGACTAACATCTCGGCAGGCACGGGGTACTACCACCTACGATCGTATCTGGAAAATGTCCTCAACTTTTCAGAAAAAGCGAAGGACACCTTTTTATCCGCCGAGGGGTAATACCACACTTAAGATGACGATGGAATAAAGGATAAATTTAAAAATTCTAAAAAAAAGATATACGAATGTTTTGGACGCCTGCATACAGACTTTACTTTCCAGGAGAAGTTGCTTATGAACCTGCTGGATATGAAGTTGAAGCTTACCCGCACGAGACCTGAGATCGGCATAAATCTGGGGGCTGACCAAGAAGAAGGCGCGAAACCCGTTGTGATTAACATCATGGAAACGTATGCGTATACGCCGAGTGAAATTAAGCTCCCCGAAGCAAATAGAAATTGAGAAAGACTTAGTGTACGCCACAGTAAAATTTCCAATTAACAGGGTACAGATCAAACTCTACACGATTCCCGCAGGGCTGGCAACGAAACAGCTAGAAAACGTTGCTCTTGGAGTCCTACCTAAAAGGATTTTAATTGGAATGCAAGACCACGCCTTGACGAATGGAAATTATAAAAAGCGTGCGTTAAAATTTGAGAATTTCTGGCTTAAAAATATTACTCTATTCGTAAATGGCATCGCTCTGGGTGGGGTAATAGATATGGACTATTGTCTTGCATCTCACCCTCGACCCTAGATTATGCATACACATTGCATGTAACAGGATTGGAACCCGTAGTTGTACTTCTTAGTCATTACTACCCACTCTTTGTCTCTAATTCGTTCTTGTAAATCTTCCTAATAATGACTTATACACTATGACGTCATAAAATAACTTTATTCTCTTTACGTTTCCCATGCTTTGTACACTGAATCACGTTCCTAGTATTTGGACATCTTCCGTGTGCAATGTATGGTAAATTCTTTAATAATAATGTTGGGGTGTTGTGTACTATAAGCATTATTATTCAACCATATTCATCCATACGTCACGTTTTCCCGTCATTGATTTCCCTTGATCATTGTCCTATATAAATTTGATTAAATATTCATTTTTTACTCGTGTCAATTTGTGAAGCGCGAAACTTTGGGCGTTCGTTCGAGAACGCGAAAATACGTTCTCGCATTATTTTTTTCATTTTTATTTTTAATTATATGACCTCCTGAGATGAACTCAAAAAAATGCTTAGTAAGATCGAATTCCGCTCACTACAACAGATTCGAGCGCCTCAAAGATAAAATATCTCCGTTCGCTCTGATTTCAAATTCATAACATATTATAGCATATTATTTCGTAAATAAATTATCTCGTAAGTGCCATGTACGTTGTACAGTATTATATTTCTAAACATCTTAATTGTCTATTAATATGAAACACTGTAAAAACAAAACAAAGTTATAGTAACTGTTTAATTGTAATTAACTGTTATACTTTAATTTAATATAACGTAATGTACTTTAATGAAACTGTAATTAATAATAACTTGCAATGTACTTCATTGAAACTGTAATTAATAATAACTTGCAATGTACTTCATTGAAACTGTAATTAAATTTAATGATTTAATTTATAATGTAAGAATGTACTTTAATAGAACTGTAATGAACAATCATAAGCGAATGTGAAGTGATCCATAATTGTAATCGTAATTGTAATGAACCAAAATTAATACGTACTCAGTCGTGTACTTAATTTGTACTTATGTGTACTATTACGAAATGATATCGCCTTCATAAATGTAGACTCGGCGAAAAATACAAATTAGTTTTTATTTTTATTTTTTTATTATTTTTAGTTGAAAATCTTTCAAAACATCTGATCATGTGTTTAAAAAGGGGGGAAATTTAACCTTCAACTGTCCTCCCCCAAAACATTTAAGTTTATATTATACATGTACTTGTAAAATTACAGCACTTCTTCATTAGACTTCTTGATTAAGTCACTTCATCATAGCACTTCATTAGGACTCCCTTGTTAGCAGCCTTGCTGCGGGGAGGGGGAAGAGGCCCCTTGCCTTCTTAATATTTTTAGATTCCGGCCTGATCCATGGTCGAAAGAGGTCGAACCTCTACCCCTGTAAATTCAGAGCAGTACCTGTACATTTTGAGAAGTAAACTACAAAAAGAGAAAGTTTTTATCTTTTCCTTCGAGCCTTGTTCTCTTCAGGAACTTAGCCAGTTAAGTCGATAATTTTAGTATCAGAGAAAGTATCAGAGTATTATAAAAAGAGAAGAATTAAAAATTGGCGACCCTTTGCCCAAATTAAGAGAAAACCCAAGCACCATAGAAGATATTGGCATAACAGTCTGGCGAGTCTGTAGCCAAGAGTTTAACAGAGTGGCGACCGAAAAGAATAAGAATGTTATAGAAGAAATATCCGTTGCTTGCCTCCTAACTAGAACCCCCGTCGATCCGAACCGACTCAGGGCCATAGACGGAGGGGTTAACATATATATATATATATATATATATATATATATATATATATATAATATATATATATAAGTGTGTGTATATATATATATATATATATGAAAACAAGAGATACGACTCTCAACATTTATTGGCCAAACGTTTCGGTCCACTCAGGGGCCATCTTCAGTGACTAAATAGAAGCATCTAAAAATAATCATAAAACTAAAGTAAATACAAATGTCAAACTGTACAATAATAAAATCTAATACAAAAAAGTTAAAAAGTTGTTAAAAAAAAAACTATCTGGCTTATAAAACAAAAAAGTAAAAATAAAACTAACTAAAATTTCAAAAATTAAAAGTTTAAAAATGTTGTTTAAAATTTAAAAAAATTAAAATTTTTGTAAAAAGGACTGACCTGGATGGTAAAAGTTACAAATGACAAGTGGAGAGAAAGGAAAAAACTAAGTTTTTGAAACTGCAGACTGATCCATTTAAATATATTGTAAAACTGGAGGACAGAATCAACAACTTTTTACGTTCTCTTAAAAGTCGTGGGCTTTTGATCAACTATTACGATAAGCTTTTTGCTTCAGGTACTAGCCCAGGGGTTGTTTATGGCCTACCTAAGACCCATAAACCTGGAGTTCCGCTTCGTCCCATTTTAGCAGCCATAAACACACAAAGTTATAACCTTGCAAAATTTTTGGTCCCAATCATAGACCCTCTCACACGTAGTCATTTCACTTTGCAAGATTCATTTGAATTTGTTGATTGTGTCACCAAGTTGAAGTTTAAGGATTGTTTCATGGCTTCCTTTGATGTTCAGTCTTTGTTTACCAATGTACCTGTTTTAGAAACGTGTGATATTATTATAAATTCTTTGTTTGGTTCTACTAATGACATTTTGGGATTAAGCAGACAATTGTTTTCAAAACTTTTAAAGTTATCAGTCCAGGATATCATATTCTTTTTTAATAAGGAACTTTTCCACCAGCACGAAGGAATGGCAATGGGTTCGCCCCTTGGTCCGTCCTTTGCTAACAATTTTCTTTGTTTTCACGAGGAAAAGTGGCTGAGGGATTGCCCGCTTGATTTTAAACCTATTTTATTTAAACGTTATGTAGATGATTGTTTTGTCATTTTTGAGCATAAAGATCATGCCCCTTTATTTTTAAATTACATTAATACTAAGCATCCTAATATTAAATTCTCTATGGAAGTAGAACAATACAATAAAATTTCGTTTCTTGATGTTACCATAAATAAACATAGTACAGGCTTCTCAACACAAGTATACAGAAAACCAACTACTACCCAACTCGGTACTCATTTTTTCAGCCATATTCCACTTAGTTTTAAGCTGGCTAGTATTAAAAGTCGTATTTTTAGAGCCTATCACCTTTGTTCAAGTTGGTCTTTATTTGACTTAGAAATTCAGTATCTTAAGAGATTTTTCAACTATAATTTTTATTGTACTTTGACTTTTGAGACTTTAATTTCTAAATTTTTAAATAACCTATATTCACCTAAAATAATTCAGCCCACGGTTCCGAAACAGAAGGTTTATCTTAAGCTTCCATTTTTAGACCAACTAACTTTTCAACTTAATAAAGATGTCCACTTTATTTTGGACAGACATTTCCCTCAATGCGACTTTATAATCATTAATTCTAATTCTAATTCTCTGCAATCCTTTTTTCGCCATAAAGATCACCTCCCCGTGCTTTTGAGATCCTTTGTTATTTATTTATATACATGTGCGACCTGCCAAAGTCGTTATGTGGGGCAGACTGCCCTACAGTTAAAACTTAGGATTTCGAAGCATTTGGGTTTTTCTTATCGAACTTCTCGCCCTCTTTCCACTCCTGAATCCTCTGCTATTCGGCATCATTCAGAGACCCATGACCACCCGTGCCCCCAGGACTCCTTTGCTATTTTGTCGTCTGCTTCTAATTCACTTGATCTTAAAATTTTAGAATCCCTTTTTATCAAGAAATTAAACCCAGAACTAAACGATAGCCTTTCCTCGATAAAATTACATACTTCCTAACCAACCAACACCTTTTTAACGGAACTACCGCACTAACTTAAGTTGTTTTTTCCTTTCTCTCCACTTGTCATTTGTAACTTTTACCATCCAAGTCAGTCCTTTTTACAAAAATTTTAAATTTTTTAAATTTTAAACAACATTTTTAAACTTTTAATTTTTGAAATTTTAGTTAGTTTTATTTTTACTTTTATGTTTTATAATCCAGAGAGTTTTTTTTTTTAACAACTTTTTAACTTTTTTGTATTAGATTTTATTATTGTACAGTTTGACATTTGTATTTACTTTAGTTTTATGATTATTTTTAGCTGCTTCTATTTAGTCACTGAAGATGGCCCTTGAGTGGACCGAAACGTTTGGCCAATAAATGTTGAGAATCGTCTCTTGTTTTCATATTCATATTGAGGATAAGGTTCCCGAAGAACACTTCTATCGTAACTATATATATATACTGGGTGATCCAGATAAATGGGACCCATAAAAAAAAGCCAAATATTCTTAATATTTAATTCCTTTCATAAAAACTACATATCATTCGAAAGAGTAGAGTTACAAGTTTATTATGAAATATTTATTTTTTAAAAATGACTCCTTTCAAATGTGCTCCATTAGTTGCCAAGCATTCCAGTGTTCTCGCTTGTAAGTTCTGCATCACTTTTGCAAGAGTGTGCGGTGGTATGGCCTGTATCTCATTTGTGATGGCGGCCTTCAATTCTTGCAAGGTCGTTGGGTTATTTCTGTAGACCCTACTCTTTAAATATCCCCAGAGATAATAATCTAAGGGAGAAAAATCCGGAGACCTTGCGGGCCATTCAACGTCTCCAAATCTTGAGATTAACTCGCCTGGAAACGTTTGACGCAAAACTGCCATGCAGTTCCTCGTGGTATGGCAGATAGCTCCGTCTTGTTGGAACCAGTGGTTTTCTAGACAAAGATCTCTTAATTTAGGAATAAAGAAATCGGTCAACATTTTTTCGTAGCGATCACCATTTACAGTGACCGTGTTTCCGGTGGAATCCTCGAAAAAGTACGGCCCTATGATCTGCGATGCAGTAAGACCACACCAAACAGTTACACGCTGACTATGCAACGGGACTTCGGTAATATTCAATGGATTTTCTGTTGCCCAGAAACGACAATTTTGTTTGTTTACAGTTCCATTGAAGTGAAAATGGGCTTCGTCTGACATAATCAAAGTTGCTAGAAAATTGGTGGTGTCATTTACCTTCTGTTGGATCCATTGACAGAATTGTCGTCTTCGTGCGAAATCTCCATCGTTTAGTTGTTGCACTGTTTGAATTTTACATGGAAAGAGCATTAAATTTTGCTTGAATATACGGTGTGTTGTTCCATATCCAACTCCTAACAGCTGAGAAGCACGTCTGATGCTTATGTTAGGATTATCCTGTACAATTTCATGAGTTCTGTTAATGATCTCGTCTATCCTTGCTGTGCGCAGTCTTCCAGTTGGTTTTCTTTTTCCAATGCTGCCAGTTAGGGAAAAATTTCTGACACACCGACGGATTACTTTCTTAGAAGGTGATTTTGACATCTGAAAATTTGTCTTGAAAGATCTTTGAGCTGAAACTACACTTCTTCCATGCTCATAATATTGCTCAGTTATGAAACGCAGCTGTTCCACAGTCCATGCAGTCATCATGAAGGGTTAGTTTTAACTAACACTTTTATTTTGTTTTGTATCTTTTCTTGTCTTGTATTGTCAAAACCTGTACAATCCTGTACAAACTTGTAACTATCCTCTTTCGAATGATGCGTATGATTTTATAAAAGGACTTATATTTTAAGAGTTACAGGGGTTTCGTTTGGGTCCCATTTCTCTGGATCACCCTTTATATATATATAAGGCTTCATTTCTGAAATAGTATATTAGATGTTTAAATTACTTGACACCACAATAACAAATATTTTAATTTGTGGCGATTTTAATTTTCCAGTCATAACAGAAGAAAAATGAAGTATTTATATATTTTGAGAAGTTTCATAGTAACATTATAAAAGATGATCGAACCCATGCAATAATGCTATTAGATATTATGCACTCACCCAGGAAATCTGTAATGACAATAGAAAAGAGAGCGTTTTGGATTTAATTTTGAGAAATGACAATGAGATAATAATAAATAAAAAGGTAACGCACACAAATTTCTCCGACCTTAACCTACTCGATATGCAATTAAAATTAGCAACCAGAGATCCAAAGACACATCGAAGAGTATGAGAAGGAATATTTGAAGGTTTAAATATAAATTGAAAGAAAGTGGATTGGGAAAGTGTAATAAAGATTTAAAGGAAGGAGACTGGGAATTGCTACTTCACGAGAAGACTCCAAAAGAAATACTATGCATAACAGAAAATGAAACTAAACCTATATTGCTGAAACATGTTGCAAAGAGACAAAAAAGAATAAATAGCAAGCTCGAGAGAAAAATTAGGACACGATTTAGACAAGGGAAATAAACAGTAAAAAATCTCCACAGGTGCAGAACTGAAGCAAGGAGAATCAAACTAGAAAAAAGTTATGAAGTAGAATTAGACCTAAAACATTCATTCATAAAACAAATGAGGAGGAAAACAAGGTAGCAGAAAACATAATAAAATCCAAAATACTTCTACAAGTTTGCGGAAAGAAAAAAAGCAGTGTGAAGAGAATATTGCTCCGCTGATAGATGGGACGACTAAATACACAAATGACCCAGAAAAAATGAGCGAACTGGAACAATTTAACTCTGTGTTTAGCACTCCTAAGTCCGAGAAGAAAGTAGACACTCGAGATGAATTTTTTTACGATGATACGAATCAGCCAAGAACAAGGTGGGGCACGAACCTATCAATAGACTTAAAATTCACGGAAGAAGATGTAATTAAAACTCTATTACAAATGCAAGAAAATTCGTCACCGGGGCCAGACACATGGAGTGCCGCGTTTCTGAAAAAATATAAAGAGAGTATTGCCAAGCCCCTATTCTTACTCTGGAGAAAATCACTTGATGTATGTAGGGCTAACAATAAGGGAGGAGGGGTAATTATATTTGTAGACTGAAACAACAAGAGTAAAAGTATCAAAGCTCTAACAAGCATAAACAATACCTCAGAAACATTTGCAAATGAAATGTATCTTCGTAAAGTCCATTATTCAAATTTAGGCATCTACCGACCATCAACTGGTAACGTACCAACTTTTATTACAAATATCGTTAAAATTATAACCTCGAATCATAACGACAACAATTGGGTCATTGCAGTAGATTTACATATTGATCTCACAAAATAACATTCAAGTAATAACGCAAGCTTCCTTCACAACATCACGATGCAAGTGGTTTTAAATTAGGTATTACTCGACTCTGCTAGATCAGATCTGGGTGCGGTCCCCGCTTGACTGTATTGTAGTGCAATTATTTTCAATATCACAGATCACATACCTACATGCACTTGCTAATCATCCATTTTTTAGCAAAGGAAACTATAAAAGTTGACTATAGATCTTACAACTATAATACTGTAACAAATTAAAGTTCCTGAGAGAAATAATAGCGTTTGACTAGACAAGAATACCTGAAAGTAACCATGACATTGGAACAAAATTTCAAGCATTCTCAGAGACTCTAATGGATATATTCAACATAAACTTTCCTCTTAAATCAAAAGTAATATCTAAAACAAAATATAACAATCAACGGATCACCCCAACACTCACTGTGAGTATGAAACGCAAACATACTCTCTTTAAATTATGGAAAACTGATATTATTACTGAACGGACATAAAACAAATTACTGCAACAGATTTAATGCAGTTATTACGAAAACAAAAGTAGATCATTATGGTTCAGAAGTTGATGAACAAAAATCCAATCCAAAAAACCTATAGAACACTGAAAGAGTTAATTAACACTAAGAAGGTTAAAACAAATCCCTTGTCCTCCTTCACACTAGGTAGATATTTTTTACTTACAGTGAGTCCAAAGATATAGCTAATTTAATAAATAACTTCTTTGTAAATATCGGCTTCAATACTGCCTCAATCCCAATTACAGACACTTACTACCGACAATACACGTTACAACCAAATCCAAACTCATTTTTCTTTCATCCAATCCCACCGTACGATATCTCTCAACAATAAACAATCTAAAAAATAAAGATTCTAACATCAATACGATCCTGGTAAAAATATACAAATTAGTATCCGATGAAATTGCAATACTACTCAGTAAGCTAATGAATGAATCAGATGACAGTCTAAACTCTAAAGAAAGCCAGAGTATGCCCTGTAATTACTGTAAGTCGGGAAACCCAAACACGCCATCCAATTATCGCCCCATTTCTGTATTCCCAACTTTAAGTAAAGTATTTGAAAAAAATAGTGTGCAATAAAGGTACTGAATTCTTAATCAAATACGACATTCTAACTAAAACAATTTGGGTTTAGAGTTGGACATACAACAGATGATACCATAAACATTATGTTAGAAAATGTGTATCAGAACTTAAGTAGCAAAAGAAACACTGCCTCGATCTTCCTCAGTAGGATGGTTGCAAAATGGGAGTGCAATTGCAATTTTGCAAATGTTCATCAATGTTGCAAAGGGAGGGGGATGTTGCGAACGGGGAGGGGGTATTGCAACAAGGGGAGGGGGGTTATGCAACAGGGGTGGGGAACCCCCAAATTGCATGAAAGGGGGAGCTTTGGGGGGGAAATTGGGACGGCCTCATCCCCCAAAGCGGTGACCCTGACCTCTTTGGGGGGAGAAGGTGGGACGGCCTCACGCCCCCAGTAACCTAACCTAAGAGAAAGAAGGAGGAGAGCCTTTGGGGGAGAGGTAGGACGGCCTCACCCCCCAATGGGGTAACCTAACCTGAGAGAGAAAGAGAGAAAGAGAGAGAGCAGAATGAGAGCTGTTATATAGAATGAGCTGTGATATAGAAGGTCGGGGGGTTGCCAGAGAGCACTATTGAATTTGTTTATTTATATATATGTCTATGGAGGGGTTGCCAGAGAGCACTATTTATTTTAATTATTTATATATGGAGGGTTGTCAGACACCACTATTTTAATTATTTATTTATATATGGAAGGTTAGCCAGTTGTTTAATTTATTTATTTATATATGGAGGGCTGCCAGATGTTTATTTTAATTATTTATTTATTAAAGGTAAGAGAGAGATTCTCTCAATGCTTAGAGGGGTTGCCAAACACCACTATTTATTTTAATTATTTATTTATTAAAACTCGTCCTGTAAATCCACACCATCTGAGAAGAAATACGAGTGGGTAGAGTGCAATTGCAATGTTGCAAATGCAATGTTGACCAATGTTGCAAAGGGGGTGGGGGTACACATTTATATATGTATATTTTCCAAATGGGGCCTAACTAATGGGTTATAAAGATTTATATATAGAGATTGTCTCTAGGTCTGGTCTTTCCGGGTAAAACAGTTATCAGAAAATTTTTCAAACAAGTAAAATGTCTTGCCACTTAAAAGAACAATGAGGGGATTTCTCCGGGCAACAATATAAACTGACTGTTTAATATGTATATATTTAATGAATATTCAAACCAGCGTATTATTTAAAAAAAATTTCACTTTAACCCATTAACCGCCGGACCCCTTTATGTTGGTCAGAAATATATTATTTTATATATGTGATGTGATAGATCGGACTCTAACAAAGGTAATAATTAACAAATAAGATAAAGCGAGTGGGCAATTCACTCATTCACCTTGAAATGTGAGCATTGAAAATAAATCTGCGGAGAGAATAAACCAAATTGGATAAAGTCACACCTTAATTATTCGTGAAGGTGACTAATCAGGACTTCATTGACCAAAGCGTGGGTCCGTTATATCGGTGTTCCGACAGCTGATTGGTACACACATTTAACATAGCCCGCCCAGTTACACTGACAACCAATTAGCAAACTTACGAACCGTCTATTAGTCTTTTCGGGGTGGTGTTTGGGAATCATGCATATAGAAGTGAGTATTTTCAGCTGGAACTCACAGCAGTTATTTTCACCAGTGAAACATATTTCTTCCGTCATGAGTCAGTCAGAACTTTACAGTTTACCGGCTTTATATGAAGATGGAGACACTGCAGCGGTGTTTACAATTAATCTTTTTAACGGAACCAATCGGGATGGATTATTTCCAACGCAAAAATCCCTTCTTCTGGACAGCTCTCTTCTTCTTCCAACAACCAAGCATTTTTCTCTGCATCTTTGATGATTTCGTCCCGTGTAAGCTTTAAGTCTTTTATTAGAGCTATATAGGTTTAGCCCTAGCCATTATGTCTTCTGCCGTGTTAAGATCTGATTGTAGCGCTTTCCTCCCGAGATATCTGCCACTCCTCTTCAGCAAGGGGACAGCCGTACGTAATATGGTTGCAAAAATAGATCCAAGTCCACTACCACGCTGGTATCTCACACCTCGATAGACTGTGAAAGGCTTTCTGTCCATTATAACTCAGTGTGTCGAAAGTGCAGCTTCACTGTTAGGCTCCCATTACCGAATGGTAAATTTTTTCCCTCAATCGTTCTTATATATATTGAGATATTGGTTACTAGATTAGTTGCAATATTCACATAATGGGGCCTGTCATATGTAATACTCATGCTCTTCCCTCTATTATTGGGAATGTGTGCAATGCGCAGCAGGCGTGCCTGGGTATCCCCAACAAACTGGTGCTCCACTATATTGCTGAAAATATAGCACATGTCTGGGGGCGTATAGCTAGCAAACAATTTCTCCAATTTCATCTGATACATTAGGCTGGACAAGTCATGTTGTACCTCGTGAAAGGTATCTCTTTGGAAGGCTGATCGATATCGCCCCTCGGTTATAATTTTCAACAGACCCTTGGTCTTTAATATTTCTGTTAGCCTGTGGTTCTAGGAATAGAGTATGTGCAGGGTTTTCTTTGTTTACGATTTAGTATACTAAATCAGCTTTAAGATTTGAGTTTTGCAAACTTACGTTTAAGTCTCTCACAACAACATCCTCAGCCGCATCATAACGTCCCTGACCTAGTGTTACTACTGTACTGTAATACCGTGCATCCCCACTCCGTGCGATACGTATGGTTTCATCCCGAGTTACCCCGGCTTTTTCACACTCATCAAGGTCTCTAAGAACCGTGAAAATGGGTTCTTTATAATCAATATTTAAAAAGAGGGTATTGCATATCCCCACCTCATACGAATCACGACCCAATTCAATGGGTCTATGGAGTTCTGTTACAAAGTTAGCTAGTGTTTTGTTAGGATGTAGAGACAGGGACGAAGAGAACGGTAGTGTGAGGTAGAAATGGTTAGGCGCCATGTTGCATACTATTTCAGCTTCATTATTGCATCAGCTTTTATATAGGTGTTGAAGATTTCTGGATACCCTAGCCATTTCATCAGGTACATTTTTTTCTCTTTCCTGAGCCTTTGCTTCCTAAAATTTTTTCAATTTTAAACACATTTTGCCTAAATTAAATGTCACTTTCTGCAACTCCTCGCGGTAAAAGCCTCCTGCGATTTCTTCCCCATTCAAATCTTCAAAGTAATACAATATTATCTCGCCTTTAGGTCTCATAGCCCTAACTTTAAAAATCTCACGTGTCCAACCTTGCTCAAATCCCTTCGCTCTCTGTGCGTACCTCTTTCTAAAAACTCGTTAGGTGTTGTTCCAATCGTGCGATGGTGTGAGCGGTTGTATGATGAGGCCAATGACTCCAGAATGTCTATATATCTGTATGTGTTTTTATGTGTAAAATAGCGGTGCATGCGTTCCTTTATGGTACGTTGAACTCTTTCAGCTAAAGAGGTCTTATGTATAGAATTGGTAGTAAGGTAGCTGTATTAAACTCTGTCAGCATGTTCTGAAAATCGCGACCGATAAATTCTTTCCCCACATCCGAAGAAAAAATATCCAGGAACCATGTTTTCTTTCAACATCAACGTTTTGGCGGCTTTGACAACTGTTTCAGGCGATTTATTTTTCAGGGGAATTAGCCACAGATATCTAGAGAATACGTCTCTTATGAATCGGATGTAGCGGTAACCATCGTTATACACTGAATATCTTTGCATGTCTGTTAAATCTGCTTGCCAAATAGAGTCTATCGATGTCGCTGTTGTCTTGGCTGTTTTAAACCTTTTTCTCACACGCTTATGAAGTATATAATTGTCCTGCTCCCGCAAAACCCTCTCAACATCTTTTTTCCCTACTCCCTCATTTTTAACACTTCTGTACAGTCTATCTACGCCTCTGTAGGAGGCTGGGTTAGAAATGTCGTAATACTGTCTTATTAATATTTTAGCCATTTGCGTATTTTAGAGGCACGTGGATAGGGTTGACCGTTGTTGTTGTTTAGCCTCTTCTTTCTCCTCTTCAGAGGTGCTACCGCTGGGGGTGATGGCGTTCTCAATTTTGGCGCATGCGATGCATGTTCCAAGTCTTTTAACCTGTTCAGATTTCCTGTCATTGTTTTGGGGACATTTATTTGCTGTAGTCTTGCTTTAATATGCTTCCATCCTGATGATGAAGCCCTATCCCACTTTCTCACCAGATCATGGAGGATGTCTACGATATTCGATCCCTGTACTTTTGCTACTTCCACAATGATCTCACCTGTATCGGTCCAGTTTATGTTGGGATCCTCAGTAAATAGATTATAAAGACTTAAACCTTCATTCCTCAATGTATGTGGGAGGGTGCTTTTAAATACATGCTCGAATGTTGTGGGGCTGAACCGTTATTCTTTTGTTGGTCAGCTGTATCGCCGGACACAGGTCCTATGTCGCCATGCTCATCGTTGTCAGTGCTGTGCCTAATAACCACGGGGGACCTCTGTCGGATTCTTATAATTTTCGTATTCCTGAAGAAATTTCTGCAGAGCTTCCTGGTATAAGATTCGCTTCTCCTCAGGTGTTTTTTCACTCTTTAATAGGGCTAACAATTCGCTTTCCATTCTTTTAAGCCTGCTTTTACGGGGTCCTAGAACCGTGTCTGGATTCTTTCAACTTTGCAGTGAAGCATACACCTCGTGTGGAATCAGTACCACTTTCTTCATTATTTTAATCTAGCCAGAAAAAAAACCAAAACTGGAAATAAGATGGGGAGGAATGCCCCTCCACTTTGTATAATAATTTGTTTTTTCTTCCCCACAGTCTGACTTTTACGAGCGAGTGTACGTATTATGTTCTTGTAACGGCATAGGCGAGCCTTCTGAGGGGGTTTCATTGATATATTGCAATTTATAACGTTCTGACAGATTTCTCAGATGCATTTTAAAAAGACGGAACACGCTCATGTTAAGATCGTGCGACGACACTGTAAATGTCTCCCCAAACGTTTTATCCATCTCCAGTATGAGATCGTCAATTACAATGACTCTATGTTCATTTCCCTTTAACCAATTAACGTCATATACACCTATGTGGAACAAAATATCATCTTGGTACTCGTTGAACACTGATTGATACGTCGAATTGCACCATATAACTTTATGCACAAATTTTGAGAACATCTCTCTCCCTTTTCTTTAATGATTTTAACCATAAACACCGTTTTACCACATCCTGCAGAGCCAGATATAATACATGTGGACGTGCTTGTGAACCTAAATTTTTCTACAGAATCCATCTCTAACACGTCACACCCCTAAGTGGATCATTAACAAAATATAAAAAAAATTTAAGTGGTGTTCCATATATTCTACAATCTTGTTTTTCCTCTTCTTCTACAGAACCGTGAATGACGATGAGGTACAGCATCATAAACCCATCACCGATATTACAGACAACCCCGATGACAGTGTAGTTGTTGTCATAGACTCCATCCCCGCTAACGAGCCCACACTAGCGACACTTGTAACACAAAACAATTCAAGGCGCAGGCATTCTGAAGAAACTTTCACGTCAGGTATAAAGCGTGCCAGGAGTGCGCCGGTTGTTAGACCTCCAGTAATAAAGCCCCACCTCTACGTCTTACGACCCCCCCACAATAGTACCTTCTTCAAATAAAAATGCACCCCCTTATTCCTGTTCAATTCCGGGTACATCCTCCACATCAGCAGCAGCAACTTCTCGTGCTGTAGAGGAAGGTATTACATTCGAATTGGTGCGCACCGCCGCCCCCTCCCCAGCCCTGACTAGAAATCGGCATATAGTCAAGGATGACCCTGGATCCATGTATAGCAATGGTGTTGAACACAGACTACGGCGCGTAGTTGAACGTATTGTGGAGTTTGCCCTTCAGAACCGCGACGAACCTGAAGTCAGGAAGAGGCTGTTCTTCGGGTTCGGTTCAAACGAAGGGGATGTAGATGATTTTTGGGTAGTAATACCATTCAAACGCTTGACAGTTGTAGATATAGAGTATATATTAGGCCGTATAACGCAGGCCTCTCAAAGTAGTAAAGCCTTCAATATGGACAACTTCACGGTAGATATTGACCGTGTGTTCCTTGTTGCGGGTCATAGTGCCAAACCTTATACTCTTAACTTCAATTTTCAGGCTATTAACAGACGGCATATAAACGCCGATCGTGGTTGCGGCTTTATAGCATTAGTCTTGGACAGTATATTTACTGTACTAAATACACGGTCGGAAAAAATTTGGTAGCTTACGGTTGTGCAGCGTGCTCGTAAAATGGTAACAGATTGTAAGCTTGAGTTTAATTTTAATATGGGTCCTGAAGAGTTGAGAAGGGTGGAGCAGGAAATGGATGTTCGTATATTTGTATTTGGAATGGATGATCGTCGTAGGACTGTGCATGTTTTTGAAAGCAGTGTGAGAGATCGTACAAGAACCCTACTTATTTTAGGATTGTCAGGGACAACGTATCTCCCCATCCGTAATATAAGGGACCTTTACGCGAGTTATGATAAAAGCCGGAAATATGGAAGGCATCATGATTTGTGTAAGGAATGTCTCGAGTTTGAGGATGATAGAGTGAACATTGTAAGGATTGTCACATGGTATGTGCGCAGTGTAAAAGCTCCAAATGTGAAACCCGTCTGGTTGAAGCTGAGAAGAGGGATTATGATGAATGCAGACACACATTTTTCAATAATAACTGCTTTGAGCCCCATAAGTCAATTGGCCCTTGCGGAAATATGAGAATCTGCGAATGTGGTATGTTTCATATGATGGATAATTGGGGGAATTTCAAGCATATATGTGATGAAATTCACTGTTCTACATGCCATGTGAAATATAAGGCGGATGGAGTAAAGCATGTATGTTATATGAAAGATGCTAAGCCTAAAAATAGGTCTTGTATAATTGTGTACTACGAAACAGAAAAATATACGATTGCTGAAACCAAAGAGGTTATCCCACATCTACTTGTAAGCCAAACTATCTGTGATGAGTGCATGGAAGTCGAGTGTGATGAGTGTCACAAATGTGGTAAACGGAGAAACGTTTTAAAAACGATTGCACATGACAGTAGCTCTGTTCAAAAATCAACTTTTTCTTATTTTCATAGGTTTCTGTACTTTTTCCCATGCTTTTTGACCTGAAAAGGCCTAAAATCACAACCATTTTGACCTAGGTTGTTGGGAAGCATTGCCGCATGGAGCTTTAAGTTTTCTGCCTTGAAATCGGCCAAAAGCACCAGTTCCGGGGTCCCTTGAATCATGTTTTGCACTATAACTTTTTATCTAAACAAGATAGAGCAACAAAATAGGCACCAAATTAAAGTGTTTTTAATCCTCTTTCTAACTTATACAATTATGATAGTCTTGGAACAAGAAATGGCACATTGGTACATTCGAAGATTTCAGAAATATCACAAAATTCGTTTTCTCACACTCAAGGCAGACAAGGCGCCTTATTCATGACACAAATTTGAGATTAACATTTTGTCACAAGTCTAATCGATCAAGAAGTGAAAGCATTACATGATGATTAATTTCATAATGACATTTACACAGTCAGTTGTTGAGAGTTTGTTTCTTGAAGCTGTCAAAGCGGCGTCTGTTGAACTCCACAGCTTGAAGGAGATAGTCCCTTTGCTTGGCATCTGTTGTTATGACATTTGCAAAGTCGCTCATCATCTTGACACCACGTTCAGCAATGTCATTCACCGCTTTCAGATTCTTAACATAGTCCAACGCTTTTCTGTAGTCCTCATTCTGTGGCCAAGACGTGACAGGTTCCAGAAGCCACTCGGATCCAATGTTCAGGGTGTCCAGCAGGAAATGTGATTCTGGACCAATGAGATCAACCAGGGTGGTCTTAGCTGTGACTCTCTGGAATAGAGGCTTTCCTGTTCTGAAGCTGTCTGGCTTCTCAGTGGCATGTAATTGGGCAGCAATGTCGTGCTTCAATGTGTCACTCAATCTACTGCTGAACAGGGCAAATGGCACGACTTCCTGCGTCAGGTACCATTTGTGGTTTTCCATCTTATTAAGTACTGCATCAGCAAGCTCTGGGTCAGTTTTCTTGTACTTCAACATGTCCTGGATTAGACTTAGATCATTCACGGGAGCATCTGCAGCAGACATTGACATCATCCATACAGGAGTGTAGAACAGCGCAAGGAAGGTGTTGAGTCTATCCAGCTTTGATACAGTGTCTTCGTCGTACTCAAGTTGATCTGCAAACATCAGCATTTTCATGGAGTACAGGTTTCTGGCCATCCATCTGGCCTGATGAATGGCGCCTGGTCGACTCCAGTGAATACCTCGAGGAGGCGTTCCTCCAAGAACAATGACTGTCAGTTCAGCCATTTCCCTGTAGTCGGCTCTTGGAAGCCTTTCTGCTGTTAGAATGTCTTGGAGTATTTCTTCACTGTTCTTCTTCTTTTCCTTCAGCCATTTGCTGTTGATAGCCAGCATCTTTGGGTTTTCCTTGGACAAGTCCGTCCAGACATCCTTCAGATGCTCAAACCAGGGATTATCTGGCCTCTTCACCTTCCCAAACAGCTTCTCCCAAACTGCTCCTACTAGGATTTCCAGGATGTGATGTCGACAGGCCAGATAAAACACCTTTTTCTTCAGCATTTTCTCTAGCAGTTTGGCAGCTCCTCTGTGAACTCCACTGTTACTGGATGTAGTGTCGAAAACAAGGGCAGTAACATTATCCGTAAGTTCCCATGTCTCCAGTAAATCCATTGAAGCCTCAGCCTGAGCTGTGCCAGAAGAATTGTCGATGACAGGTACTCCCAATAACTTTCCTTCAGTGTATGAAGGTGGACCAGACACTAGCACAGCTAAAGTCTCTGAGGTACTTCCAGGTTCACTGCCCAAGACATCTTTGAGCAACTTTCCATCCCAGTGTAAGGCAGCGTACTGGGGGGGTTTTCACAAAACTTGGACATGTGACTCTGGCTGATATTATACCTGGACAGCATTCTGTTGCGACGTGTTGTTGAGGTTGAGATGACGAAGTTATCCAGATCAGCCCCTCCAGCTTTCAAGGTGGCAGAAACCATGGCAGTAACTTGATTGTCTGATAAACCAAGACGATCAGCTGTATTGCAGATGACATCACATTCCATGACCTTCCTTGGAAACGTCAAAGTCACACTAGTCACAGTGTCTTGATGGTGAGAACATCCAGGACGAGGCTGATGGTAATCCATGTCCTCTGTGTTAGCGTCGTTGTCAGTTGAGTCACCCCAGGTAATATCATCCACATGAACAACTGCCTCTTGTTCTGCTGCAGCTGTAAAATAGTACAACATGTTAAGACAGTAATTGTTAAGTACATGCTAAATATCGCAATGGAGTAAAACTTAAAACTTTTTGTAACGTTCAAAGTAATTAGTTTTACCTTGTTCTTGTCTATGCTGCAGTCTTTCATTCCTCGCTGCTTGCTGCAGGGATCTTGTCTCAAAAATCTTGTCATGACCAGACATATGACCTTTCCTCTCAGTCTTTTGGTCTTCGTAGAACCTGATATCCTCATCTTTCTTCTCTCTGGATAACAGTCTGTTGTTCTGTATTTCCTGGATTGCATCTGGAGCTCCTATATCGAACAGGCTGTCTAATTCCAGCACAAATGCTCCTTTTTTCCTCCAGGGTTACTTGCTCTTCCTTTGCTTTTCACCAGAGCACGATGTTTCTCATGTAGTTTCATGAAGAGCTTCATTGCGTTGTACTTGGTCATTGTCTTGATCCTAGCCATCTGCCAGAATGGGATGATAGATTCAACTGTTTCATATGCAAGGTCTTGAACCATGGGCCTCCCTGCATTTTCCGGTAAATTCTGAAGATTAAGGAAATACTGGAACGCCTGTCTGTTGGTGGGAAGCTGGGAACCACTGATAAAAGCTGAAGGGTATCCAACCAGGAAAGTTTCAGTGAGAGATCTGGTAGATGGCCCAGTTGACACCTGCCTGTGGACAGTACGTGGAGGTTCTGAGATATCAACTGTGCGCCCACGGAGCTCCCTCAGCTCCTTGCTTAATGCCATTGTGAAGTTGTAACTTGTAGATGGTTTTCTAGATTCTGATTGAGTTTCTGTTGTTTCCTGAAAAATGATAGATAATTATTATTATTATTATTATTATTATTATTAATTATTTATTTATTATTATTATTATTATTATTATTATTATTATTATTTATTAATTTTATGCTCTTTCATTTGATACCTAATTTGTTGTTAAAGTGCAAAACATAATTCAAGGGACCCCGGAATTGGCGCTTTGGCCGATTTCAAGGCAGAAAATTTGAAGCTCCATGCGGCAATGCTTCCCAACATCCTAGGTCAAAATAGTTGTGATTTTCGGCTTTTTCAGGTCAAAAAGCATGGGAAAATGTACAGAAACCTATGAAAATAAGAAAAAGTTGATTTTTGAACAAGCCTAACATGACAGTCCCGTGAAACTCTTAGTGTCCTATATTGTCAAGTTAGCGGACAAGTTCAAAAAAATGACTGTGTATATTCTTGTCCATAACAGGGAGAAAATTTGACACAGTTCCTTTATAAGGAGCTACTTGAGCACGATTCATCTGAGATATTTACAGGTGAGCCCTTGAAAAGAGGAAACAAACGTAAACAGATGCAAATAAGAGACAATGTGCAGTTAAAAGACACTTTATTATTCACACATTGTAAATTAGCAAAGCTACCCAAGGTAATGGGCTTAGCCGTCGAAGTTTTAAAAGGACATTTCCCTTACACATTCCTCACAAGCGAAATTACGTAGTACAACTTCCACCCAAACATTACTTTAACTATGAATATATGAGTACAGGTGAACTTGAAGATTTTGACCGCTACTACAACAGTTTCAATGAATCTAATCCTTAAAATATTGCTGATGAATGTGAGCGTTATTGTGTGAATGACGTGCGCGTGCTTAGAGTATGTTTCCAGGCCTTTAGAAGGATGCACATAGACCGTTTCGAATTCGATCTGTTGCAAGTCGCAAGCACGAGCGCCTCATTGTGCTTTACGGTGTTCAAGAACAATTTCATGCCTAAATACACCTTAGCCGTCATTCACAGAAAAAATCTCGGTAGTTATGGGCACAAGGCTATTTACTGGCATATACAGGGCGTTTCAAAAAGAGTTATACAACTTTAATGTCCTGCCATTTCTTTGTTTTTTTAATCTATACCCTTTTCTTTTTCAGGTTTTGGTAGTGGTATTCTGATATTTGTTCTCTGGAATTTCTAGCTCCCTAGCTCAACTTTGCCATTGACAATAGAGCAGAAGACAAAAGTGGTGTCTCTGTGGTATGAGACGAAATCATATGTAGAGACCCGCCGGAGGTTCTGCCGGGAATTCAATCTCAGAACACGTGTTGGACCAACAAATTGTGACATTCAACGTGTTATGAAACATTTTTAGGACAAGGGTACAGTGCACAACCAGAGCAAGGGCAACAGTGGTAGGCCAGCATCAGTAACCAAGAGCCAAGCCAACATCGACATCGTGCGAGATTCTCTAGTGGACAGTCCCAAGAAGTCCCACCGCCGGCGCTCCCAGGAGCTGGGCATCAAACCAACATCAGTCTGGCGTATCCTTACTAAGGAACTGAAGCTTTTCCCGTACCTCATCTCTATTAGTCATAAACTGACTGAAGATGACATGAGAAAGAGAGTTGACATGTGCAATTGGCTCAGTGACAGGATGGAGCGCTACTCAAACTGGATCAACCTGATCTGGTTCAGTGATGAAGCCCATTTCCATTTGAGCGGTGCCATCAACAACCACAATAACATTTTATGGGGCGCAAAACCACCTGAGGAGATCACTTAGTGATGCCTGAAAGGGCCTAAGATTACATGCTTCTGCGCCTTCAATTTCAGATGGGCAATGCTAGGGCCTTACTGGTTTGAGGATGACCTGATTTATGCAGGATGGTGCCACCCCGCATACAGCTGGTGACACCATCACTATCCTGCGGCAGCTCTTCAGAAACCGCCTCATTTCCTGGGTACCGCTCATGACTGGGTACCCCATAGCCCAGACTTAAACCCTCTGGACTACTGGTTCTGGGGGGCTGCCAAGGACTCTGTCTACGCCAACCGCCCTGCCACACTGGACGATCTGAAGCAGAAGGTATCAGACTACCTCCAGGAAATGCCCCCTGAGACCTGGAGGAAAGTTGGACAGAACTTAGGAGTCAGGATCAAAGCCTGTCTGAACCGCGGTGGGGCACACATCGAGAACGTCAATTACAAGGATTTTGCTTAACTCCATTATGCTTAACTGCATTTTGGTTAATTTTGCTTAAACTTACTGCCAAAAAAATATCATTTCATAAACTTTCAAAAAATGTTTTGTTCACGTTCATGAGGTTTCTGGTTCTTTGTAAATAAACGTTTAAAATTGTATAACTCTTTTTGAAACGCCCTGTACACATACAGCAGCAGACAGGTGTATACACAAAGCATGACCGCAACACGGGAGAAGTACCCATTAAGGTTAATGGTTGTGTTTATTGGGTCGATGGTTTAAGCGAAAACCGTGCCACTGGTGAGAAGACGGTTGCTGGTGACACGGATGCCCCGGTCTTGAGTGTGGAATCGTAGGAGATATCCACGGTAGATCTACTGCCGACAGTCTTGCATGGACTCGCACCCGCGATCAGCTTATAGGCACCCAGTTCACTCGCAAGGTCTTGTGGGAGCATGAGTATGGTGCACGGATGGAAACAGATGGACGGTACCGTGAAGAAATAAACACGATCAAGCGCTCAATGGTGCTGGATCTTCTCAAATGCGGTGATAGCTTGTTCGGAAGGCGTACAAATCCCTTGAAGCTATACTTTCCGCGTACGGAGGTCGTGAAACTCCGTTACTACGACTTCTGTTCATTATACCTCTACGTGATGAAGAACAATCCGTACCCCATAGGTGCACCTGAAAAACTGGTAGGACCTGACCTGCCCACTATCGAGGTGCTCTCAACAAATTTGAACAAGTACTATTTCGGTCTTTCTTTCATAGATGTGCTCCCCCCTCGCGATTTATGGATGCCGATCTTACCCGTTGTTATAGACCACAAGCTCATGTTTCACTGTGCGTGAAGTACGTAGAAGAGAACAATGGGGCTTGTAATCACACAACCAACCAGCGTAAGATCAGAGGCGTAATAGAAGCCCTGAGCTGGAGCTAACCGTTCGCCATGCCTACACAATATTGAAGATATATGAAGTGTGGAGGTTTCAGAAGCTACCCAACCTTTTCACGCCATATATAAACACTTTTTTGAAGGATAAGGTAGGGGCATCATGGTATCCGCGAGGTGTTGATACCGAAGATGAAAAATCGACTTATATTCAACGTTACCGTGACCGTGAAGGTATACAGCTTGACCGTTCTCAATTGTAAAGAACCCAGGCAAGCGCTTTAGTGCAAAGTTGTGTCTAAACAGTCTTTTGGAAAAATTTGCACAGAATACAGGCAAGGGGAACGTTTATTTAGCCCAAAGTTATAGTGAAGTCTGGGATTATGCAAATACTCCCGACAAAAGAGGTCATGGAGATCGTGATTGAAGGTAATACGTACATAAAAAAAGTACAACATTACCGAATTGGTACAGACACATCGTGTGTTACAAACATACCTGTGGCCAGCTTCACATCAGCCTACGCACGCATCAAACTTTGGGGTCTATTGCATTCTCTTGGGCTGAGGTTTCTGTACGCCGACAGAAATAGTGTGATATTCACAGCGAGGGAGGGTGAATACGTGACGCCTATTGATGAATTCCTCGGAGAGTTGACTGATGAGTTCAAGGATGAGTATGGGGACATCACATACGCTGACTCCTCTGTATCAACAGGTCCCAAAACTTATGGGGTACGGGCGAAGGTGGGGGAGAATATGAAATATGGAAGTAGGAACATTGCCAGCCGGAAAATTTCCAGGCGGAAAATTGCCAGCCGGAAAATTGCCAGTGGGGAAAATTGCCAGTGAGAATATTGCCAGCCGGAATATTGCCAGTGGGAAAAAAACTAAAATTCACAAAAAAGGATTTATTTATTAAAATATTATTTAAAATTTTAAAATGCTAAAACTTGTTAAGGAAAGGAAAGCCTCAAAAAGTATGAAGATTATAAGCAATAGATCGAAGAAATGTTAATTTATCTTCATTATACTGACGGATGACTTTCTCCAATCTGTCATTGATATTTTTGTACTTTTTGGCAGTATGTCTCTCTTCCCCTCTTTCGAAGTGCAATTTCTTGGTCTGAGCTAAAGCCTTTTCGTTAAAGCTAACGAAAATATCACGACTTAACCTAACCAATCGTCAAGGGCGTACAGAGGACCAAACCTGGCATTCAATGAACCTAACCGGGTATTCAATAATTTTACCATAGGTTTCGATATATATATATATATATATATATATATATATATATAATGACGTAATGATCTTGATGACGTCATTTAATTTTTTAAAATTAATTATTTAATTTATTAACACCCAGGTGCACAACCTGGGGACCTAATCAATGTGTGTGAAGGTTCATGTTTGTAACTGCTTCCATTTTGGAGTTATGGCTGGAACACACACACACGCACACACACACACACACACACACGTCCTTTTTCTCAATTACTTTATTTCTTACTTTCTAAATTTTTACATATTTTTGTCACTGGCAATTTTCCGCCTGGCAATATTCTCACTGGCAATTTTCCCCACTGGCAATTTTCCGCCTGGCAATTTTCCGCCTGGCAATTTTCCGCCTGGCAATATTCCGACTGGGAATTTTTCGTACACGATGAAATATATCGTGAAGGCTGAGGGTATCACGCTTAACCAGGCGAATCGGCGGGTCCTTAACTTTGACTCGTTGAAGGATCTAGTGTGCTTGGAAGATGAGGGCGACCAGCCACCCCAACTGACTGTGGGGACCCACAGTTTTCGGGCGCAGAATCTGGGGGGCGTGAAGGAACTTAGGGGTACGAAGGTGTGCCGTAACACCTAGAGGAAACGTTACCAGGCGCCTAGTACCTATAATACCGTACTCTTTGGATACTATAATCCTTGATTGTTATATATATATATATATATATATATATATATATATATATATATATATATATACATACATATATAAATATATATATTTATTTGTTAATGATATGTTTATTTTATTTGTTACACGTATTTGTAAATACTGTATATACTTTGAATGATTCGATATGTTTATTAAATAAATCGTGTTTCAATTAGTGTTTCACTTTCTCCTTTGTGTGTGTGTGGGTGTGTGTGTTCGTATGTACAGGAGAAAATTCTAAGCTCCACCCCATTTATGATCGATCAATGGTCACGTGACTCCTGCTACTATGTGGGCATATCTCTACCCTTTGCGTGCTCATTTGACCGCTACAATCCCTGGAACTCAGATGTGCATTTGAAGAAATCCCCCGTAGACGAAAAGTAGTAATGGCTACCTTTAATATTTCGTGTTCGACGTTTATGAAGTGGTATTCGGCAAAGTGTGAAGATGTGGTGGATAGTCAAAGACTTCCTATTCCTCCCTCCTTTGTTACTTTTATGGCTACATTGAACCGTGCGAAGCTTGATGAACAAGAAGTACAAATACTCTACGGCTATTCTGGCGAGAGCATTGCAGGATTTCGTGGTACAAGCGATGTATTAAACTAAGTTGTAGGCCTCAACTTTATAAAAGCTTACATATACCGTGAAGTAGAAGAAACAACACGTGCAGAAGAGAAGCAACGGTTATGGTTACTGAGTCTTGTTGATGAGTTGGGTGACAAGCGGTAGTATGTCAGGTTGCATCATACCGAGTACTCGTACCCTGCGGCTGAGAATGTAAATCTTGTCATCATGGAGAATCTTAAGTATATTTACCATTACATTAATATATATCATGACGAGGTTTGTAGTGAGGTTGTGGCTAAAGGCGTGCGTGAGTTTTTAATAGAATTTAGAGACGAGTATTGTCTGTTAAGCAAAAAGGAAAAATATGGGCATATGTTTCTCTGAAATAGTGCGCCGGAGTGTGAATAAAATGTGTTTATTTCGTGGCAATGAAAGAATATGTCTGCTGCGCAATCTGGGGAGTGATAAAACATTAAAACCGGTATTGCTTCATGTATCGGAAAATTTCCTAAGACACTACCCAGTATAATGGGATACAAGTATTCACATGAACCTTTCACGTTGGAACAACGCCGTACACGATTCATGAACTTATGGTGTGACTCACTCCTTCACACCTCCCGTCGAGCCGATCCGCCCACCTGTGGCTCATTGTCATCTCAGAGCTTGAACCGGCCGGACGTGGACTCCTCACAACAGAATACGATGGAGCTTCCTTTGAGCAGCATTCTCAATGCCGCGCACGATGTGTCCGTGACGAAGTCAGTGCGCGTGTTCAGGCGTAAAAACCGGTGCCATTAATTATGTACTGGAAATGACTTTTAGACAAACAAACTCTGGTTAACGAAATGTTGTTTATTTAAGTGATGAATAGAGATGAATAGAGTCTTCGTGGCAGTTGAGAAGTGGAGCGAGGATCGCTATAAAATACCTGCAAGTGTAGGCACAAGAAGAGAACAGATTAGTGATACCCCTCATATACCATTGTTTGTACGTTGTGTATAAATAACGATCAGCAGTGCATTGATATACGATTGATGTGGAAGAATGTTTCTGATAATAACGATAATGATAACGCGAAACCGTTTCATGTTTGAAATCGTCGGTTTCCGCAAGCTGAAGCCTATATTAGACGCGCGTGTTACAGATATGTTTTATTTTGATACGGTTCTTGAATACGCAAATACCGCTCGGCTCGACGGGCTTACCGAGTATAGGACTGAACAAGGCGAGAATGGTCTAGAGCTGGATGCTTATTTAAAACGTTTAGACTCTTCGAAATATCATGAGCTTTGGTACAATGGACTTGAGCGGTACAGGGCTGAGCTCACTTACACCGTTCACCATGAAGAATTGTATCTTTATATAATGAGCAGCTGTCGTTACGACTTAGAAGATTATTTCAACTGCCGCTATGAATTGTGAAGATGAGTTCACGATTGAAAGGCTCGGATCGGTGAGAATAACCCATCGATTGGAAAGGAGTGTTTATAAACTTGTATTTAATAATGATGTTCTGGCTAACGATGACCTCTTTGTACATGCTTTTGAATGTATTCTATCCGTGTTTAAAGATAACTTGCCAACCGAATGTAAGGTGGGCACAAAAATAGTATTGAACGAAATCGAGTATAGGCATCCCTGTAACTTGAGCGGTGAAAAAATGTTAAATTGTATTTATTGCATAGTGGAAAGCAACAATGATGTAACTGTAGACTCGATCACGTGCGAGTTTAGTGTTTTAGTTTTGCGTAGTAGAACATAAAGTGTATGTATTTTGAAGGTTTTGCAGTATATTTATTTTCTATATATTTAATTATTTAATATAAATGTGTATATATAGATTTTTCCTGTACTATTATTTCGATGATTATATTCTATCGTTTAAAACTGTGTATTTCTTATATTATTTTTTTATTTTATTTTTTGACTATATATATTCTTCGTTCAACTTGTGTACTTCTTATACTATTATTATTTTTTGATTGTATATATATTCTTCGTTCGTATTTCTTATACTATTATTATTTTTTATTGCATATATTCCTCGTTCAAACTGCGTACAGAATGATCTAATTTGATTGTGAATTTATTTTCTATATATTTCATGAAATTATTTCCAATAATTCGTCTAAATAAACAGAATGATGTAATGGTGTTTCATTTAATTGTTTTGGTTTTACATATAAACGATATTATTTAATTATATATTATATATATATATATATATATATATATATATTATATATATATATAATATATTAGGGTGGCCCCTATTTTTCAACTTTTGAAATTACTTGCTCCCAACCCCTAATCTTCTTCCAATATATAAAAAAGTGCTCTGTGCAAAATTTCAGCTCAATTGGGCTATATTAAGGTGGCCCCCAAAGGCCCTAAATTTTCAAAATTCACCGATAATTGGTATTTCTAATATAAAACCTTTATAATTCATTTGCAAACTTTGTTTGGGAAAATAATCACAAAGCATAATCGAAAGTGAATTTTATTTACAACAAATAATTACGCGCTTATATAGGCCGTAGGCGCAGAACTTTCTAGAACCTTCCAGAAGCGGTTTTTTTACGCACTTATGATACTTTTCAATTTCCGTGAATATCTCGTCCAATTTTGGTTTTAAGTAAATAATGGTTATAACTAAATTTATTGTAAATTGAATTCTCTTTCGATCATATTCTATATTTCTTTCGAATAAAACAATGTAAAGAAGATAAAAACGGTTTTATATGAAAAAATATCAATATTGTTAAAATCTGAAACTTTAGGGCCTTTGGGGGCCATCTTAATATTGTCTGATTGAGCTGAAACTTTACACAGAGCATTTCTACATGGATTAGAACAACGTTGGAGGTTGGGAGATGAAAAATATTTCATTTCAGAAAATCACATACAACTAAGGGCCACCCAAATATATATATATAAAACCTTTGGTTAGCTTCCGCCCGAATTGTTCATTCTGACGAAGATCAAGCTTTTCACTCCACCTTAGACCTACAGTTTAACGTGGAATCCGAACCACGCCCCATCAGTAGCACAGCGTCTTAACCACTAGGCCACTTAGGGTACCCATTTATCTACCAACCACTTTCTTTATTGTGTGGAAGGATGAATAGCTGGGTTTTGCTACGCGCCGGCTGCCGTCGGGTCTCGAACCCGGGGCCGATGGATTAGTAGTGAGCGACGCTAACCACTACACCACTACATATATATATATATATATATATATATATATATATATATATATATATATATATATATATAAATGTATGTATGTATACTAAATGACAGGTTACGCTTTCTAAACCGACAGGCTCCTTTAGACTTCTAAGCCAACTGTCAAGAATATATGCTTTAATCAAATAGATAGTGCAATCTGGCAACTCAAAATAATAATGTGTACCTGAACAAGCCAATTACGCCTTCTAAGCCAGATTAATCCCCCTAAGCCAATTAGCGGATAAAGCCAACTGGCTGATTAGGACCTTCTAAGCCAAGTGCAAAGACAAAGAGCTTTATTTTGCATCTGGCGAAGCCAGGCGAAGGATGGTCTCTCTCTCTTTCTCTCCTTCTTAGGTTAAGGCCTACCTTCTTATGTTAGGATACCCCTTTGGGGGATGAGGGGTGGGGTAGCAACAAAAGTAGGTCTTGCAACAAGGGGAAGAGAACCGTGCAACATAGGGGGTAGGGTAGGGGGGTCTTGCAACATTGATCAACATTCGCAACATTGCAATTGCAATCTCCCATACTACTTTCCTCGACTTGTCAAAAGCATTTGATACAATTTCAAAATAAATCTTATTGAATAAAGGAAGAGAAAATATCCTCGATTGGTTTAAATCATATCTGTCAAGTCGTCATCAGTACATCAGATTAAACGTTAATTTATCCGACAAGACGATGCTAACTAGTGTAGTCCCACAAGAATCTGTTCTCGGCCCATTACTCTTTCTAATTCACGTTAATGATTTTCATCTCCCAACCACATTAAATTGTGTACAATACGCAGATGATGTTACACTTACTTTTATTGAACTTGACAAAGGCATCTTTTATGATTATTACTACAAAACATATTAATACAAACTGTCAAATAAAGTTTGAGAATACTACTCTTGTAAGGGTGAATGAGGTTAAGGTGCTTGGCATTAATTTACTCGTAGATGAAAACCTAAATTTCAAAAGTCAAAGACAACATATCAAATCCAAAATATCAAGATTTCTCTTCATATTATTTAAAATAAAAAAGACACTTCCTCAAAACGCCATCTGTATCCTATATTATTTCTTCATCCATCCACATTTATTTATATTGCATTACAACATGTGGTAGCTCAAAGAAATATATAAAACACCCTTTGGAAGTAATTCGTAAAAAAATGTCTACGAATTCTCTCGTAGAATTTTAAAACTAAATGACTTGTACAAATTCAATGTTGTTATCAATATGTTCAAAATTATCAATAAAAATCGACATACATTACCCATTCAAAGAGCAATCATCCCCCATCAAATACAGTACGCCATCGTTATAGCATCAAACTACCTACGGATTTTATACCCAAATATAACTATACAATAGAAACTGCAGGAAATGCACTCTCTCTTTCAAAGGAGCAGATGTATGGAATGTAATTCCCATGCATATGAGACAGGCTTCATCACTAAATGTATTTCGCAAATCACAAAAAGAGCATTTCATTAGCTCTTTCTGATGTATAAGTTCACTACTGCCATTTTTATCATAGTAACGAAGTTAAAATTTTATAATCAACTATTTAAGATATGCTAATTTCATTAAACACTTTTAATTTCGTAATTTATTCTTTGTATATTGTTTTATTTAGTTTCATTTATTTTCTACTAAATATACAATAAATCACTTCATTTAAAATTATGCAACATTTTGTAAACTTTATATTATTATTATTATTATTATCATTATTATTATTATTATTGTTATTATTAATAGTTTTTTTATCACTATTAGTATCACTATAACCTAAATGCCATTAATTTTGCCTGAAAAGCCCCCATGTTTCCAAGGGCATATTCAGATAATAGTTCCGTGAATATATTAGTCATTAAATATATAAAAATTGCAAAACTCAGTCACTCGTATTCTTTTCTGAATAAAGGTTTTGAATTTTGATTTTGCTGAAGCCTTCGATAAATGTGACCATGGAATTATAGCACACTAACCGAAGAGTACGGGAATTACCGGAAAGCTAGGAAGATGGATATTTAATTTTCTGACTCAAAGAACACAAAAAATGGTAGTAAATTGAGTGAAATCTGTAGTCTCCGAAGTCATGAACTCTGTCCCACAAGGTACAGTTAGCTCTCTTGCTGTTCATAATAATAATTGCAGACATTGATGCAGATATTAATAACAGTAATGTATCATGTTTCGCAGATGGCACAAAGATATGCAAGGAAATATTGAACGAAGGTGACAGAAAAATTACAAAATTACAACGAAACATTATTCCAGTGGACAAAAGACAACAATATGAAGTTTAACGAAGAAAAATTCCAACTTCTAAGATATGATAATAACAAGGTGCTACAGAATAAAGAGTACAAAAAACCAAACAGATAACACCAACCCCTCAAATCATGGATCTTGGAGTAATAATATCGTCAGATGCAGAATTCAAAGAGCACTATGACATTAAAATTACAACAGCTAGAAAAATAATGGGAATCATGTGGAGGAGCTTCCACAGCAGAAAAGCAAAGATCATGCTCAAATTATGGAAGAGTCTAGTCCTACCAATAAATGTCTATTGCTCACAACTCACAAGCCGATACAGAAAACGAGACATTGCGAACATAGAAGCCATACAAAGGACTTTTACGTCTAAGATAGAAGAAACGAAAGGTGAAGACTTCCTGTCTCGATTACAATCCCTGAAACCCTACTGCCTGGAAAATACTCGAGGGTTGTGACCCTTACATTAGAAATTAAATAGAAACACACTGGAATGAGAGAAGAGGCAGATTTCATATTGTCCCAGCTGCGGTGGGACAGGGTGCCATGAAAACGAAGATGAAAAATATTCTCGGAATACGAACTGTCGTTCAAAGTAAAGCAAGTATATAATCGGTTCATTCTGCCAATAATTTGTCGTAGTTGGACATTCTCAAAAACTGTAAATGAATAATTGTTTAACTCTTTCGGTACCAGAGGAACTGTAATGTCCCACTGGAAATAATAATATTTCTGTACAAATACACCTACATGTTTACATCGGTTAAGTTTAGGTGTCGGAAAAAGAAATCCAAAATGTACAGTATGTTATTTAAATAACTATCATAGTTACTAAAATATTTGGTTTTCAATAACGACAAATCTTTTATATTTTTGAGTTCAAGGAAAAATTATTCGTGATTGAAAGGGTTAATGCAAATATACATATTTATAAGCTTATGTGCACCGAGTAATTTATTGCAAATACTATTTAAAAATATCGTATTTTCACATAACATTTCATCTAACCTTTATGCTTAATGAAAGGGAATATAAAAATGTTTCTCTTCATAACATCAATGCTGTTTTGTGTCCGGAACAAATTCTGCTCACCTGATGCAAAATAAACAGGGTGGTTATCGTAACGTAAATTATTATTTGATAGGGTTGTTTAACTTCCTGCGCAACATTTAAGGTCATATAACGGAAAGGAACTACAGCTTTGCGTGGGATCCGAATCGCGAGTCGGTAAATAATCTTGACACGAGGAACAGTTTCCCAATTAATTACTATCAAGACCCAATATCATTTAACTTCGCTGCTGGAAGGAAATTTGCGCTACAACATTGATCACCACGTAGCACATACCGTACTGTAAAATAGTGAATAGGAAGTGAGTATTCCTTTCGAGTCTAAACCAATTCCTGTTCTCGGTTCAAAAGGTTTACGTCTTACTGTTTACTGTTCATTTGTTTCCGATTTCAACAAGAAAGCATTTGCATGAAAACTATTAAAATATCGTAGAATTTTATTAATTATATTTTATTTCAATAATGAATTATCTTTACTCCTAAGCTATATATACAGGGTGGGCCGAAAGTCTGGATCCATAGGAAAATATTTATTTTAATACATAAATTACAACAAATGGTAAATACTTAAAATGAATATCAACTTTAACTCGTAAATGCGTATCCGTGATACTGTACAGTAGTTCGTACTCCAGTATAAATACTCAAATACTTTTTTTATTTCAGCCCAGAAATGGCTTCGAATCTAACAACAGAAGACCGGGTAGAACTTGTGCTCATGTACGCAAGACAGAGCGCTACACACAGAGAAGTTGCTACCGAATTCAATAGAAATCATCCTGATAAGCATCCAGTAACACATGCGACTGTTGGCAAGTTGTTTGAACGTTTCAAAGAAACAGGAAGTGTACATGATCGACGGCGTTCGGGTCGTCCAAAAACTGCAACTGATGAAAATACCTCTGCAATGGTATGTGAAACTTTAACGAATAGTCCAGTAAAGTCAACAAGAAGATTATCAAATGAAACACGCATCTCGAGAACGTCAATTCGAAGAATTATTAAAAATCATAAATTCCATCCCTAAGTGTCTCGATGTCAGAGGCCGCCAATTTGAGCATTTGTTATAATTTGTTGTTTATACTGGAGTACGAACCACTGTACAGTATCACGGATACGCATTTACGAGTTAAAGTTGATATTCATTTTAAGTATTTACCATTTGTTGTAATTTATGTATTAAAATAAATATTTTCCTATGGATCCAGACTTTCGGCCCACCCTGTATATATACATATATATATAACGTAAAGAACGACGCTTGTATAGGAGAATATTCCGCGCAAGATGAGAGAGAGAGAACGAAACAAATGAAAAAATGAGGTAACCACCCGGGAATCGAACCCGGGATCTTCCGATTGCCGGTCAGATATGATAACCATTACACCATGGGCCTCACTCAATCAAATGTTGTAATTCTTCTACATACGCGCAGAAACCAATGCCCCAAGCGGGCACCTCCCGCATGCCGTACATTATATACATTTAAACTGCAAACACGCAGTATAATTAACGTAAAGAACGACGCTTGTATAGGAGAATATTCCGCGCAAGATGAGAGAGAGAGAACGAAACAAATGAAAAAATGAGGCAACCACCCGGGAATCGAACCCGGGATCTTCCGATTGCCGGTCAGATATGATAACCATTACACCATGGGCCTCACTCAATCAAATGTCGTAATTCTTCTACATACGCGCAGAAACCAATGCCCCAAGGGGGCACCTCCCGCATGCCGTACATTATATACATTTAAACTGCAAACACGCAGTATAATTAACGTAAAGAACGACGCTTGTATAGAAGAATATTCGCGCAAGCTGAGAGAGAGAGAGAACGAAACAAATGAAAAATGATGAAGGTAGGTAACGTTAATATACTGCGTGTTTGCAGTTTAAATGTATATAATGTACGGCATGCGGGAGGTGCCCCATTGGGGCATTGGTTTCTGCGCGTATGTAGAAGAATTACGACATTTGATTGAGTGAGGCCCATGGTGTAATGGTTATCATATCTGACCGGCAATCGGAAGATCCCGGGTTCGATTCCCGGGTGGTTGCCTCATTTTTTCATTTGTTTCGTTCTCTCTCTCTCATCTTGCGCGGGATATTCTCCTATACAAGCGTCGTTCTTTACGTTAATTATACTGCGTGTTTGCAGTTTAAATGTATATAATGTACGGTATGCGGGAGGTGCCCCCTTGGGGCATTGGTTTCTGCGCGTATGTAGAAGAATTACGACATTTGATTGAGTGAGGCCCATGGTGTAATGGTTATCATATCTGACCGGCAATCGGAAGATCCCGGGTTCGATTCTCGGGTGGTTGCCTCATTTTTTCTTTTGTTTCGTTCTCTCTCTCATCTTGCGCGGAATATTCTCCTATACAAGCGTCGTTCTTTACGTTAATTATACTGCGTGTTTGCAGTTTAAGTGTATATAATGTACGGCATGCGGGAGGTGCCCCCTTGGGGCATTGGTTTCTGCGCGTATGTAGAAGAATTACGACATTTGATTGAGTGAGGCCCATGGTGTAATAGTTATCATATCTGACCGGCAATCGGAAGATCCCGGGTTCGATTCCCGGGTGGTTACCTCATTTTTTCATTTGTTTCGTTCTCTCTCTCTCATCTTGCGCGGAATATTCTCCTATACAAGCGTCGTTCTTTACATTAATTATACTGCGTGTTTGCAGTTTAAATGTATATATATATATATATATATATTAATATATATATATATATATATATATATATAATATATATATATGTGTGTGTGTGTGTGTATATATATGAAAATTATTTCACGAAAGTAACCCGTGAATAATATTTATGATGAAAATAACTACGAAGCAAAAAGGAAACAGAATGGTGCTCAAGCGCTTTCGTCTAATGACATCCTCAGGAACACAGAAATAAATAAAAAGTTCGAGACTATATATATGTCACAAAAAAAAGAGAACAATAAAAATTGTAGGAAGAGCATACAAATTTAAGGAAAAGCTACCAGAGTTTTAGCACTTTGCCCCTCTTGTCGAAATCCTTCTGAAAGAATTCAAAATAACAGGATCAAGCGAAAAAATACCCTGGCTAATGCTAAAATTATTTGTAAGTTGAATAATGGTAGACTCATGAATATTTCTATTAACAATGTTACTTGAGTGAAACAAAATTGAAGCATTATTCCAATGAATACAGTGGGGTAACTCTGACAAATGGACGAAAAGGTCACTGGACGACTGTCCCGTTCTAATGGAATATTGATGCTGTTTAACACGCGTGTGCAAATCCTTTCCCGTCTGTCCAATGTAAAAGGAATCACATTGTTTACAACCAATTTTAGAGATAATGCCTGAATTATTGGTAGGGCTATTTTTTACTATGATATTTTTCACAATATTGTCACATGAAAATACTACATTGATATTAAAAAGTTTAAGTATATTAGCAATGCCTAAAAAGCCTGGGAAAAATGGAAGTACTAAAATATTCTTCAACAAAATGCGAGGGTTATTATTCACACGATAGAAAGTTCGTTTTGCCTTGTCAAGACAAGATTCCGAAAAAGCAGGTGGGTAACTCAAATCACTTCCAATACTGTTGATTTTTCTAATTCGGCATCCATGTATTCCGGACTGGCGATCATAAGAGCGTGGAGAAACTTTGAAGAAAATATGGCTTTCTTGATGGGGGTGTCATATCCGGAGTAAAAGTGTACGTAGGACAACCCGCAGGATGACATCATCAAATCATTCAACAGTGGCTTGCAACGCATTATCAAAAATCATAAGGACTTAATTCCGCTTTTCACGTCCACTTCGCCTTCTCTTCCCTACCTTTACGGTCTTATTAAAACCCACAAACCTGGCAACCCTCTGCGCCCTATTATTAGTTCTGTTGGTTCTATTATTACCTATAAACTCTCCAAATGGCTTGTCAAAGTCTTGTCCCCATTTTCGAAACTATGTCTGATTCACATGTAAAAAATTCCATGGGTCTTACTGAAAAACTGAATAATATACGCAATGAAACCAACGATAGATTGATCAGTTTCGACTTTGTTCATTGTTTACAAAAGTGCCGATTGACGATATGCTTGATTTTCTCTCCCGAGAATGACAAAAGTATGACCTGCCACTACCTGCACATATCGTTTTGGAACTTATTAAACTTTGCATCAAAGAATGTAAATTCACTTTCAATACCGAGTATTATGAACAGGTTCTTGGGATGGCCACGGATAATCCCTTGTCGCCCCTCCTCTCCAATATTTATATGGAGCATTTCGAAATTACTTACATTCCGAGAATTCTGGGGGTTGGCATCCCATGGTTGCGGTACATCGACGATATTTTGTGTATCTGGCCCCTGAAGCGTGACCTGGATGACTTCCTCCTTCAGTTAAATAATCAAGTCCTCTCCATTAAGTTTACTTTAGAAGCGGAACAAAACAACTCAGTCCCGTTTTTGGATGTGCATGTACAGAGGGAAAGCCCAGGTTTTAAGTTTAGTTTTATCGAAAAAAAAACAATGTGTCCTACGTACACTTTTACTCCGGACCTAACACCCCAATCAAGAAAGCAATATTTTCTTCAGTGTTTCTCCGCGCTCATAGGATCGCCAGTCCGGAATACAAGAATACATGGATGCCGAATTAGAAAAAAATCAACAGTATTGGAAGTGATTTGCGTTACCCACCTGCTTTTTTTGGAATCTTGTCTTAACAAGGCAAAACGAACTTTCTATCGTGTGAATAATAACCCTCGCACTTTGTCGAAGAATATTTTAGTACGTCCATTTTTCCCATGCTTTTTAGGCACTGCTAATTTACTTAAACTTTTGAATATTAATGTAGTATTTTCATATGACAATATTGTAAAAAATGTAGTAAAAAGTAGCCCTACCAATAATTCAGGCATTATCTATAAAATTGGTTGTAAACAATGTGATTCCTTTTACACTGGACAGACGGGAAAGGATTTGCACACGCGTGTAAAACAGCATCAATATTCCATTAGAACGGGACAGTCGTCCAGTGACCTTTTCGTCCATTTGTCAGAGTTATCCCACTATATTGATTAGAAAAATGTTTCAATTTTGTTTCACTCAAGCAACATTGTTGATAGAAATATTCTTGAGTCTGCCATTATTCAACTTACAAATAATTTTAACATTAGCCAGGGTCTTTTTTCGCTTGATCTTGTTGTTTTGAATTCGTTCAGAACGAATTTAGACAAGAGGGGCAAAGTGTTAAAACTCTGGTAGCTTTTCCTTAAATTTGTATGCTCCTCCTACAATTTTTATTGTTCTATTTTTTTGTGACCTATATATCGTCTCGAACGTGTTATTTACTTCAGTGTTCCTGAGGATGTCAATAAGCGAAAATGCTTGAGCACCATTCTGTGTTTCCTTTTTCCTTCGTGGTTATTTTCATCATATACACCATCTGCCAAAAAAAAAGGGTTCACACTAAAAACAGACATGAAATCAACATTTAATAATCAATCATAATGAAACTCATATAGAGCAAAACTATGTAAACAGTATATATGTACACCAATTTTCAGATTAGTATATTCAAAATTAATGATTTAATGAGGATTGTGTATGTTCAACAAATTTTGTTGGTGAACATCGCTCCAGGTTTGAATTTTGTTAGATCACAAAGGCGATAAAACTTTGGTAATAAAATTTTTATTCTCAGTTTCATTATAAAATACATCATAAGATTTATAAAATATAGGAAATGCCTCCATTAAAAAAACATGAAAATAGAAAAAGGATTTTGAATTTCGAAACAGAACTTAAATCCTAAGTTTACAAAAGAAATCAAATTAACATTTTACTCTTTTGGAATTCCTGTTAAAAAAAATTTTCATTGTGTTTCCCTTCTGTTTCAACAATTTTCTTCAATCTTGGACGAAATTCATCAATGGTTCGATCGATCTGCTCCTGTGGTATCTCTTCCCACTTCTCCACAAGAAGCTGACGCAAGTAATCAACATTTCTCACCCTGCTCCTGTAAACTCTTTGTGCGAAATTTCCCAGATTCCATAGTCAACAGGGTTCAAGTCAGGACTGTTAATGGCCAATTTTGGGGTTCAAGTAATTCTGGGATATTATTTTTTAAGTATTCCGAAGTTGCTATTACTGTATGGGACGTTGCTCCGTCTTGCTGAAAAAGATAACCACCGTTGGCCAGATTTTGCATTTCGGAAAGCATGTTTCGCAGCAGAGTATTTCGATAGTACTCGGCATTGACTTTTACGTCAGATTCAACAAAATGAATGGATGTTTTTCCTAACTTTGATATGCCAACTGACACCATGACACTAGCTGAGAAATGACTTCTGGTTGCAAAAAGTCTGCTATCAGGTATTTCATTCTTACGTTGGACGTGCGAGTAAACTCTGTCATTTTGACTGTTCCGAGGTGGCTCCACAGTGAATCTCTTTTCATCAATGAAAAAAGTCTTTGAAAGTTTATCACATGTTACTCGTCGTAAGGTTTGTTTTGATCTTTGAACTCGTTTCTGCTCATCAGTTTGAGTAATCTTTTGCCCGTGCATCCTTTGGAAAGGTTTTAGTTAAAGATCTTGTTTAATTATGCGTCTCACACTAGTTTCTGATGGTTGTAACTCTTTTGATATGCGAGCTGGTGTCATATGGGTTCCTGGCTGGTTTTCCTGACTTAATTAATATACGTTCTTCGACGTCGTCAATATTGTCTTGTATGCGAACAGTTTTTGGTCGCTCACTTCCCTCTCTTCTTTCGATATCCCCAGTCTCGTCAATTATTTTAGAAGCTTTCCCAAACCACCAAGAGACCATCTTTTGTTGGGAAATTTGGAACGTAGTTTCGTTATTTTTCTTGTCTAAGAGGACAACTCAATATATTTTTCCCCCCACCTTTTTTTTTCTTTCCAAGTTTCCTTGTAAGTTCCAGAAATTTTGTACTCAAGTAGTTACATACCTTTTTTACAAGTTCTTATTTTTCCACGTAGTGTTAATCCTTTTCTACGGCTTTCCTCCACTTCGAAACAAGGGCCTTTATTCCTTGCTGGTAAAAGTCCGCTGAGTTCTGCTGGAGCCACCTCTTAAACTCCCCAACAACCTCAGCATCACTCTGAAACTTTCTTTCACGAATAGCATCCGTCATTGGCCCAAACAAATGGAAGTCTGAAGGTGCCAGATCCGGCCGGTATGGAGGGTGGGGTAGTACAGTCAAGCGCATTTTTGTGATGACCTCTCTTGTTTGAAAACTGTTGTGTGGTACTTGCCTTATCGTGCAAAAGACATTTCTTCATAATGTCCATCAGAATCACCCCTTTCATGTCGCAGAAGATGGTGGCCTTAATCTTTCCTGCAGAGGAAACCATTTTGAACTTTTTCTTGCGTGGGGAGTCTGCGCGATGCCACTCCATGGATTGGCGTTTTGTTTCAGGTTGAAAGTAGTGTACACAAGTCTCATCCCCAGTCACACTTCGTGAAAGGAAGTCATCCCCTTCTGTCTCGTATCGAACCAGTGACTCAGAAGCAATTTCTTTTCATTGGGCTTTGTGATCTCCAGTCAGTTCGCGAGGAATAAACCTTGAACACACTTTTGAGTATCTCAGTTGCTGAATTATCGTATTCACACTTCCTTCACTAATTCTTAGCTCCAGTGATAGCTCCTTGTATGTGACACGCCGATTTGATCGAATGATGCTGTTAGCACGTTGCACAATGTGAGATGTCACAGCCGATGCCGGGCGACCTTTGCGTGGCTCACCATCGGGCTTGCTCTCCCTCTCTCCGATGATCTCACACGTTTAGACCAGCGTCCGACTGTGCTTCGATCAACAACAGCATCTCCGTAAACGTTTTTTAGACGTTTCTGAATAATTCCAACTCTTTCCTTCTCTGCGATTAAGAACTCGATAACAGCTCTCTGTTTACGACGCACATCACTGTCAGACGCCTTTCTCGAAACTGCGTTGACCATCAGTTTTATACAAGGGCGTTTAATACAAGGAAAGGAAGTTCAAACTGGAAAATTCCGGTTATGTGAAACGCAGAAAGTTCAAACTTACGGCCCAAAAGACATTTCAGCCCCATGTCCGATTATTTAGCTAAGTAAAATGCTGGGGCAAAATATATTGAGTGCCCCTAGTATAATGCTTAATTATAATTTTATCTTCGTCTGACAATGGCATCTTCACTATATTTTATAACCCTGCAAAAAAATCGTATATTAGAATTTACAAAAGTGAAAATGGAAATAAAGGATTCTTGATTAATTTGTCGAGCATCAGTTGTAGTATTATTAGAGAAATATTTAATAAATCGTTAATTTTGATAGCTTCGAACTGAAATTTGGTTTACCGCTAGATGTTTTATGTATCTTTTACGTGTATAAGTTTTATACTGATTGTTTGAAAAATGTTGATTCCATGGATGTTTTAAGAGTGAACCCTTCTTTTGGCAGATGGTATATATATATATATATATATATATATATATATATATATATATATATATATATATATATATATAATATATATATATATATATATACGAGGCGTGGTAAATAAATAAGGTAACAAGGCAACAAGGTTTATACTGAGATTCCGTTACCTTATTTAGTGAACATCTCTCGTGTATATACAGTATATATATAATATATATATATATATATATATATATATATATATATATATATATATATATATATATATATATATATATATATATATATACAGGGTGTCCCAGAAGTCTGGACTCAAAGGGAAACTAGACATTATACTTTTAAAGCGAAACAAACACATTTCTAATGTCAGTTTTACATATTTCAGGAAAGAAAATACCCTCATGGCTAAGTATACCAATCAAGAGAAGGTGGAACTAGTATTGCTACATGTTTCTGGAAAAAGCCAGAGGGAGGCATGTTCGTGAAATAACTGACATGCCTCCTTCTGGCTTTTTCCGGAAACAATGAACAACTTGCTAACGTTTCGGTTATCAGAGTAACCATCTTCAGAGCAATCTATAAATGCCGAAAAGGAAACATGGATATATAAAATAGGTGAAAATACACGATGATTAAAACATTATACAGCTAATTTTTTATAAATATTAAGATAAAAATTAATGATTAAAATAACGTAGACACAGTCTGGAATTGTAACGTTATTACTATGTTGATAGTTCTTAACTCAAACGGTAACTAAACAATCAGGTCAGATGAACAGAACATGGGCCTACCATTTAGAGACACAAAAGTTCTACCGATTATTCATTTCTGGAAATCGTAGATTTTTCTGTTTTAATCAGGAGGGATTCTATATTGTACAACTCCACGTATTGGCTACGACTTGCCCGAATGGTAAACGACGAGTGCAGAAGAGGGTGGTCATGCTCGAGGTTATGGTTTCTTATCGTTGAATAAAGTGGATTAGTTAGTAGATGTTCAGTCCTAAACGATCGTCCCTTGTGTTCGAATAATCTATATCTGAAGTTTCTCTTCGATTTTTCTATCTATGTACCATTACAGGTATCACACTTACAGGGATCACATTTCTGTACAGTCGAAGGGTTTGAACTTTGCCATTAGCCAAAGCAAATTAGATTTCTTGGATCACTTTTCATCATTCGAGGTGTTGTTTAAAGCTTTGGATTCTCATGAGTTCTATGACCTCAATTCAAAAAGTTTTAGTTATTTAAAATTTCTTTTAAACATAACTTTTTCATCTTATTATTCTATTCAAACTAATAGTTTTAGCCCATTTATCTAAAGATGACTAAAGTTTTGAAGGATCTCGCTTCTGATGAAGTATTGTAGTATTGAGGCCTGATGAGGGATCTGGTGTAGTTTTACTGGACAAAATTATTATCTTGAGAAAATGTCAACAATTCTGAATGACTACTAAATTTAAAAGAATTCATGTGAACCCATTTCCAGTTATCCTTCGACATGAAGACAAGCTCAACAGATATCTTAGGAAATTGAAATCTCTAGTCATAATGAATGATAATATTTACTCTAAATTATATGTGTCAGGCACCACACGGGGAATTATGTACAGATTACCAAATGTTCACAAAGAAGGTTCTCACACCAGACCTAATAGTGGTGTTCTTCAGGGTTCTGTCCTGTCACCCACTCTTTTCCTTTGGTTTATCAATAATCTTTAAAGTTGCACTTCTTGTCCTATTCATTCCTATGCCGATTATTTCATTCTTCACTTCTCCATCCGTTTCCCAAAGTGTTCCTCACAGCAGTCACACCATGATTCGCGTAGGACGGCTATGGAACACCTGACCTCTGATCTTTTCTGCTATCTTTGATTGGGACAGAGAAAAACTTTGTTGCTTTCAATGTTTCAGAAACTCAGTTCCGCCATCTGTCTACTTGTCACAATCTTCTACACGACTATCCCCTTACCTTCAACAACACACAACTCAATCCTTCCTCTTCTTTTAACAGTCTTGGCGTTTCCTTTTCTCGTGATCTTTCTTAGAAAGATCACATATACTCTCTTTCCAAAACAGCTTCTAAAAGCTTACATGTGCCGTACCGCCTCCGCAGTTTCTTCACCCCCACTCAGTTGCTGTTTCTGTACAGAGGTCTTGTCCGCCCCTATATGGAATATGCTTCTTATGTATGGGATGGTTGAACCCACAGCCGTACTTGATTGGGTGGAATCGAAGGCTTTTCGTCTCATCAATTCCCCACCTCTTACTGACGGTCTTCAGTCTCGTCTCTCTTCGCCACAATGTTGCCTCACTCTCTCTTTACGATCGCTATTATAACGGACACTGCTTTTCTGAACTCTTTAACAGCACACCTCCTACTTTAAGGAGAGCACCCAGCAGCAGACTTCCGGCACATTCTCATTCCTTTTCATTCGAACTCTTTAACGCAAAAGTTAATCGGTATTTTAAATCTTTCATCTATTCAACTGGTCAACTCTGGAACAATCTTCCTCAATCTATCTTTATCCCTGTCAGTGCTTCAAACGCAGAGTGTCCAGGCATCTCCAAAACCCTGGACCTTGATTTTGGCTCTCATCTTCTTCTATGGGGTTGGCGCTTTTGTGGGAATTCGCCTTTGGCCCCTCCTTCCTGCGTAAAAAATTTCCTGCAAAATTTGAACCTCCCTTCCTTGTATAAAACCGCTTTTAAACGCCCTTGTATAAAACCGATGGTTAGCGCAGTTTCGAAGTGGCGTCTGACAGTGATGTGCGTCGTAAACAGAGGGCTGTTATCGAGTTCTTAATCGCAGAGAAGGAAACAGTTGAAAATATTCACAAACGTCTACAAAATGTTTACGGAGATGCTGTTGTTGATCGATGCACAGTTGAACGGTGGTCTAAACGTGTGAGCTCATCGGAGAGAGGGAGAGCCAGTCTCGATGATGAGCCACGCAGAGGTCGCCCGGCATCGGCTGTGACATCTCACAGTGTGCAACGTTCTAACAGCATCATTCGATCAAATCGGCGCGTTACATACAAGGAGCTATCACTGGAGCTAAGAATTAGTGAAGAAAGTGTGAATACGATAATTCAGCAACTGAGATACTCAAAAGTGTGTTCACGGGAATACGATGATTCAGCAACTGGGATACTTAAAAGTGTGTTCAAGGTTTGTTCCTCGCGAACTGACTGAAGATCACAAAGCCCAAAGAAAAGAAATTGCTTCTGAGTCGTTGGTTCGATACGAGACAGAAGGGGATGACTTCCTTTCACGAAGTGTGACTGGGGATGAGACTTGGGTGCACCACTTTGAACCTGAAACAAAACGCCAATCCATGGAGCGGCATCATGCAGACTCCCCACGCAAGAAAAAGTTCAAACTGGCTCCCTCTGCAGGAAAGGTTATGACCACCATCTTCTAGGACATCTGGGACATAAAACGGGTGATTCTGGTGGACATTATGAAGAAAGGACAAACACTCAACTCAGAAGCATATATTGCTACCCTACAGAGACTCCAGAGACATATAAAGCGACTTCGACCTGAGAGAAAACTGGAAGACGTCCTTGTTTTGCACGATAACGCAAAACCACACAACAGTCTGCAAACAAGAGAGGCCATCACAAAATATGCGCTTGACTGTGTTACCCCACCCTCCATACAGCCCGGCTCTGGCACCTTCAAACTTCCATTTGTTTGGGCCAATGAAGGATGCTATTCGTGGAAGAAAGTTTCAGAGTGACGATGAGGTTGTTGAGGAGGTTAAGAGGTTGCTCCAGCGGAACCCAGCGGAGTTTTACCAGCAAGGAATAAAGGCCCTTGTTTCAAGGTGGAGGAAAGCCATAGAAAAGGATGGAGACTACGTGGAAAAATAAAAAATTTGTGAAAAAGGTATGTAACTACTTATGTACAAAATTTCTGGAACTTACAAGGAAACTTGGAAAGAAAAAAAAGGTGGGGCAAAATATATTGAGTGGCCCTCGTGGTTTATTTTTAACATCTCGATTAAACGTTTCACTTGAGAAACTTAGAATATATTAGTAGCAATTGTTAAATTTTTACCCTTAGCTGATACTGCTTCGACTGATGAACCATTTCTTATTTTTTCCTTAGTTTCTTCATTCGATCTTCTAAAGTTACAGCTTTTTATATCTCATTTTCTTTGGCATTTCTTGCAATGCTTTTTACATCGACTCTTCAGACCAACTTTGTCTTTTCGTTTGGCGTTTATAATTCCTAATATTGAAGGAATATCATTAAATTTCATAATTTTAGATGTACTTCTGTCTATACATCTAATAATAGGCTTTAAATTGTGATATAATCATTTTAAACGTCCTATTCGATGTATCAGAGACAAACTGGGAAAAATCGGGTACAACCCGAATTTGCCCGGTACCTTTTTTTCGCCAAAACATCATTTTTCGAATTATTCCTTTCAGATACAAAAGCCAAATGTTTTGAATGTAAACAAATTTATACAAATAAAACTCAAAGCCTTTAGATAATCTAAAACATAATAGGAATTTGTTTTACTTGTTAAATATAATTTGATAACTGCACAAAAACGAGTAAATATTAGATCACGTACTTACATTACGAAGCTTTTGTCAATTTTGAGAGTTTTTAATCCCCCACACGCTTTCTTTTCTGCATAGGTACTGGCAACCTCCTTGCCTTTAATTTAATTCCATAGCAAAGATTTGCCACATTTCACACGATAAAATATTAATGGTGCTCGATTGTGCCACACTACCTGATTTTACCCCACCTTCCCCTATATATATATATATATATATATAATATATATATACAGGGTGGGCCGTAAGTTTCCATACATAGGAAAAATAAACATTTTTTTAAGGACAACCATTTCTATTTATATAATATGCTCTACATGGTTGCCATTGTTTTGAAAACACATTTCAATACGTGTTCCCCACTGTTGATGAACACGCATTAGCACAGTTGACGTTATGCTTGTAATGGCGTTGGTGATACGTTCCTTTAGATGATTTATGTCTCGTATCTTTTCCTGATACACCATGGCCTTCAAGTGCCCCAAAGATAGAAATCAAGGGGGGTGAGATCTGGGGATCTGGGAGGCCACTCCACAGGACCACGCCGACCAATCCAAGCATCCGGAAACTGCTGATCCAAATACCGACGCACGTGAAGACCATAATGAGGTGGAGCTCCATCTTGCTGGAAGTAAACTGGGAAGTTACCTTCCTCGTTTAGCAGGGATGGGAAAATCTCTTCTTGCAACATGTTAAGATACCTTTCGGCATTAAGATTTCCACTGACAAAAATTGGTCCAATAATTCTGTCACCCCATATCCCAGCCCACACCATCACTTTACCGGCACCTTGCATCTTCGTCGGACTCAGCCAGTTAGGGTTAGCATTACTCCAATAACGTATGTTTTGCCGATTAACCTCTCCATTGACGTAAAAATTTGCTTCATCAGTAAACAAGATCTTACGTCAAACGCATATTCTTAGGGTATCTGAAACATAAAAACAAACGTTTAATTTTTCCTATGTATGGAAACTTACGGCCCACCCTGTATATATATATATATATATATATATATATATATATACACAGTATATCTTCCAACCTAACATGGTAACAGTTTTATATTTTATGGTTCATAGATTAAAATCCTTAAAAACCTGCAAACGTTCATGTAAACAATTTACAGTTGGAAAAAGCGTTCTCTTCCTGTTGCAGGAGACTACTTGAAGCAGGAGACGACTCCACTGAGAATTTAAAATGAGCTGTAGTTGAGAGTCTTTATTCGTCCACTTTCGGCTGCAGACCCGTTGAGGAGCGGCTGAAGACTTGTTTATTAAGTGAATTCAACTTCAAAATCGAAATGAAGAAAAGATAAAACCCTGTTTAAAATGTTTTTACGACTTTCACTCAAATTATGGACAGGTTTAAAGCCATTAAAGCTAATTACAGTAATTATGAATGAGTTATAAAATTTGGAAGGAATAGAAGACATATAAATTGCTTATGACCTTTGAAAGAGTGGAATTAAAGACTAAATTCAGATGCCCATGTTAACTGGAAATAACGTTCAAATAATTATATTTCACGTATACTGTATACACACCAGTTTAAAAAATGCAAAAAGGCAAATATTTTTTGTGTGCATAATAATAAACCTTAACAAGAACAGGACAAGAAAAACGCACAAAAAACATTTGGCGTTAAAAATTCAAAGGTAAAAAAATAAAAGCGAAGTTAAAACCAAACTTAAAAAGAAAATATTTAGCGGCAGCTTTTAACATATACTGTACACTGTACAGCGTACAGTGTACAGTGAGACGAGAATTTTCATGAAGATGTGGGAAATTCTTTCATGAAATAAGTGTTCTCAGGTAATGACAGTATTTTCATCAAACTTCGATGCTTGATGAAATTACTTTTACAGGAATTGACTTCTTGAAATAATTTAATGTCATTTAAATACCATTTCAGTTATTTTCATTAACCGAATGTAATTACATGCTTATCATTTTAATGTTAATAAGGAACAACATGCTAACAGCAATTTAAGTTCTAAGATTAAATGCAAGAGAAATAAATTTACCTTACTTCGGTAAGATTCGAACCATTGCCACGAAAGATTCGAATTTTGCGAGCTGCCAGGTTACACACAGGAACATGAGACGGTAAGGTCCCAAACGAAGGGTGACCGCTCTAAACTCTCCAACCATCGTCTAATTACTTTGATTTCTTGCCTTTCAAAGTTTTTAAATCTATCCTAGTAGTATGACCGCAAAAGGTTAGAGTGCAATGCAATTGCAAATGTTGATCAATGTTGCAAGAGGTTATGCAACAAAGGGGGGGTTACGCAACAAGGTGGAGGGGATATCCCCAAGCTCCCTCTTTGGGGAGAAGTTGGGACGGCCTCACCCGCCAAAAGGGATATACCTAACCTAAGAGAGGAAGAGAAAGGAGGAGGGTCTTTAGGGTGGGGGAGGATTTGGAACGGCCTCACCCCCAAAGTGAAACCTAACCTAAGCCTTAACCTAAGAAGGAGAGAGGGTGTTCGCCTGGCTCCTGCCAGACGCATAATGAGAGTTCATCCGAGCGCCCGCTGTCCTATAAGGTCCTAATCAGCCAGTTGGCTTAGAAGGCATTTTAGAAGGCGTAAATGGCATGTTCAGGTGTACATTATTAGGGTTGAGTTGCCAGATTGCGCTATTTATTCAATTAAAGCATATATTTTTGACAGTTGGCTTTCCGCCAGTTGGGATTATTCGACAGTTGGTTTAATCCGCCAGTTGCCTTAACCCGCCAGTTGACGTAGAAGACTTAGAAGGCAGGTGTATATATTAATTAACTTTTCAGCTGCTAGATTGCGCTATTCAGATATTCTTGAGAGTTGACTTAGAAATCCGTCAGTCGGTTTAGAAGGTCTAACCAGCCATTTGGTATGCATATAATTAAATAATAATGTCATTTATATATACAACCAAAAGAATTAAATAAAACACCATTACATCACTCTTTTTATTTAGACGAATTATTGGATTCAATTTCACGAAATATATAGAAAATAAATACACAATCCTATACAAACGAGGAATATATATAATAAAAATTATTAATAATATAAGAAATACGAACTAAGGAATATATATATATAATATATATATAATCATAATAAAAAAATAAAAAATAAGAATATACAAAACGATGAAGTATAACCATCAATATAACAGTACAGGAGATATATATATATATATATATATAGTTATATTAAATAATTAAATATATTGAAAATAAAAAATAAGAAATACAAAACGGTGGAGTATAATCATCAACATATTAGTACAGGAAAATTATATTTATATATACACAATTATATTAAATAATGAAATATATTGAAAAATAAATATACTCCAAAATACTTTATGCTCTATTGTGCTTAACTAAAACACTAAACTCTCACGTAATCGAGTCTACAGTCACATCATTATTGCTTTGCACTACGCAGTAAATACGATTTAACATTATTTCACTGCTCAAGGTGTGCGGGCACCTATACTCGATGTAAATGGCCTTCATTTCGTTCAATACTATTTTTGTGCCCACTTTACATTCGGTTGGCAAGTTATCTTTAAACACGGATAGAATACATTCAAAAGCACGTACAAAGAGGTCATCGTTAGCCACAACATCATTATTAAATACAAGTTTATAAACACTCCTTTCCAATCGAGGGTTTATTCTTACCGATCCGAGCTTTTCAATCGTGAACTCTTCTTCACACTGCATAGCGGCAGTTGAAATAATCTTCTAAGTCGTAACGACAGCTGCTCATTATATAGAGGTACAATTCTTCAGGGTGAAGAGTGTACGCGAGCTCAGCCCTGTCCCGCTCAAGTCCTTTGTACCAAAGTTCATGATATTTCGAAGAGTCTAAACCTTTAAAATAAGCAACGTTATTATCAGATGCATTCTTCCATATCAGTCGTATATCAATGCATAGCTGATCGTTATTTATACACAACGTGCAAACAACGACATATGATGGGGCATCACTAATCTGTTCTCTTATTGTACCTACACCTGCAGGTATTTTATATCGGTCCTCACCCCACTTCTCAACTATCACGAAGACTCTGTTCATCTCCTCAACACTTAAATAAATAACATTACGTTTACCAGAATTTGCTTGTCTACAAATCGTTTCAAGTACATAGTTAATGGCACCGGTTTCACGCCTGAACACACGCAATGACTTCCTTACGGACACATCGTACGCGGCATTGAGAATGCTTCTCAAAGGAAGTTCCATCGTATTCGAGGAGTGCACGTCCAGTCGGTTCAAGCTCTGAGATGACTATGAGCCACAGGTGGGCAGATCGGCTCGACGGTGGAGCGAGTCACACCATTAGCTGTTGAATCGTGTACGGATTTGTTCTAGCAGGAATCATACGAGTACTTGTAGCCATTATACCCGGCAATTTTCTGACACATGCTGTAATTTCAGTTTTAATGTTTTATGCGCAATAGACGTCCTCCACACCTTAACAATCCGCTGCACTATTTGAGAGAAACATGTGACCGTATTTATCCCCAAATCGTCATGATATCTATGAATGTAATGGTAAAAGTACTTTAGCTTGTCCATGATGACAAGGTTCACATTGTCAGCCACAGGGTACGCGTACTCGGTATGATGCAGCATAACATAATACCGCCTGTCACACCACTCATCAACAAGACTCATTATCCATATCCGTTGTTTCTCTTCTGCACGTGTTGCTTCTTTCACCTCACGGTATATGTACGCTTTTATACAGCTTAGCCCTACAACGCAGTCCATTACGTCGTTTCTGCCGCGAAATCCGGCAATACTCTCGCCAGAATATCCATAGAGTATTTGAACATCTTGCTCCTTCGCGCGATTCAATGTAGCCTTAAAAGTCTCAAAGGAGGGTGGGGTAGGTCGTCTTTCAGTATTCACCACATCATCCGACGTTACCGAATACCACTTCATAAATGTCGAACACGCAATATCAAAAGTAGCCATCACTATTTTTTCGTCTACGTGAGAAAATACATGTCTGAGTTCAAGGGTTTGCAGAGGTCAACTGAGCACGCCGGGGTAGAGATATGCCCAGATAGTAGCAGGAGTCACATGACCGAGCTCACAGTGGGCGGAGATTAGGATTGTACACACGCACGCACACAAAGGAAAAAATGAAACCCTAATTGAAACAAATATACGTAATAAATAAACATATCGTTAACAATATATATATATATATATATTTATATATAAACAATCAAGGATTAAGGTATCCAAAGGGTATGGAATCATAGGTACCAGCCACCTAGTATCGTTTCCTTTAGGTGTTATGGTATACCTTCGTGCCCCGAAGTTCCTTCACACACCCCAGTTTCTGCGCCCGAAAATTGTGGGTCCCCACAGTCAGTTTGGGTTGATAGTTGTCCTCATCTTCCAAGCATACTACGTAGATCCTTCAACGAGTCAAAGTTAACGCCTCGTTGGTTCGCATGGTTAAGCGTGATACCCTTAGTTTTTACGATATATTTCATATCCTCCCCCACCCTCACCCGTACCCCATAAGGCTTTGGCTTTGTTGATACAAATGAGTCAGCATATGCACCATTACCATACTCATCCTTAATCTCATCATTTAACTCTCCGAGGAATTCCCCAATAGGAGGCATGTATTCACCCTACCCCTCTGTGAACATTACGCTATCTGTGTCAGCGTACAGCACCCTCTGCCCAAGAGAGTGCAGTAGTCCCCAAAGCTTGATGCGGGCGTAGGCCGTTGTGAAGCTGGCCACAGGTATGTTTGTAACCCGTGAGGTATCTGTGACCAGTTCGGTGATGTACTTTATTATGTAAGTATTACCTACATTCACGATCTCCATAACCTCTTTATCGGGAGCGTTGGCATAATCCCAGTCTTCACTATAACTTTGTGCCAAATGAACGTTCCCTTTGCCAGTATCCTGTGCAAATTTTCCCCGAGGCGCACTAAAGCGCTTGCCAGGATTCTTAACAATTTAGGATCGGTCAAGCTGTATGCCTTCATGGGCACGGTAACGCTGAATATAAGCCGTTTTTTCATCTTCGGTATCAACCCATCGCGGATATTCTGATGCTTCGACCTTATCCTTCAAAAAAGCGTTCATATATGGTGTGAAAAGGTTGGGTAGCTTCTGAAACCTCCACACCTCATGTATCTTCAATATTCTATACCCATGGCGAAAGGCTAGGGTCAGCTCAGGACTTGTATATACACCTCTGATCTTATGCTGGTGGGTTGTATGAATAGAATCCCCGTTGTTCTCCTCTGCGCACTTCACGCACAGGGGAAACATGAGCTTGTGATCTGTAACGACGGGTAAGATCGGCATCCATAAATCGCGAGTGGGGAGCACGTCTACGAAAGAGAGTCCAAAGTAGCGCTCACTCAAGTTAACAGAGAACTCCTCGATGGTTGGCATGTCTGGGCTCACCAGTTTTTCAGGCGCACATACGGGGTACAGATTGTTCTTCATCACGTAGGGATATAAAGAACAGAATCGTAGTAATGGAGTTTCACGCCCTCCGTAGGTGGAAAGTATTGCATGAATGGATTTGTACGCCCTCCGAACAAGCTTTCGCCGCATTTGAGAGGAACCAACACCATTGAACGCTTGATGGCCCTTATTTCTTCACGGTAGTGGCCATCTGTTTCCATCCGTGCATCATACTCATGCTCTCACACGATCTTGTGAGTGAACTGGGAGCCTATAAGTTAATCGCGGTTACGGGTCCATGCGAGGCTGTCGGCGGGTGATCTTCCATGGAGATCCCCTCTGACGGCACACTCCTGGGGTGGGCATCCATGGCACAAGCAGCCGTTAAAGGAGTACACAGTCTTCTCACCAGTGGTTGGATCCTCTCACTTAGACCAACAACAAAAAAAACACGTCCACTGACCTTAATGGGTACTTCCCCCGTGTTGCGGGCGTGGTTTATGTATACCCCGGTTTGTTGCTGTAGGTGGATGAGCCAGTAAATAGCCTTGTGCCCATGACTGTGGGCTAAGGTGTCTTTAGGCATGAAGTTATTTTTGAACACCGTAAAACATAAGGCGATCGTGGTTGCGACTTGCAGCGGATCGCATTTGAAACGAGCTATGTACATCCTTTTAAAGGATTGGAAACATACTCATAGCACGCGCACATCATTCCCGCAATAACGCTCACATTCAACAGCTATATTAAATGGACTAGTTTCATTAAAACTGTTGTAGTAGCGGTCAAAATCTTCACGCTCATTATCACTCATGCTAGTGTAGTTAAAGTAATGTTTATTTGGGGGAGGGCAGTCCTACGTAGTTTAAAGTGTCGTTATTGAGGAAAGTGTAAGGGAAATACCCTTTTGAAACTTCAGCGGCTACTCCCATCACCTTGGGTAGCTTTGCTAATTAACAAGGTGTGAATAATAAAGTGTCTTTAAACTGTACATTACCTTTTATCTGCATCTGTATTAGTTTGTTGCCTCTTTTCAAGGGATCACCTGTAAATATCTCAGATGATTCGTGTTCAAGCAAAGGAACTGTGTGTCAAATTTTGCCCCGTCATGAGCAAGAATATACACAGCAATTTTTTTTAACTTGCCCGCTAACTTCACAATATAGGATACAAATAGTTTCACAGAGCTGTCGTGTGCAATCGTTTTAAAAACGTTTGTCCGTTTACCATATTTTGTGACACTCATCACACTCGACATCCATGCAATCGTCACAGATAGTCTGACTTACGAGTAAATGTGGAATAACCTCTTTGGTTTCAGCGTTCGTGTGTTTCTATATCGTAGTACACGGTTATACAAGAGCTATTTTCCGGCTTAGCATCTTTCATATAACATACATGCTTCACTTCATCCGCCTTATAGTTTTCATGACATGTAGAACGGTGATTTTCATTGCATTTATGCACAAACGTACCCCAATTATCTATCATATGAAACATACCACATTCACAGATTCTAATTTTCCTGCAAGTACCAATTGATTTATGGGGCTCAAAGCATTCGTTATTGAAAAATGTACGTCTACACACATTACGTTCCCTCTTCTCAGCTTCAACTGTACGACTTTCACATTTGGGGCTTTTACACTGCTCACATACCATGTAGCATTCCTTACAATGTTTCACTATATCATCCGCAAACTCGAGACATCCCTTACACAAATCATGATGCCTTCCATATTTTCGACTTTTATCATAAATAGCGTAGAGAGTTCTTATGTTACGGATGGGGAGATACGATGATCCTGACAATCTTAAAAAAAGTAGAGGTCTTGTACGATCTCTCACACAGCTTTTAAAAACATACACAGTCCCACGACGATCATCCATTCCAAATACAGTACAAATATATGAACATTCATTTCCTGCTCTACCCTTCTCAGCTCTTCAGGACCCATATTACACTCAAACTCAAGCTTACAATCGGAAGCCAGTTTACGAGCACGCTGCACAACCGTAGGCAGCCAGATATTATACGCGATTGTATTTAGCACAGTGATCATATGAGCTAAGCCTATTGCTATAAAGCCGCAACCACGATCGACTTTTAAATGCTGTCTGTAAATAACGGGAGAATTGAAATTAAGAGTATAAGATGTGGCACTATGACCCACAACCCGGAATACTCTGTCAAAATCTACCGTGAAGTTGTCCATATTAAAGAACTGTACTACTTTGAGAGGCCTGCATTATACGGCCCAAGATATATTCTATGTCTACAGATGCCAAGCGTCTGAATGGAATTACTACCCAAAAATCTTCTACATCTCCGTCATCTGAACCGAACCTGAAGGACAACCTCGTCCGGACTTCAAGTTCGTCGCGGTTCTGAATGGCAAACTCCACAATACGTTCAACTACGCGACGCAGTCCAACACCGTTGGTATAGAAGGATCCAGGGTCAACCCTAACCACCTACCAATTTCTAGTCAGGGCAGGGGTGGGGGTATCGGTGCGAACCAACTCGAATGTTATACCTTCCTCCACAGCACGAGAAGCTTCTGCTGCAGGTGTGGAGGAAGTACCCGGAATTGAACAGGAATAAGGGGGTATATTTGTGGAAGGTACTATTGTTGGGGTTGTGTCGTAAGACGTAGAGGGTTGGGGCTCTATTACTGGGGTCTAACAACCGACGCAATCATGCGAACGCTTTATACCTGATGGGGAGGGTTCTTCATCACGCTTCTGCTTTGAATTGTCGCATGATACAGGTATCGCTGGTGAGGGCTCGTCAGCGAGGATGGAGTCTATAACTACACGTTCATCGGGGTCATTTGTAATATCGACGATGAGGGGCTGTATATGGTCGTCATTCCCGGTTTTGTAAAAGAAGAAAAACAAGAATATAAGGAACAGCACTTAAAGTTTGTTATATTTTGTAAATGACCCACTTAGGGTTGTGACGTGTTACAGATGGAATCTATAGAAAAATCCAGGTTCACAAGCCCCTCCACATACATTATATCTTGCCCTACAGGATGTGGTAAAACTGTGTTTATGCTTAAAATCATTAAAGATAAGGGGGAGATGTTCTCAGAATTTGTGCATAAAGTAATATGGTGCTATTCAACGTATCAATCAGTGTTCAACGAGTACCAAGATGAAATTTTGTTCCACAAAGGTGTATATGACGTTAACTTGTTATAAGGTAATGACCATACAGTTATTGTAATTGAAGATCTCATGTTGGAAATCGATAAAACGTTTGCCGAGACATTTTCCGTGTTCTCCCACCATCTTAACATAAGCGTATCCTCCATCACTCAGAATCTTTTTAAAAAATAGATACATGCGCGATGTGTCGTTAAATACACAATATCTATTCTTATTCGCGTAACGTAGTGATGTGTGACAAATTGTGGTATTAGCCAATCAAATGTTCCCGAATCAGCGTAAGGAGTTTTTGGAGGTTAAAAAGAAGTCAGAAGTCAGCGTTACGGCATTTGGTTTGTGATCTTCACCCGCGAAACACGTTTAGGGTGCTTCTAAGAATGAATATATTCCCAAAGGAGCCTGAAACGGTGTATATTCCAGAATGACATATAGGCTGAAGAAATATCGTGAATTAATAAAAATCTAACAACGGTTGCCCCTGCATTGCAGCAGATGTTTGTTAAAAATATCGACTCCGACTTTTTAAAATGCATCTGTGAAATTTGTCTTAATGTTATAAAATGTAATGTGCCAATGAAACCCCCTCAGAAGGCTCGCTTACGTCGTTACAAGAACATAATACGTGCGCTCGCTCGTAAAAGTTAAACTTTGGGAACGAAAAAGCAAATTATTGGACAAAGAATGGGATCATTCCTCCCCATCTTATTTTCAGTTTTGGGACATTTACTGACTAGAATTCAGCGATTCCCAACGTAGGGCGCATTTTGAGTATTTTGGGGGGCAATTTGAAAATGCTACAATAAAATGAAATTTATACATAATAATAAAATTATAAAATAATGAAATTTATACATAATAATAAAATGAAATTTATACATAATAATTCAACTCGTTTGGCGAGAGAGCTACTGTTACCATTCCCATCTTCATATTTGGTGGAATGTGGTTTTAGTGCTGTAAGTGACTTACTACAGAAAAAAAGAAACCGACTGGATATCACAAAACGAGGAGACTTAAGACTGAAGCTAACTAAGTTAGTGCCTGAAATCAAAACCATTTGTAGTAAACATCAAGCTCAAGGATCTCACTAACTTGAGATTATCAAACTTTGAATTTGCTGTATTTTTACCTAATATTGTGAATTTAAAGTGGTATTATTGATTAAATTACTTTTTTGTGAATTTAAAATTGCAACTTTTCAACTGAGAAGTTTTATTTCAAGGAAATAATATAGTTAGCTTCAATCTCAAGTTTCTTGACTAATATTTAATGTAACTCATATTGAATGTACTCATATTATTGAAATTTAAAATTATAACTTTTCAACTGAGAAATTTTATTTCAAGGTAATAATTTAGTTAGCTTCAACCTCAAGTTCATTTACTCATATTGAATGTACGGTAACTCATATTAAATGTACTCATATTATTGTAAATTTTAAATAATACCTTTTCAACACCAAATTTGTTTTTATATTAATGGGGGGCATCAAATTTTTTGAGGTGTCGAGGTGGGGCATGGAGCAAAAAAGGTTGGGAACCACTGGACTAGATTAATATAATGAAGAAAGTGGTAGTGATTCTGCACGAGGTGTATGCTTCACTGCAAAGTTCAAAGAATCCAGACACGATTCTAGAACCCCGTAAAAGTAGGCTTAAAAGAATTAAAAGCGAATTGTTAGCCCTATTAAACAGTGAAAAGTCACCTGATTAGAAAATGATCTTGTACCAAGAGGCTCTGCAGAAATTTCTTCATGAGTACGAAGATTACAAGAATCCGACAGAGCTTCCCGTGGTCGTTAGGCACAGGGCGAGCAACGATGAGCATGGCGACATAGGACCTGGGCCGGACGTTAGAGATGACCAACCAAAGAATAACGGAACGCAACACATCGAGCATGTATTAAAAAGCAGTCTCCCACATACATTGAGGAATAAAGGCTTAAGTCTTTATAATCTATTGAGTGAGGTCCCCATCATACAGTGGACCGATACAGATGAGGTTATTGTTGAAGGAACAAGGGTACAGGGATCCAATATCGTCGACATTGTCCATGATCTGGTGAGAAAGTGGGACAGGCCCTCACCAACAAGATGGAAGCATATTAAAGCAAGACTACAACAAATAAATGTCTCCAAAACATTGATAGGAAATCTGAATAGGTTAAAAGACTTGGAACAAGTCTCGCATGTGTCACAACTGAGTACGCCTTCACCCCCAACAGTAGCATCTTTGAAGAGGAGAAAGAAGAGACCAAACGGCCAACCTTATCCACGTGTTTCTAAAATACGCAAATGGCTAACATATTAAGAAAACGCTATTATGACATTTCTAAACCCGCCTCTTATGGTGGTGATAATAGACTGTCTGTACAAAGGTGTTTACAATAATGGAGTAAGGAAAAAAGATGTTGAGAGGTTTTTGCGGGGGCAGGATGCTTATACACTTCATAAGACGGTGAGAAAAAGGTTTAAAACGGCCAAGACAACAGCGGCTTCGATTGACTCTATTTTGCACGGATTTAACAGACATACAAAGATATTCAGTGCATAATGATTGCTACCGCTACATCCTATTCATAATAGATATATTATCTACATATCTGTGGCTAATTCTTCTGAAAAATAAATCGCCTGAAACAGTTGCTAAAGCTACCAAAACGCTGATGTTGAAAGAAAACAGGGTTCCTGGCTTTTTTTGTACGGATATGGGTAAAGAATTTATAGGTCGCGCTTTACAGAACATGCTGACAGAGTTTAATATCAGTTACTACAGCAGGAATTCTATACATAAGGCCTCTTTAGCTGAAAGAGTTCAACGTACCATAAAAGAACGCATGCATCGCTATTTTACCCATAAAACACATACAGATATATAAACATTTTTCGATCATTGACCTCGTCATACAACCGTTCACACCACCGTGCGATTGGCACAACACCTAACGAGGTTTTAGAAATTGGTGCGCGCCCCCAGAGTCTGATGTGAGAAGAGATGGAGCACCGCCACCACACTCTACACGTTTCAAAATCAATGATTATGTAAGGTTATCGCGTTCGGGAAATAAATTCGCGAAGGGATTTGAGCAAGGATGGACACGTGAGATTTTTAAAGTTAGTGCTATGAGACCTAAAGGCGAGATAATGATGTATTACGTTGAAGATTTGAATGGAGAGGAAATCGCGGGAGGCTTTTACAGCGAGGAGTTGCAGAAAGTGTCTTTTAATTTAGGAAAAAATGTGTTTAAAATTGAAAAAAATTTTAGGCAGCAAAGGTTCAGAAAAGAGAAAAGTGTACCTGGTGAAATGGCTATGGTACCCAGAAACCTTCAACACCTATATAAAAGCTCCTGCAATAATGAAGCTTAAATAGTATGCAACACGGCGCCTAGCCACTTCTATTTCACACTCCCATCCTCTTCTTCTCTGTCTGTACATCTTAACAGCACCCTGGCCAACTTTGTAACAGAACTCCATGGGCCCAGTGAGTTGGAACCTGTTTCGTACGAAGTTGGTGTTTGTGAATTCCAGCTAGCCACCAAATTTTTAACTCTTGAAAATGAACAGATCATATTTCTGATCCTTAGAGGAGTCGATGAGTGTAAAAAATTAGGCATAACCTTAGACAACACTATGCGATCAGTCCTGTTCAGTGAGGTACAGTACTATATTACAAATGTAACGTTAGGAATCGGTCATTATGACAGAGCCACGGACTTTATGACGGGATTAAACAAGTCTTCAAAAATCGCACCTGACAAACGACTCACTTCATGAAGTTGTAAACATAGACACGACAGCACGCACGTTGAAGTTAAAATCAACGCTTAGTAGAAATATTAAAGACAAAGTGCTGCTGACATTTGTTGCCGAGGGTCGATATGGTGCAGCCCTCCAAAGAGATACCTTTCACGAGGCACAACATGACTTGCCCAGCTTAATGTATCAGTTGAAGTTGGAGAAATTGGGTGAAAGCGAACCATCCCCAGACGTGCTATATTTACAGCAATATCGTGGAGCATCAATTTGTTGGGGACACCCTTGCGCGCCTGCTGCGCATTGCACACATTCCCAACCATAGAAGGAAGATTTTGAGCATTACATACGACTAGCACCATTATGTGAATATTGCGACTAATCTATTAACCAATATCTCAATGTATATAAGAACGATTGAAGGAAAATTTTCCCATTCGATGATGGGAGCTTAAGAGTGAAGCTACACTTTCGTCGCATTCAGTTATAATGAAGTTGTAAACATAGACACGACAGCACGCACGTTGAAGTTAAAATCAACGCTTAGTAGAAATATTAAAGACAAAGTGCTGTTGACATTTGTTGCCGAGGGTCGATATGGTGCAGCCCTCCAAAGAGATACCTTTCACGAGGCACAACATGACTTGCCCAGCTTAATGTATCAGTTGAAGTTGGAGAAATTGGGTGAAAGCGAACCATCCCCAGACGTGCTATATTTACAGCAATATCGTGGAGCATCAACTTGTTGGGGACACCCTTGCGCGCCTGCTGCGCATTGCACACATTCCCAACCATAGAAGGAAGAGTTTGAGCATTACATACGACTAGCACCATTATGTGAATATTGCGACTAATCTATTAACCAATATCTCAATGTATATAAGAACGATTGAAGGAAAATTTTCCCATTCGATGATGGGAACTTAAGAGTGAAGCTACACTTTCGTCGCATTCAGTTATAATGACCCGAAGGCCTTTCGCAGTCTATCGAGGAGTGAGATATCAGCGTGGGAGTGGGCTTGGCTCCATTTTTTTCAGTCATACTGCGCACGGCTGTCTCATTGTTGAAGAAGGACGCTAGATATCTCGGGAGGAAAACATAATGGGTAGAACTAAGCTTAAAGTAGCTCTAAAAAAACATTTAAAACCTACACAGGACGAAATCATCAAAGATACAAAGAGAAAAATGCGTGGTGGCGGAAAGAAGAAGAAGGGGCTGTTAGGAAGAAGGGTTACCAACACGCGTGGCACTAAACGTAAAAGGACATCAAAAAAGAAGTGTTCTAAGCGTATGAAGCCTATGGCTGATCATTTTTTTAAATAATATAAGCTGAGGACACTGCTCTCACGAATCATTGGCTGATTACTACTTGTCGAGAGAGGTGGCACTATTTCTGACTCGTCATAGCGCATTTTATCCATCCGTGTAGCTCACAATGCTGTAAATCGGAACTGTTCCTCTTTGATATGTCCCCTACACAGGTTTCTATTGAGAATAGGGATTTTATTACAATTAACCCATTAAACACAATTAGTTCACCGAGTGCCCCTGCAGGTGATACCCAGCTCAGGCCCATACGTTTTTGATCCAAGCTGTATGCACATGTACACTAAATTGCGTATAGCCCATTCTGATGGAACGGACTGCGGTGATAGTTACTCTGCATACCCTGAAACCAACTTAATACACTCCATATTTAGCCAGTGTGAGGTGTATTTAAATCAGGTTAACATCTCGACAGGAACGGCTTATTATCACCTACGAGCCTATCTGGAAAATGTCCTCAACTTTTCAAAAGAAGCGAAGGATACCTTTTTAACTGTCGAGTGCTATTATCAGACTAAAGACGAAAGTAGTATAAAGGATAAATTTAAAATTCTAAAAAGAAGATATACGAGTATTTTGGACGTCAGCATAAAAACTTCACATTCCAGGAGAAACTGTTCATGTATTCGGTGGATATGAAGTTAAAGCTCACCCGCACGAATCCTGATATCTGCATAAATCTGGGACCTGATCAAGAAGAGGGTGCAAAGCCCGTTGTGATTCACATCATGGAAACATGTCTGCGCTTACGGCGAATGAAATTAAGTTCGCCGAAATATGTAGAAATTAAAAAAAAAATAATACACGCAACAGTAAAATACCCAATTAACAGAGTACAGATCAAACTATACACGGTGCCCGCCGGGTTAGCATCGAAACAGCTAGGAAACGTGGCCCTGGGAGTTCTACCTAAAAGAATATTAATTGGAATGCAGGATCACGCTTCGACGAATGGAAAATATAAAAAGAGCGCCTTTAAATTCGAGAATTTCGGCCTTAAAAATATAACTATACGTAAATGCGCCTCGGTAGTGTAGTGGTTAGCGTCGCTGACTACGAATCCATCGGCCCCGCGTTCGAGACCTGACGGCAGCCGGCGCGCAGCAAAACCCAGCTGTTCATCCTTCCACACAATAAAGAAAGTGGTTGGTAGATAAATGGGTACCCTAGGTGGCCTAGTGGTTAAGACGCTGTCGTCAGAATGAACAATTCGGGCGGAAGCTAACCAAAGGTTACCAAAGGTTAAATGGCGTTGCATTGGGCGGGACCATGGTTACTCACTACTCATCAGACCCTGTGTTCCCGCTCTGCCCGAGAGCTTATAGCAATCTTGCCCATATTACCAGTGGCTGTGACGAGCTTGGGATTGGCGTAACGCTAGTGTAAATACACACTTAAGTCCACAACAAAGTGGGAACATCTCAGTCAGATTGGAATTCGCCGACCCTATAAACGCGCCTATTAGTGTACTGTATACCTTGAATCACTAGCTCTAATAGAGTTCGACCGTTTCAGGAACGTTTTACAGACTTTTAAAATGGACGCGAATACCCTCCAGAGAGTAATGAAAAGTGACCGAGTCACACGCTCCAAATTTATCGGTATGTTTGCGAAGAATGAAACATTGAAATTGCCAACTACGAGAAATTGGTGTAGTCTTTTCGTCAATACGGACATTTTGGGGGGTGAGGGGATTCACTGGTTTGCAATCTATTTTAAAAATAGGGAAACAATGTACCATTTTGATTCACTCGGATTTCAGCACTGGAGTGACCCTGCGGTTGTACAATTTATCGAACAGCTACATGTCCCTGAAATTGTCTGGAATCCTAACCGTTTCCAAGGATATTTTAGTAATACTTGTGGCATGCACTGCCTTTCATTTCTCCTGCACATGTCATGTCATTTTTTTAAAATTATTTGATTTGTGCGACACTGAGATGAATGATGAATTAGTATGCAGATACATAAAAAAAGATTCCCACTTGTACGCACTCGTTGTATTGTGTAAAGTTTAACGTGTGTATATATAATTGTAACTATATTGTGTAAAGTTTTACGTGTGTATGTATATAATTATAACTCTAAAATGTCTCCATTAATGTTAGTCTTATTTAATGGATGCTAGTTCTGTAAGCCGAATTGTACTAAAACATGCTTTCTACCATTTAATAAATTGAATGAAAATACAATGTGTTTTGTTCTTAACCACATAAAAAACTTACATTAGCTCCTCGATAACCTGGCATTCGTTGGACCGGATGTGAGCCAATACCTCGACATCGGTATTCAGGTCACTGGGTTGGCTCCGCGGTGAAGCCTCCAAATCGTCGTCATTTATTTGCCTTTCACCAAAGCTGTCGCGAAAAGTAGGTATAACACGATCAAGTTCGGCATCGGTCCTTTAACCCTAGAATGCATGCCCCTTTAGTTTTACATCAATGCATCAGCCTGGCAGAGTCCCAGGTTATGCATTCTAGGGTTAAGGAGAACTTAACATGATTAGTCCACACTGAATCTTTTTTAATTAAAGTTAAATTAAATTAAAGTTTAATTAAAGAGTTACAATAAGAGAAAATGCCGATTAGGGTGCCCGGCAAATTATAATCACAAAACAGATATCATGGCAGGTTTCAAAAGTAAGATTAGCTGGATGTGCTACGCATCATCTGCCAGCAACGGGTAAAGAGCCCGGTTGTTAACACATCCATCCATATATATATATATGGGGAGAGACTTACAATAAGAGAAAACGTCGTTTAGGACGCCCAGCAAATTATAATCACAAAGCAGATATTCTGGCAGTTTTCAAAAGTAAGATTAGCTGGATGTGCTGCGCATCATCTGCCAGCACCGGGTAATCTTAAAAGTTTTTAATAATTTTAAGTCCTACATGTAGAACTTTCTATAAATTTTTAAGTAACAAACATGTAATAAAATTTCACTTTCAAATGATACATTCAACGTATAATAAAATTCAGCTGTCTAAATGACGTTATCAGGAAGGAAGACTAGATGGGTGTGCTACGCATCGTCTGCCGGCACCGCTTCTCCAGCCCAGGTCCACAGGCAATTCTTAAAAGTTTTAGTAATTCTAAAACCCTACCTGTAGAACTTTCTAAAAACTTTTAAGTTATCAAGAAATGTATTATTACAACCACACCATATATATAATGGACAATAATTAAAACCTATTGTTTTTCACCAAAATACCCACAGGAACATATATATGAAGAGAGAGAGAGAGAGAGAGAGAGAGAGAGAGAGAGCTGCAAGGCGTTACAAGTACACTAATTTACAGCTCAAAAGGAAGATTAGCTGGATGTACTACGCATCGTCTGCTGGCACCGGGTCTCGACCCTTGGGCAGATATCCTTTCACTTCGTTTTATTATGAATTTTTATAAATTATAACACTTGCACTGAATGAAACGATATATATATATATATATACATAGGCCGGCCTTCTGCTTAAATCACAAACCAGTTTTTCAAAACGCATTTATTATGGCTTTTTATAAATTATCTAGCACTGGCACTGAATGAAACGATATATATATACATAGTCCCGCCTTCCGTTTAACACAAACTAGTTTTCCAAACCGCATTTATTATGGCTTTTATAAATTATTTAACACTGGCACTGAATGAAACGATGTATATAGCCCGAATCACAAATTAAATTACTTACATCTCGAAAGTAGAGGCTTCTGTTGGTTCAAACGGAGGATCATTGCAGATATCATTAACGTTTTGCGTGGAGAGAAGATCATTCCGGTCAGCTGCTCCGAAAAATACGAGCGCTGCCCCTGCACAGAGGTCTCCGTCTTCAAACAACTGCGGGGAACAGTAAAGTTGTTGTGATTGACTCATGACGATATATTTCTGTAGTACTCTTTGATAAATACAGCTGTTGTGGAAGCCCGATGAAAATGCTCCCTTTTATATACACTATCCTAATTGTAAACACCCACAATAGCCGAATCACGAGTTTCCTATTGGTCGTCGGTGAAATTTGGGCGGGTCATAACTTATAAGTGCTACTACCCACCAACCAGAGTTTCTGGGGCCGTTCTCAGGATCTGCCCACTGTACTGTAATTGGCCGATCCGTGAATTCTGGGGCGTGTCAAATATATCTTACCCATTCCATAGATTTCTTCCAGAATCGTAGAGAGAGAGAGAGGAAGATAGATGGAGAAAGAGATAGATAGATAGATAGATAGAGAGAGAGAGAGAGAGAGAGAGAGAGAGAGAGAGAGAGAGAGAGATATATATAAAGAGAGAGATGGATTGACAGATAGAGAGAGAAGCTTTGTTTGGAAAATAAACAATATTATTTTATCAATTGTTTTATCATCATTATATATATAAATATAATATGTTTAGCGACTTTTAGTCATCTAAAACTGAAAATAATTTAGGGAGAGATGGAAAGAGAGAGAGAGAGAGAGAGAGAGAGAGAGAGAGAGAGAGAGAGAGAAAGAGAAGTTTTGCTTGGAAAATAAAACTTGTTTTTCTGCGGCGCCGATGAGATGGGTGGGGGAAGGGAAATTTGAACGTATAATAAACGTCCATTTATTACCTTACCTGCGAAAATTATTTTCCAGTTTTATGGTGATTGTAAATCCTTCAGATATATATATATATATATTATATATATATATATATATATATATATATATCTGAAGGATTTACAATCACCACAAAACTGGAAAATAATTTTTTTTAAATTAACTGGCTGAGACGGGGAGTTCGACTGTACCATAAACTTCTGATTTATTGTCTTACCTATGCTATATATATATATATATATATATATATATATATATATATTATATATGAAGGATTTACAATCACCCTAAAACTAGGGTACCATAAACTTCTCTTTCATTATCTTCCCTGTGATATATATATACATATATATTTATATATTTGAAGGATTTAGCGGCTTTTACATTCACGTAAAATAATGTAAAAATAATTAACAGAGATGGGAGAGGCGGCGACGCATTCGCCATCAAAGTTTATGGTGTCAAAGTTTATTACCTGTGGTAATATATATATGCAGGTAAACCTCGATTTACGATGTCCCGATTTACGATATTTCGTGTTAACGATGGTGATCAATTAAGACCACCATCTCCCTATTGGCGATCAAATAAATTCGCATTAACGATGGCTATCGGTCGGCCAAACTCGCTGATGCTCGGAAGAGGGAACGCATCTCTCGCACAACCCTCGACTTCAGCGTCTCTGGACTTCGCAGAGGCTGTGTGGGAGTCAGAGTGACTTCTCCACTCCACCTACAAGAGTCCCCTTAGCCTCGAAGAGGACATGTGATGACGACCAGGCTTGTTCTTAATGATGTCGTGAGTGTTGTTTAATTGTTTTCTATTGAGTGTAGGAATTTTTTTTCTGTGATACATGTGTGTTTGGGACTGGCTGGGAACGTATCCCATTGAACCTTATGTTATAATGAACTCGATTTACGATATTTCGATTTGCGATGGGGTTTTCAGGAACGCAACCCCAGCGTAAATCGAGGTTTACCTATATATATATATATATATATATATATATATATATATATATATAGGTGTGTGTGTGTGTGTGTGTGTGTGTGTGTGTGTGTGTGTACATCTTTTGTTGGTTTTAAAGTAAATAAAACCCAATTATCAACAGCTTCATAAAATTCTTAATCAAAATTGAACTCTAAATTGGGGCAATTTATTCTAGTTTAAATTAGAATAATATTAATTATTATTATTATTATTACTGATCGATAATTTGAAACATGTGCTAGCTGCAATGTATACAATAAAATAAATTATTAATTGATAATTGAAAATTCTCTTTCGCGTAATAATAGGGGAATCTATGTACGTTTCTGTGCGCTTCTTGGATGTTCAAACGTTGTGTGTAAACGGGTGATGACGGAGGGAGTTGGCGACCTATGAACGCACATATAGGGTGTCCCAAAAAAACTATATACTCTTTATAGCATCATATATTTTATAATTTAAAAAAAAAAAAAATATATTGTTATAGCAATTGCCAATGAAAGGTAAATTAGTAATCTAAGTGATCAAAATGTTATAGCGAGTTGTTTGCATATAAAATTTAATTAACTACGCCAAGTGCTCAAAATGTTCTCCGGCGGCATGAATGCACTTTCAATACAACAAAATCGTGTGGTCTGATGAAGCTACCTTCAAGCTGAATGGCACAGTAAATCGACACAACTGCAGGTACTGGTCACTTGATAATCCACACGTTTATGTGGGTAAACATGTTAATTTACCAGGATTAACAGCATGGTGTGGTTTATCATCCAGGGGTTTGGTTGGACCATTTTTCTTTAATGGGACAGTTACCGGTGCCGCATATCTCGACATGCTGCGGACAGAAATTATACCTGCAGTTCGGAAGTTGTTTGGAAACGACGACTTTTACTTTCAACAAGATGGAGCCCCCCCCTCATTATCATTGTGATGTCAGAAGGTACCTCGATGAAACGTTGCCTAACCGTTGGATAGGACGAAGAGGAAGCGTTGAGTATCCTCCACGTTCACCGGACTTGACTCCACTTGATTTTTACTTGTGGGGCGACCTGAAGGATGCAGTTTATGGTACAAGACCTGCAACACTCGAACACCTTAAGGATGCAATTAGGGAAAAGTGCGGGACCATCACAGCATCCACATTAGTCCATGTTTGCGAATCAGTTAGTCGACGCATTCAAAAGTGCATTCATGCCGCCGGAGAACATTTTGAGCACTTGGCGTAGTTAATAAAATTTTATATGCAAACAACTCGCTATAACATTTTGATCACTTAGATTACTAATTTACCTTTCATTGGCAATTGCTATAACAACATATTGTTTTTGTTTTTTAAATTATAAAATATATGATGCTATAAAGAGTATATAGTTTTTTTGGGACACCCTGTATAGTTGTTTGTGTGTAATAATAGGGGAATCTATGTGCGTTTGTGTGCGATTCTTGATTGTTCAGGCGATGTATACACTGTGCCAACTGGCTGATAATGCCTGGAGGTACTGGCTTCTACGCCAACTGGCGGATTTCGAGTTCTAAGTCAATTGTTGGTACCATGACCACTCATTGAGCTTCCGTCTCTCGTGGAAGCTGGATGGTCTCTTCCTCTCTCTCCTCCTCTTCCTCTCTCTCTTAGGGTAGGTATGGCCCTTTGGGGGGGGGGGGGTGAGGCCGTCCCACCTTCTCCCTCAAAGAGGTCAGGTGGACTCCCCCTATTTTTTTGGCACCCTGGGTTTGGCACTGGGGGGGGGGAGGGTCTTGCAAGAAAGGGGAGGGGGTTGGCACTGGCACTCATTGCAACATTTGCAATTGCATTGCACTCTAACCTTTTGCATTCATACTACTTATCTTTAATAGGATGTTTCTTAAACACCTTTCTTCTCACAATCTTCTTTCAGATCATCAGTATGGATTCCGCAAGGGACACACCATTGGTGATCTTTTTGCATATACTCGTATCTCTAACTCTTGGTCATCCTCCATTCGGGATTTCGGCGAAACTTTTGCTATTGCGCTAGACATATCAAAAGTTTTTGATAGAGTATGGCACAAATCTCTAATTTCGAAACTGCCCTCCTTCGTTTTTTATCCTTCTGTCTGTGCTTTCATCTCTAATTTCCTTTCTGGCTGATCTATAGCTGCGGTTGTAGATGACCACTGTTCTTCTCCTAAAGCTATCAACGGTGGTGTCCCTCATAGTTCTGTCCTGTCACCCGCTCTTTTCCTTTTATTGATTAATGATCTTTTAATTCGCACTTCCTGTCCTATTCACTCCTATGCCGATGGTTCCACTCTTCACTTCTCCACCCGCTTCCCAAAGTGTTCCTCACAGCAGTCACACCATGATTCGCGTGGGACGGCTCTGATACTTTGATCTTTCTACTACTTTATATCTGATTGGGGCAAAGAAAACCTTGTGGCTTTCAATGCCTCAAAAACTCAGTTCCGCCATCTGTTTACTCGTCACAATCTTCCACACAACTATCCCTTTACCTTCAACAACACACAACTCAATCCTTCCTCTTCTCTTAACAGTCTTGGCGTTTCCTTTTCTCGTGATCTTTCTTGGAAAGATCACATATACACTCTTTCCAAAACAACTTCTAAAAGCTTACATATGCCGTACCGTCTCCGCAGTTTCTTCACCCCTACTCAGTTGCTGTTTCTGTACAGGGGTCTTGTCCGCCCCTATATGGAATATGCTTCTCATGTATGGGATGGATGAACCTACACAGCCGTACTTGACCGGGTGGAATCAAAGGCTTTTCGTCTCATCAGTTCCCCGCCTCTTACTCACTGTCTTCAATCTCTCTCTCTCTCTCTCTCTCTCTCTCTCTCTTGCCTGCAATGTTGCCTCGCTCTCTCTTTCCTATCGCAATGCTAACGGACATTGCTCTTCTGAATTCTCTAACTGCATGCCTCCTCTTTAAGGAGAGTACACAGCATCAGACTTTCTACACTTTCTCATTCCTTTTCTGTCCAACTATATAATGCAAGAGTTAATCGGTATTTTCAATCTTTCTTCTACTCAACCGGTGAACTCTGGAACAATCTTCCTCAATCCATCTTTCCTCCTGTCTATGACCTCCATTGTTTCAAACGGAGAGTGTCTAGGCATCTCGAAACGCCTTGACCTTGATTTTGGTTCGCTTCTTCTACGGAGGGGGGGGCTTTTTCGGGCGTTCGCCCTTGACCCCTCGTTCCTGTATAAAAAAAATATATAATACATTGATTGGAAGATTCTGTTATCGTTCATATCAACACACAGGCACACACATATACACAACGTGAAAAATAAAACTATGGTGGTTTACTGTCGTAAATGAAATAAACAGTAACAGTGTTTCAGGATGCTCATTTTAATGGAAATTACTTTATATTTGTTCTACTATACTATAATAACTTGCTATGGTGTTAACGTCTTTTCACCTAAAAAACTCCTCTTTTCTGCTTTATAAGAGTATGGTATATTTTGGGCATTCTTTTCAGCATTTTTGGCAAAACACTCTGGTATTAAATTATTACACTCTTACTCTACTCGTAGATATTCCTGAAGTTGAGTGGAATTAGTTCGACCTCGTGAATTTACCTTTCTGTCAAGTTCGTGTCACAATCTCAATTGTGTTTAGATAGTGAGGGAGATCAATTCATTATTCTTCATGCTCCATCTTCACTTTTCTATTAAAATATTTTTGGCAACATGGTGCTGTTTGTTTGGGATCATTATTTTGATGGAAGATGAAGTTATTCCCACTCAAACAATGACCAGAAGGAGTAGCATGATGCTGTAGAATAGGAGGATATCTCCCCTTGTTGAGGTTTCCTTCAATTTTCACTTGGTCCCCAATTTCATCACTAGCAAAACAGTCCCATACCTTTGCAATGTCACATGCGTGCTTTACTATAGACACCATGCACTTCTTCTCACATACTTACTCTCTTCTCTTACTGCGAAATATTTCAAATTTGGTCTCATCTTTGCAGAGTAATTGTTTCTAGACTTCTAACGTAAAGTTTTGGTTATCTTTTGCCCACTTCAGTCACTTTTTTTTATTGGCATACCTTAGAAAAGTTTCTCTAACACGACCATTTAACCCTGTCTATCTTACTTGCCTTTGAACAGTTGAACATGAAACGCTGTTTTTTATGTTAAAATGTGTTCAACGGCTAGTTCAGGTGCTGTTAGGAATCTATTTCTTTTGGAATTTCTAACCAGTAATCTTGCTTCCTTTACTGTCGTCTTTCTCTTTCCTCCTTGACCCTTCTTGTTTAATGAGCCTCCCTCCCTTTTTCTTTTAATGATTTTGGACATTCCATTCTGAGAAACGCCAATCCTACGTGCAATATCTCTTTGAGATAGCCGAAGAGGAGGCAGAGACATTATTTCAATGCGTTTTCTTATAAGACTTCCTTTCCAGGGGGCCATTATTAATTTCTGAAAAAGAAAAGTTGTTGCTTCATAAATGCCGAGTATTTTCGATGGGAAAGCAAACAACATATTTAGTTCTCAATGTTTAAACAATGTTAGACAACTGATCTGTAAAAAATATATAATAAAAAAGCTGAAGTTTTTTAAATACATAAAAATATCTAAGTAAATGCAACCTGCATCAACAGAATCAAAGTTCATTAGGATTAAATACACAGTACAAAAGATAACAGGAAAGAGGACTAAAGAATCATTGCAACTTTATATATAGTTTACTACATTATGTAAAAATTATATTAGGTTTGGCAGTAGGGCTTTTAAGCTATAGTACATTTTTCGGATCAAGTAAAGATAAGCACCCCCAGCCTTCTTTAATTAGCCTTATAAGGCTAACTAACGAAAATATCACGACCTAACCTAACCAATCGTTAAGTCAACTGTACGCCCTTGACGATTGGTTAGGTTAGGTCGTGATATTTTCGTTAGTTAGCCTTATAAGGCTAATTAAAGAAGGCTGGGGGTGCTTATCTTTACTTGATCCCATTTTTCTAGTAACACCATAATTTTGACTGCCAGTTTATATATATATATATATATATATATTATATATATATTATATAATATATTATATATATATATATACCGTGTGTTTCAGGAGGAAAGGTCAATACTTCGGGAGGTGATAGTATCGGTCATTGTGATAAAAAAAGTTCATATGAACATGTGTCTAATTCCGAATGGTTACGGAGATAGAGCTGTTTGAATCTACAAATACAAAAGCATTTAATATTTAAACAATGGCATTTTGAATGGCATCAGATAGAGAAATGACAAATTTGTTACAGTTTACAATACGTTTTCGAAAATCTCACCGTCAACCTCAATGCATTTTGCAACTCGTGTGCGAAGGTCGCGTTTTGTTCGTCTGAGTTGATCTTGACGTTCCTTTATGCGGGCAGCACATCCAAAATGCGCGTGAGCAATTCGTTTCGTGTATTCACCTTTCTTTTGTAAACTTGACTTTTCATCCACCTCCACAAACAACAATCTAACGGAGAGAGGTCTGGAGACCTTGGTGGCCATTGAATGGGACCACCGCGGGGGGGAGGAAGAGCTGCGCGCGCATCAGATTCAAACAGCTCTATCTCCGTAACCATTCAGAATTAGACACACGTTCATATGAACTTTTTTCTCACAATGACCCATACTATCACCTCCCGAAGTATTGACCTTTCCTCCTGAAACACCTTGTATATGTATATATATATATATATATATATATACAGGGTGGGCCGTAAGTTTCCATACATAGGAAAAATAAACATTTTTTTATGGACAACCATTTTTATTTATATAATATGCTCTACATGGTTGCCATTGTTTTGAAAACACATTTCAATACGTGTTTCCCACTGTTGATGAACACGCATTAGCACAGTTGACGTTATGCTTGTAATGGCGTTGGTGATACGTTCCTTTAGATGATTTATGTCTCGTATCTTTTCCTGATACACCATGGCCTTCAAGTGCCCCCAAAGATAGAAATCAAGGGGGGTGAGATCTGGGGATCTGGGAGGCCACTCCACAGGACCACGCCGACCAATCCAAGCATCCGGAAACTGCTGATCCAAATACCGACGCACGTGAAGACCATAATGAGGTGGAGCTCCATCTTGCTGGAAGTAAACTGGGAAGTTACCTTCCTCGTTTAGCAGGGATGGGAAAATCTCTTCTTGCAACATGTTAAGATACCTTTCGGCATTAAGATTTCCACTGACAAAAATTGGTCCAATAATTCTGTCACCCCATATCCCGGCCCACACCATCACTTTACCGGCACCTTGCATCTTCGTCGGACTCAGCCAGTTAGGGTTAGCATTACTCCAATAACGTATGTTTTGCCGATTAACCTCTCCATTGACGTAAAAATTTGCTTCATCAGTAAACAAGATCTTACGTCAAACGCATATTCTTAGGGTATCTGAAACATAAAAACAAACGTTTAATTTTTCCTATGTATGGAAACTTACGGCCCACCCTGTACTATATATGAGAGAGGGAGATCGAGGAAGCAAGGACCACGTCAAACTCCTTAGCTATCAAACGTGTTTTCGATTCCTCCGTACTTTTTTTTTTTTGCTTAACTTTCAGCGTGTGCAAAGTTACTTTTAACGGTAGTTTAGTCTATTATATCGAATGGATAGGTTTACTGCATTTCCATTTTCACCACGTGCTTCTATCTAAGCCATTCTTCCAGTTTGTTTACAATTATACACTGGTCAACAAATTTTAAGGAATTTTTTGTATCTTTAATGAAAGTAGCCGATTCTTATGTATTTTTGCATGCTGAATTTGAAAATGATAGTGAAATTGTTTAATTAGTTCGCGTTTTTAAGATATCATGGTAATTATTGTGTAAGTACTGATAAAAATTTATCCCACAACATATATGTATTTTAAGGAGCACACTCACTTCAATGTCGTTTCCTCTTGGCCTGTCTCTTGTAATCTGACTGTGTAGTGTCTCTTATTACTGACCAGCAGAAATCAGCCAGCATAGATGAATTCCACTTGCCCTGGTAACGTTTCTCAAGAGCTGAAATCTGCTGATGAAAACGTTCCCCATGTTCGTCACTTACTTCACCAAGGTTTGCCGGGAAAAAGTCGAAATGGGAATGGAGGAAATGAATTTTTAGAGACATGTTACATCCCATTCTTTGGTACGCCTTCAACATATTATCCACCAATTCATCTGCATTTGGAGCTCTGTTGTTTCCAAGGAAATTTTGCGACACTGACTTGAACGAGACCCAAGCTTCTTTTTCTGCGCCCTCCAAAAGTGTCTCGAAATGTTCATCTTTCATCAGATTTCGTATATGAGGACCAACAAATATGCCTTCCTTGATTTTTGCCTCACTGAGTCGAGGGAACTTCTGGAAAAGATACTTAAATGCCTTTCCATCCTTATTGAGTGCCTTCACAAAATTTTTCATAAGCCCTAACTTAATATGTAACGGTGGTAGAAGTATTTTGCTTGGCTCTACTAATGGCTCGCACGAAACGTTTTTCACACCTGGCACTAAACGTTCTCTTAGAGGCCATTCCTTCCTTTCATAATGCTGTGACCTAGCACGGCTGTCCCACTCGCAAAGGAAGCAGCAGTATTTCGTGTAACCCTGCTGGAGACCAAGTAACATGACGACCACTTTCAAATCACCACATATGCTCCATTTGTGAGCGTTGTAGTTTATGTGGTGAAGCAGATATTGCATATTTTCATATGTCTCCTTCATGTGGACAGAATATCCAATTGGAATGGCAGCTTTTTCGTTTTTGTTATGAAGTAGTACAGCCTTAAGGCTTAGCTTAGAGGCATCAATGAACAACCTCCATTCGTCATCTCTGTATGTTATATTTAGAGCATTCATTAAACCAACAACATCTGTACACACCACGAAGTCACCATGTTTGATGAAGAAAGTCTCCAACGTGGATTGCCTAGTGCGGTACATGGATATTTGGACATCATCATGAAGAAGATGCCACTGTTGAAGGCGTGAGGCGAGCAATTCTGCCATAGACTTCGGTAAGTCCAAATCTCTGATGAGGTCATTCAGTTCGTGTTGGGTGATTTTATGCGGTTCTGTAGACAGTTCACTGGGCACAAAGTCGGTATCTTGTGATGTTGTGGGATGTGCAATGTCTTCATCTGTACTCGTTACAGGATGCTCTTCGTCATCCAAATCGAGGGTGTCTGAGGAGGTAGGAGGATTGGGCACAGGTATGTCTTCGTTATGGGGCACAGGTCGAATGGCGGATGGAACATTAGGATACTTGAGGGTCCATTTTTTCTTCTTACTAATTCCACGTAATGGCGGAACCATGCAGAATAAACAGTCATCCACGTGGTTACTTTGTTCCCTCCACACGACGGGGATGCCGAAGCCCATTGACCTCGGTTTCCCATTGTACCACTCAAGTAATGTAGTTGCACATGTAATGCAGCATATATGCGGCGCCCACGTTTTGTCCTGATCTCCTAATTTGCACCTAAAATAAAGGTGGACGCTTTCTTGATGGCAGGTGTTAACGTCTTCTTTTGCGATTTTAATGTTACTTTGCCGCAAATATAGCAGAAGTTATTTGAGTCATTAACGCATTTACGTGGCATTTTGTTTATAACGTCAATGAGAAACTGATCGCAAGATTACGCTTTAACACGCACTCCACTCTATATGTCATGAAGTAACCACAGGTGCAAATTACGAGGAAACACTACAAAAGCATTATGTCAAAATGTGAAATAACGTGTCACCACAACAAGCGTCACTCTAGAACTGAGCTAAAGGGATTTACGATGTACTCAAGATGGCGCCAGACAACGAGGTTGCCAAACGAGCACATTCTACAGTGTTGCCATATGTTATGCTTCAATGATATATTCATTTCAATTGGGAAATAATGAAAACAGGGCACCCTTGTATCTTCTAAACGCGAACCAATCATGCAAAATGAAGGTCATTTTCGGATTCAGCGACGTCGAATTACTAAAGAAATGATGGTTTCATCGAAGATACATTTTGGCTGTTGATTAGTGAATTATTAGTGTTGATTCTTTTTTTAATCTACTTTAATGTAATTTTTTATTTAATTATTAGTTTTAATATATCTAAATATATCGAATGGACAGACCTACTGCACTTTCAGTCTTACCATGTACCTCTTAGCTGAAAAAATTCTTTCAGTGCGTCATCATTTTTTTAAATTTACTTCACCGTTAATTTTTTTAAATAGTCCAGTGAAATTTATTTCTATTTTCCATGAAACGGCTTATTTAGTAATTACATATAATTATATAATGATTCGGTGAAAATCATTATATAGGACCTATATATAACTTAATCATTATATATATATATATATATATATATATATATATATACCATAGTAATAAACTCTACAGTGAAAATGAGTTCGTCCATGACCAATTACGTTGTTAAACTAAAATCTCTTAGTCATGTCATCACAGTTTTGCAGTTTTTTTACGCATTGCTTCTCATGTAATCCCATGAAATCACTAAATGCGATACATATATAAAAATATATACGAGGGGCGGTCAGAAAATAAGTTTACACGGCGTGTAATTTTGTAACTAAAGGACCTACATTGATTATGTTTGTATCAGGTGAATTCGTTAATCATTGTTGGCAACACTGCACGTCGATTTGGCTACCATCTACCGTACATTGGTTATATGAGTCAGTTGAACATGGCGGCTCGACTGGAACAGTGCCCTGTCACTTCTGCAACGATATTCCGAGTCTGCCAGTGGTCAAGAATTTCTCGAGCGCATTGTCACAGGAGACGAGACATGGGTTCATCACCGTACTCCGGAAACAAAACGTGTCAGCTGGAATGGAAACACCCTGTGTCCTCGCGACCAAAGAAGTTCAAGATTGTGAGGTCTGCTCGCAAAATTATGATTACCGTGTTTTGAGACCATAAAGGCGTTTTGCTCGCAGACTTCATGCAAAAAGGCACAACAATCAATGCAGCTGCATATTGTTCAACACTGGAACGTTTACGAGCGGCCATTAAACGTAAACGTCCTGGACTGCTCCGTAGGGCAGGGCACTGTTTCAGTCGAGCCGCCATATTCAACTGACTCATATAACCAATGTACGATAGATGGCAGCCGAATCGATGTGCAGTGTTGCCAGCAATGATTAACGAATTCACCTGATGCAAACATAATCAATGTAGGTCCTTTAGTTACAAAATTGTACGCCGTGTAAACTTCTTTTCTGGACGCCCCTCGTATATATCGCATAAATTTAGTTGCAATGCAGACGATATTCCACAGCCAGGAGGCTTAGGGGATGCCGCCCCCGAAACAGTAGAAAATCGAATATAGCCTAAACTAACCTATGTCTGTCTAAAATAAATGTAGCGATCAGATGCTTTCGCTATTTCCACCCAACCACGACCAAGATGACGTCACATCGCGAGCCACACTCAAAGCATTCCGTTTTGCTTTGAACTTCGTTGTCAGGACTCCTGGGCACGACACCTCGATTTCTCTCCTCTGAAGTCTGAAGATAATCCTAAGTGACACGTTAGACCTCACCATGTAAACATCGTCAGCAGACCTATTTTGGCCTTGTGTCATTCACATAATTTTATATAAAGTTTTTCATTATCTCGCGCATTATTAATACTGAAGTCATTATTATACTGAAGTTGTTATTCAAGTGCACATTTATTCATTTCATCTGAACTCGTATTGAAACAACTGCAATCTTATTTGTTTCACTTAAATCACATTTATTTTGTTGAAGAAGGAAGAAAACTCATTCTATTAATTTCCTTTAATTAATAACATTATTTGGTCTGTAAAGACCAATGGTGACCCCAGCATCAAATAATCATTAAGAATTAATATCATTATTATTATTATTATTTTATTATAGTGCCAAGAATCCACACTCTCTCTCTCTCTCTCTCTCTCTCTCTCTCTCTCTCTCTCTCTCTCTCTATATATATATATATATATATATATATATATACACACTCCACGTTAAACTGTAGGTCTAAGGTGGAGTGAAAAGCTTGACCTTCGTCAGAATAAACAATTCGGGCGGAAGCTAACAAAAATTAACCAAAGGTTATATATATTGAAACAAACTATAAGAATACGGCTTCTTCACATCCTTGCAATAGTTAGCGACGACGGCGCACCGTCATTCCTGGCATCTAACCCTCTTTCGAGGACATGAACCAGCTTCATTTGGAGTAACATATAATTGTTAACTTCATTTGTTGTAGGATATAACTGCTACCATTCATCAACTTCTTATAACTCATAAGAGTGCTTTTCTGAGCACAATCAGTTATTTTACTATTATTATTTGAATGTGTTACATAGACATAATTGAATAAAGGATAAATAAAACACATGTGTGCAGTTTGTTTATTAACATTTATGGGTAGGTGAAAATGCGGGAGTAGGTATGGAGGCAGTGCCGCCGAGAGGGCGGGGAAGCCGGGATAAATCCCCGGGGCCGGGACCTCTAGGGGGCCCGGAAAGAGGAGGTATAAAATCTAAAAATTTTAATAAAGCAATTGATTAAATAACAGAGAGGAAATATGATTAATGAACATACATTTTATAGAGATTATCATAGTCAATCTGAAAGGGATAAAATATTATCTGCGGTCCACCAATGCCCAAGACTGACTGACAGATCTGGGAATCACTGTAATTGAAAACCAGTTAGCCCGTACTTTAAATTTCATCAGAATCATTTACCACTTTGCTAGAGAGAAGGCAAAGAAACTACACTTCTAATTATGAAAATCTTGCAGTAAACAATTGCCTTGCCTGCATGGACTGGTACTGCATTTATAAATTGTATGGTGATAGAATTAATATAACTGATTCGAAAAATAAAATGGTAATTTTCCTCTGAGTTGTTTATTCATACTGTATGTTTTGAATAGTGACTTAGACATATAATCAGTTTGTTTGTTAGTTTGTTTGTTATGTACACAAAAAACATTCATAATAAAATACTGAGTAAATAGGGGGGCCTATACCAATCCTTCCCCGGGCCCCGGGGCAGCTCTCGGCGGCCCTGTATGGAGGTAAAATGAAAAAAAATTGATAAGTGTTAAGATCTAAAATTCTTGAAGTTGGGAACTTATGATGGGAACCAAGGAGTATGGAATTGCCGTTGTAAGGGAAAATTGAATATGCCTGTAAGGGAAAGTTGAATATGCCTTTAAATTTGAGATCTAACATTAGCCTGACAGAAATTCTCCCTAAAGAAACTAAGTGACTGATGTATGTGAAATTTTATTGAATGTAAATAGATGAGACTTGCTGAGTGAGAAGAAATGAACGAAGAAAGTCGAGAGGTTGTGAATGAAATTAAGGTATCATTCAAACACGGTTTCCCCAGTCATGGGCAGATATAGATATGCTTGAAGGATTGAGTAATGTAGGGCCAATCAAATTTATCGTTCGGATAAGAAGAGGACTGGTTGCGAACAAGCCATATTCTTATAGTTTGTTTCATTATATGTATGCTAGGTTAGGTTCCACTCTATTCAGGACAATATTGGGTAGGCTATTTTTATTTATAATTTCATTCAACGCCTTCAGACGTGTATTGTAAGAGAAGGTGGATATATTAAGTACTAAACAAATCTTCAAACATTACTGTAACTGTTCCATTAAGTTTCAACTAGAAAGTTGTGTTTGCGTGTTGTATTTAATTAATAAAATGGGTGCCTATTTAAGGGGAGTAGTATGATGGCATTTGGCCAGAGGAATTTCGGGTGCCCTGAAATCCTACCCCTGACCTGAAAGCTTTCGCCTCCGTTATAAGGGGCCCCCTTCCTTAAGTTCCAAGCACGTTTATGGGGCCTCACAGATTTTAATTAAGGGCCCTTGCCCCTTGAGGGGCCCCCAGGAAACATTCGCCTCCGTCATAAGGGGCCCCCATTTTATGGGGCCTCACAGGTCTTAATAAAGGGCACTTACCCCATGAGGGCCCCCCCCTCATCGTTGTGTGGGAAAAAATAAAAAAATAAATAAAAAATAAATAAATAAATAAAATTTAAGAAAAGATCCATCCTCGCCTTCGTACATGAGACAAAAAATCCTTCTGTGGGGTTCTTTCATGAGTACAAACAAAAACAAACATGCAAAAACAAACAAACAAACGCTGGAAGCGTTCGTGCAGAACATCCATTTCTGGAGTACCAGCCTTCTGCTAATATATATATGTATATATATATATATATCAGTGATGTAGGTCTCGAGACCGGTCTCGGTCTCGAGACCGATCTCGAGACCCAATTTGCAGATCTCGATCTCGGTCTCCGCTATTTAGATCTCGGTCTCGATCTCGGTCTCGACAGACGCGGTCTCGGTTTTTCTCCCCGAGACCTTTCGAGACCTCTCGAGACTGTAATGAAAAATACATGTTATTGACATACTCATGATGGTGGCTTGGTTGAACAGACACAATTCAGAATGTTTATGAAAGTTTGTAAAAGTAAGGGACTCTAGGTATTCACTAATCAGTCACCCTGTTTTGAGTTGCCACGTTTGTCTTGCAGGGGTGTGTGGGTCTGGATTTTTTTTAGGTTAGCGCTACAAAAAAATTTGCCCCCCCCTACCGCCCCCGTCAGATTAATTTTATTGAAAATGGAAACACTAAATAGAGAATTATATATATATTATATATATAAGTATATATTATAAGGCCACTTAGTGTTGCCAAACGGCGTGTCAACCTCTGCCGTGTGATAAAAACGATTATCCTCCCATCCAATATGTATTTGAAAAAATAAAATGCTTCACACAAAAATAATGCAAGAAATACAGCATAAAGAAAACAGTACCGATAAATTCAATAAAGCATAGAATAACTCGACAACCCTTCACATTTCCATAGCAGTGTAAAAGTGTAAAACAAATTGAAAGGGCATGAGCTTGGTCTCGATCTCGATCTCGGTCTCGAATTTTAAGGGTCTCGATCTCGGAAGGTAGATCTCGATCTCGAACCTTTGATCTCGGTCTCGATCTTGGTCTCACAGGATCAGGTCTCGGTCTCGGTCTCGGACTTGGTGGTCTCGCCTACATCACTGATATATATACTAGTAAATGTAACCAACACACATATTTTGTATATAAAAGCTGTAGTGTAAAACAAATACCAAAAATTTCATTAATGCCGTCAGTGATCTCATCGTTTGTTTGTTTTTTCTGTTTAAGGTGCTTTCAACCCTGCTGGATTATTGACACCATTTTTTTTTTTTTTTTGTAGAGAAAGGTGGTGAAAGAAAAGTAGTAGAAGTGAAAACATAAAATAATATTGATGTTTTTGAGTTTATAAAATAATGTTAAGCAGTGATCTCATCGTTTCGGTTTAATATATTAATAACGATACCACACAAAATAAAGTTAGAATAAATACAGTCAACTCACAAACAAATTTTGCGTTGTTCTAATATTTGTATTACGAAATAGATCCAGAAACTATTAACTAAATTAATTTTAACTTCATTTATCTAACCTAAGGGGAGGCTAATATATTTCAGTCCATTCGTATAGTAACGTGGTATCACTCATTATGAACAGCAAATATTATCATAGCTAATTATATATATATATATATATATATATATATATATATATATATATATATATATATACATACATATATATATATATGATGAATAAAACCACGAAGGAGAGGAAACACAGAGTGGTGCTCAAGCGCTTTCGTCTAATGACATCCTCAGGAACACTGAAGTGAATAAAGAGTTCAAGACTATATATAGGTTAACAAACAAATATATATATATATATATATATATACAGTAAATATAGAAATAAAAATTGTGGGAGGAGCATACACATTTGTAAGGAAAACTCCAATTTTAGCACTTTGCCGATTGACGATATGCTTGACTTTCTCGCCCGAGAATTACATAAGTACGACCTGCCACTACCTGCACACATTGTTTTGGAACTTATTAAGCTTTGCATCAAAGACTGTAAATTCACTTTCAATAGCGAACATTATCAACAAGTGTTTGGGATGGCCATGGGCAACCCCTTGTCGCCCCTCCTCTCCAATATTTACATGAGTTTTTTTAAATTACTTACATTCCGAGAATCCTGGGGGTTGGCATCCCATGGTTGCGGTACGTCGACTATATTTTGTGTATCTGGCCCATGAATCGTGACCTGGATGACTTCCTCCTTCAGTTAAATGATCAAGTCCCCTCCATTAAGTTTACTTTAGAAGTGGAACAAGACAGCTCAATCCCGTTTTTGGATGTGCATGTACATAGGGAAAGCCCAGGTTTTAAGTTTAGTATCTATCGGAAAAAAAAATAATAATTTGTCCTACGTACACTTTTACTCTGGACATGACACCCCCATTAAGAAGGCCATATTTTCTTCAATGTTTCTCCGCGCTCTTAGGAACGCCAGTCCGGAATACATCGATGCCGAATTGGAAAAAATCAACGGTATTGGAAGTGATCTGTGCTACCCACCTGCGTTTATGGAATCTTGTCTTAACAAGGCAAAACGAACCTTCTATCGTGTGAATAATAACACTCGCACTTTGTCAAAGAATATTTTAGTACTTCCATTTTTCCCAGGCTCTTTAGGCATTGCTAATGTACTTAAACTTTTGGATATTAATGTAGTATTTTCATATAACAATATTGTGAATAATATCAGAGTAAAAAATATCCCTACCAATAATTCAGGCATTATCTATAAAATTGGTTGTAAACAATGTGATTCATTTCGCATTGCTCAGACGGGAAAGGATTCGCACACGCGTGTAAAACAGCATCAATATTCCGCTAAAACGGGACAGTCGTCCAGTGCCCTTTTTGTCCATTTGAAAGAGTTATCCCACTGTATTGATTGGAATAATGCTTCAGTTTTGTTTCACTCTAGCAATATTCTTAATAGAAATATTCTTGAGTCTGCTATTATTCAACTTACAAATAACTTTAACATGAGCAAAGGTCTTTTTTAACTCGATCCCGTTGTTTTGAATTCGTTCAGAACGTATTTAGACAAGAAGGATAGAGTGCTAAAACTTTGGTAGTGTTTCCTTATAAATTTGTATGCTTCTCTTACAATTTTTATTTTTCAATTTAGTTTTATATTTTTTTTTTGTGACCTATATAAGCACACCAGACAAAAAATTAGTCACCCCTAATAGCACCGATAGTAGGAAGTTCAAGGTCACACAGAGGGCGCTGATGTAGCATTGGTAAGTGACAAGTAGCGGTGACGTAGCACACAGGATCAGATCTGTTTCGTGAGGTGGTGAAGAACAAAGTGTGTGTTGGATATAGTCTGCAAAATGGGTCGTGAGGCAGACGTTACTCAGTGGCAAAAAGGAGCCATCGTGTTTGGCAGAGCCCACGGACACAAAATGTCTGAAGTAGCCCAATTTGTTGGTGTGTCAACGCGTACTGTCCAGCGAGTTTACAAAGAGTGGTGTAGTTCGCAATCAACTGACAATCGACGGCGTAACTGTGGCCGGAAAACAATTCTCGACAATAGGGGCCGCCGCCATGTTTCTCGTCTAGTAACTGCAAATCGTTTTCAAACCAGAGAACAGTTGCTCCAAGAAACCAATGAGGTTCTCCAGCGACCAATTTCCGAACGGACATTGCGACAAGAATTGCATGCGATGGACATCTGGAGCAGGGTACCACGGAAGAAGCCGCTGTTAACAGCAAGTCACAAATTGGCACGTTATAAATGGGCTCAGAGGCACAAAAACCGGACTGCGGCAGATTGGAAACGTGTAATTTGGTCCGATGAGTCCCGTTTTTGTTTGTTCTCCAATGGTGGGAGGCGACGAGTACATCGTAGGTCCAATGAAGCCTTTAATCCTGAATGCGTCGAAGGTGTTGTTCAGGCTAGAAACAGAAAGTGAAGCGCAGGAATAGACACCCATGGACTCTGACGGAACTTCGGGACCGGCTGATGAACGAGTGGCAGCAAATCGATGTTCAGTACATGCACAACCTCGTAGAGTCTCTGCCTCGCCGGATTCGTGCGGTTATCAAGGCCAGAGGCGCCGTCACACGTTATTAGGTACATTCTGAGAGGGGTGACTAATTTTTTGTCCGGTGTGCTTATCATTCAGGCCTTATCTATAAAATTGATTGTAAACAATCCATTTGATCCTGTGTTGAATTCGTTCAGAGAGGATTTGGACAAGAAGGACAGAGTGCTAAAACGTGGGTAGTTTTCCCTTATAAATATGTATGCTCCTCTTACAATTTTTATTTTTCAATTTATTTTTATATATAATTTTTTTTTTGTGACCTATATATCATTCAGACATGAACTATAAAATTTTATCTTGTGTTGAATTCGGGCAAAGTGCTAAAATTGGTAGTTTTCCTTACAGATTTATATGCTCCTCCCATAATTTTTATTTCTATATTTATTATATATATATATTTTTTTGTAACCTCTATATAGTCTTGAACTCTTTGTTTACTTCACTGTTCCTGAGGATGTCATTAGACGAAAGCGCTTGAGCACCATTCTGTGTTTCTTTTCCTTCGTGGTTTTATTCATCATATATATATATATATATATATATATATACACGAGGAGTGATCAAAAAGTATCGATAATTTTATTGCTACGGACAAATGAATACAAATAAGAAATAACCGTTTACATATATGAGTTTTCCTGCCGCAAAATCTGCTACCATGAGTCAGTAGTTGGTTGGAGCGCTTAAAAGGAGGGTGTGTTTCTGCAGTCCGTATAAATCTCTGAAATGGAACAACGCGCGTTCGGAGTCGGACGAAATGATTAAAACAGCTTTTGGAAATGATGCTCTCAGTGTAGCTAACGTTTACAAATGGCACAAAAAGTTTAAAAATGGAGAAACATCGCTTGAAGACAAGGAACACAGTGGCCGCCCTTCCACTTCTCGTACGGATGAAAATGTCCAACAGATTCGATTTCTGATACGAGCAAATGTTTCTCCATTTTTAAACTTTAAATATATATACTATATATATATATATATATATATATATATATATATATATATATATTAATTACCTTAGAATTATATTAATACAACGCACACGACTCAGACCTTGATCATGGAAATTTCTTTTAAATGGTGGATATGTAAATAGAAAAGTTGAATTCACAGATTTCCTCTTTTCAATAAAAAGTTCAAAACTGAAAGCCGCCGTGTTTGACTTTAAGTTTTACCCGCAATTTTCTTGGAAATGTGATATCATTCACAACAAATGGTTCCTTATATAAAATCCTGATTTCGGAATGCCAATCATTTAAAACCGAAGTATTTTTTAGAAGCACCTTGGTAAGGAAATTTGGAGTTTAAGTAAAAGCAAAGTGCATTTATCTCTATTCATTCTACAATCACATTACAACATGTAAGTAATTTCATACAAATTTATAGTCATTGAGACCTCTACACTTATTTTAAGTTCACTATCCATTTAGATTTTGAGAAAAGCTTCACGAATTTGACTTTACTGGTTATGGATATGACGAACAAACTCTTGACAGCTTTATTATTTTGTAAATTTACGACCTCATTAACTTTTTCCTCGATTATTTGTACATGTACATATTCATGTATATATTGAATGTGTGTATTTTGTGGGAGCACACACACACACACACACACACAAAGGAAACAGCCAAATGTTGGGATATCCACACCTAGGATTCACCCAAACACAAATACGCCAAATATGCACTGTCGGATTGAAAAGATGATTCCCTCAATACCAGTTCCTTTACTCTTTCAGTATGCTCTAACCTTCTTAACTTAGATTCACATCACTACAATCGGTACTTTTGCATTATCCTCCCAACACTAATTTTTTTTTATAATGGCTAACGCCTGCGGCGGGCTGTTTTTACCGTAACCTAACCTAACCTAACCAAACCTAACCTAACCTAATACCAACACTAATTTTTTTTATAATGGAAGGAAAATAAAGTACCATAACCAAAACCAAACCAACATTATATAAAAAAATTAGTGTTGGGAGGATAATGCAAAAGAACCCTACAATCTATGAACAAGCATTCTTCCGTGAATTCTGTGTGTTAAATATAAAATATCACGAGGAGCTAGGTATAATGATGGTTTTCCGGACTACTTCCAAGAAAGCAAAAGCTAATTGAATAACTTAACTAGTTAACTTTTCAAATTATCTTAACTACTTAATTTTCAAAATATGTGCTAACTTAACCTAGTTGGTAAGATCCTCAAATTAACTTAACCAGTTAATTTTGAAAGTTAATTGGCCCAACCCTGATACATGATGTTGAGAAAGCTGGTGTCATTAAATTTAGCGCCTATACAAGTGTGCAGAAGTACTGCTTTACGAAGATAATATTTTAATACATTGGGTTTTGTCAATTCTTAAACTAAGTTGATGAGACAGGACGAGTCAACACTATTTTAAGGAATTGTTAAATTCTCAGAAAATTGTTTGAAAAGGTGTAATACAAGTTTTTCTAAATATTTAGATACTTTGAATAATGAAATTGTTTAAAACGAGCAAAACTGTAGCAGAAGTTGCAATAAAATTAAGAAAAAATCAACATTTGAGGGTTTTCAGCCTAAAACAATAAAATTAAGTGTCAAAGAGTCGAGTTTAATAAGAAAGAGTTCGGTAGGTTCTTGAGAAAATACAGTAAAGGAAGAGAATTCTCTCAGAGCCTAGTACTAGATTCACATATTTACAATATATCTCCCTCATTCATCAAAGTAGCCAATTTTCCTCAAACCTAACTAAGGAGGTACTATTTAACAAATCACATATAGAGAAAGTTTTTTGTACTTTCAGTCTTCAGCAAATTGCGCGACTGTACATATTTTTTTTTAGCACTGTTATTTAAAAATATGTTATAAATTAAGTTCACGTGCCATATCTAAGTTCTAAGCTTACATGATTTGCATTTGTATGAGTCTAATATATCTTTTCATGGACCATCCGTGAATATTGCAGAGTTCTTATGTTCAATTTAATACCTCATAAAGACTCAATTTTATTTCTTCTGTAGCTTGATATAATCACTCACTATATTCAATTTCTTGCACATAGCAACTAAATCTTACATTTATATCCATGATGATGAAATGATGAAGTGAATTTACACATACTTAACTGTTGGAAACATATAAGAGACATCTTGGGTTTACATCAGTATGATAATTTATTTGATCATGCTCGACCTACCAGAAATCTTTTTTTAAACCATCGAGTAGAAGAATTATACAGTTTTAGATGCTTTCACATATGATATAAAGTTATAAATTGTGTAAACAGTGCCATGTTATGCAGGACACTTTTGGAGTTGTTATAACTGTGCTGCAAGAGGCCAGTAGTCTGTTGTGACTTGCCATATGATATGATAAATGACAGCTACTTAGTTAGATTTAAGAAAAAGATAAGTTATGATAAGTTATGTAGGACATTTTTGGGATCACTTGAAGATCATGGCCCCCAGCCTTCTTTATAAGGCTAACTAACGAAAATATCACGACCTAACCTAACCAATCGTCAAGTGCGTACAGTTGACCTAAAGATCGAAAACATAATTAAGAGATTGAAACTCATTTCTCCATCGTATATTTCATCAGAATCATCAAAAAAAAATTATAAAGTACCAATGCATTAATACGACGATATATGATGATGGCTTGTAGAGAAAAGACTTATCTTCATGCATATAAACTATGTTAACAAGATTTTAGTGTGTGTAATCTATAGGCTAGCAAACGGGATGATATGTTATTGTTAAAGATCATACAGAGCCATAATTATAATCACAGTATTTGTTTATTGGCAACAAATTATTAATCCCATTATCATTATTACTGTTATTATAATTTTATGTAACACATCACAAACATAGATAATAATTTATCTCCTGTAATGCATTATTTATTTATAAATTAATAATGTCTCATTAACTCTAAAATAGCATAAACTTTCACATTAGTTCCGAAAGATTACATTTCTTAAGATTTAGAACATTTTGGTCGTGAATCTGTAACAAACGCAAATCACAAGTTCTCTTCGCTGAATAATAATATCCAATTAACATTGTACTTAACAGTTGAAGTTAAATTCTCTTCATTTATCAAGTATTACACGTGAAACACCTCAAGTGTGCTTTGGCTTTGTCCCCACAGCGATCTTAAATAGAGAGATTCAATACATTAATTTATGGAAAAATTATGTTTTACTTTTATGATCTTAATGATAATAATAATAATAATGATAATAATAATAATGCTTAAAATATGCAATCTCTGCATAAAATTTTAAATATGGTCGTAAGATTATAGTAAGGCTAAAAGACGCATTCCTAATCACATTACATTTTTTTTTCCATTGTAAATGTTTTACTAATATCTAAAATATGCCTGCATAGGATAAACTGTCATATGTCTAGATACCAAAATACTGGCTAAGCCCAGTTAAACGTAATGATTCTACTTCTAGTCTCATGTGAATGCATAGTTATTAAAGCATTAGATACAAACCTACAGACTTACACTCTGAATAACCTGTAAAAAAATCTTCACAGAAATCTTCACAGAAAGCCATAACTCCTACCGCTGCTTCACTAGATATATAATACATATAATCAAATGTACTCTAAACTAAAATTATTTACAAAATAAGTAGGCCTATTACAGTTTCTGCTCTTACAATAACACGTTGCTAGTAGGCAGTAAAATGGTTAAACGTGAAAATAGCCCAAAAGCATGCCCTAGTCAACCTAGTTACAAAGTCCTTCACCTTGGTAGAAATATATAAATACAATGTGGTAAACAATTTTATCACAAGGATGGCTTTTGAAGTGTCCTGTCAACTGTTGTGTGTGAACATTGGAAATTAGCTAATTTAATTAGCTGGCTGGTTTCATGAAAGAAAGATGTAATTTATTACTTGAAATGAATAATTATGCAAAGGTAGCTGAGCAGATGTTGTGCCCATTTACAGAAAGGATATGGGAAAGTACAACATCATTCCTACCAACATCATTGTTGGTAGGAAGCGTTATAAAGAATAATATTCAGGAACAAATTACTAATTTTAATTTTTTTTAAATGTTCCTGCCTGCATATGCTTGTTAACCACAATGCCTCGATATACAGTGCGTTCAAAAAGTCTCTCCGCAGTCAACCAACACTTTAAAAAAAGTGTTTGACAACAAGTGTAGACGAGTTGCTCTGTGCCTGCAAAATGGTGGAAAAAACTTTCAACACATGCTGTAAAATCAAAAGGTTATGTAATAAAATCACTAAATCATGGTTAAGTGAAAACATTGTAGTTTTTCAATTTCCTATGCGTTTAACATAGCACTGCGGAGAGACTTTTCGAACGCACTGTATATACATTATACAGTATATGATGCAGGAAGGAGGGACAAGTGCGAAACTCCGAGGCTGCTGAAAACTATACCTTTTTTGAAAGGTTGTGTTCTGTATAAGATACATATATGTGTAGTGAGGTAGTGAGGAAAAGATAGAGAAGCGTGTGTGTTTGAAAGTATACTGAATTGTTCATGGGTAGAAGAGAGATGGAAAAAGATCAGGTAAGGAGCACAGTGCTGGGAGAACCGGGTTCTAAACACTTCCTGTCCTCTGGTTGAATGATACCTACACACGGGGTCTAAACACTTCCTCTCCTCTGGTTGAATGATACCTACACTCTCCTCCTTATATAATGTCTTTAGACTTCACTTGTGTAAATATGTATGACTATTTATTAAGTTTTACATTTTAAATACGTGTGTAAAAAGCGTATGGTGGATTGTATACATATATTGATTTTGAAAAAGTTTCTTTATCAACGTTTTGTATGAGCCCTGCGAAAATAAAAGTGAAAGCTATAACAGTTTATTCGTGCAAAGATGTATAACTGTATGCTTGAGAATGTAAAGATTGTGAAATGGATCTGTAAATGGTATGATTGATTGGCACTAATGAAAAGTGAAAAGAATGTATTATTACGAGAAAAAAAATAGGAAGCTGCTAACAGACGCTAAGTTGGAGAAGTATTAATTGAAGAAATGTAAATAGGTGTTAATCATAACGAACTAGAAAGATTGTTGATAAAAGTTTCTCTACAACTCAAATACATGTACACTTTAGGGTGGAGCGTTTTTACACTTTATAGTGATCACCTTTTATTATTTTACTTTCTTCATTATTTACGCTTCTTTCTACTCGCTATTTCATTTATCTTTACACTCTCTTTACTCATTTCAACACTACTTTACAATTATATTCATGGTAGCCACGCCGAGACTATGAAAGCCGTTACAAAACAAAGGGGGGGTTCATTAACACTCTTTTAACACTTTTTAACTCTTTTATTTACTTCCGAAAATGGTTTAAGTAATTTAGGGGGGGGTGCGAGTACGGAATTTTACTATAACATTTTACGTCGGAGAGGAACACAAACAATTAATTAAATTTTACGTTACATGACGCCAACCTCACGCTTAACGCGCCGCCTAAAGACTGACTCCCTTGTGGGTAGCCCGCTCTTTTGGGCCTCTTTTCAGGACTGCCAACTCTACCCATTTTAAACAATTTAAATGTAACAAACATACTTTTTCGTAATTTCATAATTATTAGTAAATGATTTACATTAAACATTATCTTAATTAAACAAAAATTAATATTCTTAACTAGGCATTACTACAACTTTTTTCCATTTTTGTTTTGTAATAACGCGGAAAAGTGGCTCTTCCACGTCAAAAGTGAGTGTGCAAAATCTCAGAGATCTGCAATAATATCTTCTGCCTCCGCACGCGCGTTGAAAATCCAAAAAAAATCCGCCAAACTACGCATTTTTTCAATATTTTCTTATTGTTTTAATTTTTATCCTACGTTCTTGTAATAGCGAGGAAAAGCATCGTAAAGGTTTATTTTAGACTATTTTTAAATATTTTTGTCCTGCGATAATTTCTTCTGCCTCCGCAAACGTTCCAAAATACAGGAAAATTTACATAAATAGCATATTTTATAATGACGCTATTACGGTCAACTTCTGCCCTACACCACAGTTTATTCGTTAATTATGTATTAAGTAATGCAATTAACAATTCATTATGTCATATTTTAGTAATTTAGGAAGTTTATATATTTGAGCAATTAAATAATTTAGGTCCACCGATGCAGTTTACTTTGCATATGCTTGGTTTATTTTTGATGACTTATTATGTAATGTGCATGCATTCCTCGCTTATTTCGTCAATATTGAATGTACTATATTGACAAAATAACCCAGAACTCACCACGTGGAGGTGGCTGCATTTCGAGTTCCTCCCTGCCCTACCCAACCACCCTACCATTATCGGACTTACGCTAGTTACACACTGTAGTCACCTTTTGTTTCCATTCTTGGCATTTTCTTTCTGGATTCTAATCTTGCTCTGATAAATCCATCCCTTGCCTCTGAATCGCATAATGCAGCTGAAGCCTCTGTTACCAGCTTTATATGCCGTTCAACCGCTTAGTTGTGGCAAGGAAAGCGTGGGATGAAATCAGGTACATCTCCTGATGAGATATAGTTCAGGATGTCGGAGCGTGATAGAACTTTTGTCAGAGGAGGCTCTGACAGCTCACAAGTTTGCCAGTTAATCATGTTGTAGTACTCACTGCACTGAAAGTTCAATGTGGGCAATTTAAACACTCTCACTGCGGCTGACTCAGAATCTCTTGCTTTAAGGATTCTCCTCCATCCTAATTCTCTGATATGTTTTGCTTCATCGTAAATCATACTAAGGAGAACATTCTCAGGATGAGAAAAATAGGAATTTCTCTGAATAACACGATCAACTATTTTTATACAGCGGGCACTCAACGACCTCGAGCGTTGTATCATTTGATAAAGATGTTTGGCTCCCTGTGTTGCTGAAGAATTTCTCTTGATTTGAAACCACATTGGAATATAAACTTTCATAATATAATCCACGATACACTTAAGGTTGTCTGAAGGTTCTTCAGTTGAAACGTAGAGACGAAGTATGCGGTTAGCAGTTGTCACCCATCTGGAGTGTGCCATTTTGCCTAGTTTCCTTTGAGCTAGAGAGGGAGTACATTCACCTTTTGACACAGCATCATAGATTTCTGCCAAATATTTCTGATCTGTGCTCAGATCATCTCTGTCAACTACAATTTTTTCCGCTTCAACTGCTTCAAACTCAACAACAGGTCTCTTTTCACAATCAATTAACTCTTTTCCTATAGGTCCCGTAAAATTCTGAGGACCTGTTGTTTTACCATCAATGTCAGTCACTATGTGCCGCAAGGGAAGTTCATTAGTGTAAAGCAAGCAAATCAGGCACTGGAGTGCTCTCTGAAAGTGCTCTTCAATACTTCTTATCACTCCTCCTTTTGGTCCTGTATTAACTGTTGTCCCCTCACATCCAATGGCTTTAACTTCTGAAGTATCAATCTCATTTGAGCGAAAAAAATCCAAAATTGCAGAAGATATACTCTGTGCTGAGCCAGAAGCGGGAGTTACATGCCGAATATAATGCGAGTTTGGTTCTTGAAGCAAAGTGACATGTTCTTCTGTTATATTTTTTTGATAACCTTTACTGCCAACTTTTTATTGCACTGCAGTTCTGTCCTTTCTTCCATCGAAATAGATACTCTCCATAGTTTCTTCTTCGTAATCTCTCTTTTGAATGATAGAGCTCACTCTTTTTCTAGCTCTCCTTACTTTGCATGTCTATTACTGAACTTAAATCTTTTTCGTTTATAATTCCCACGTCTTCAAGAACAGCCGAAGCAATTATAGCAGCAGACCTGTCTGACACACCTGTTCTGTCACAATTATGAGATTGTTCCATGATGAGATTGTTCCATCGATTTGATTCTCTGTGTCGGTTCATAATCAGAATCCGCTCCTTCTGTTTCACTTGATGTTGATGACAGTGTTTCAGTTGTTTTTCCTTTACTGGTGGATGGTTTTGGTTCATACTGTTTCATTCTCTGTTTTCTTCTAGCAATAGTTGCTAGATCTTTACGAGTTTGTGAAACATCAAGAGAGCCTATTGCCAATTTTATTGTTGTTCTCTGATCTTTAAGGAAGTCTTGTTCACTTGCTGGAACCTTGAGATAGTTTTCACATGAACACTTATCAAGATTTTCACATTTGCAAGCACTGATGTCAAATAATTTGTTTTCTGCCTCATTTTGAAATGTTTGTAATTTAATTTTGAATGAGTCACTATCTTGTTTCCTTTTTATTGACTAATTTTTAATCATTTGAACGACACGGTTATGAGAAACAGTAGGAATAAAGGCTGTTTTCCACAAATCTTCGAGAGTTTTTGAGAGAACACCCGAAATTTCTGCAACTGTAGGCTCTTCCTTCGATGTCTTCAGATTCAACCTTATTTGATGAAAATATTTCATGACGTCCTTATAGGTTGGAAGGCACCTCTTGTCTAGATCAGCTGGAGCCCCAAATATAGGGCAACTTGAAGAAGTTCTTGTTGCTTGAGCTGGTACTGACAGTGTGAAAAACACAGTAATTAATATAAAAATTAAGAAATTACTCCTAAAACGTAAAATATTCTTGCATTCTGCAGAAGTTTTGTATATTACACCAACGTATTATTATGCACTAAAATATGCAGTATATGTCCACATATGCGTGTTGTCGTGTTCCAAAGATGTATTAACAGCAAGAGCAACACAATCCACATCTTACCCGAAACGTAGCTAGCACAACACTGCTGGGAAGTGAGAACAAGAGGGCCTGGTAGTGTTGTGAGTCATGACTCATCAGTCATCACTCACTGACTCATTGCCGTATATGGCAATGACGAGCTGTGGGGAAGCTTCTAGAACGATGTGGGAGTACTATATGACGTACAAAGTGAATTTATTAGCGTACAGGCTGAATAAGCCAAATACGTGATTTATGCGGATTTTTCTGTATTTTGGAACGTTTGCGGTGGCAGAAGATATTATCGCAGGACAAAAAATATTTAAAACTAATCTAAAATAAACTTTTAGGATGCTTTCCCTCGCTATTACAAGAAGGTAGGATGAAAATTAAAACTATAAGAAAATATTGAAAAAATGCGTATTTTGGACATTTTTTGGATTTTCAACGCGCGTGCGGAGGCAGAAGATATTATTGCCGATCTCTGAGATTTTACACACTCACTTTTGACGTGGAAGAGCCACGTTTCCGCGCTATTACAAAACGAAAATCGAAAAAAGTGTAAAAACGCTCCGCCCTACATTGTACAGTAGGGTGGATTGAAAAAACATTTTTTAGAATTCAGTTTTGTACGACCACCCAAAAGTTGGTCTGTGTACCAATAAGAAATCTACAAAATATTAGCTACCTGCGACACAAACTTCACCGGCCCCAAGGAGGTCAAAGATTTTGCCTTTCAGGTACCCCCAAAAATTAAGGAAAAATTAAAACATTTAAGCGTATCTTCCGTTGTGTTTATGCTAGGAAGATTATTTTTGTTTCATTTGATTTGTCTATTTATGTTCTTTAACCTTTCTCTTATACACGTTTCTCCCATTCCTCACAAAAATTTGTAAAATTTGGTATTTTATGAAAAATACTAACAAAAAATAGGAATTTCTCTTTGTTTCGAGTTTCTCAACTTTAGTTGATGTTTTAGCATCATTTTAAGGTTTTCATTTGTTTAGATTTTCACAGATTTAAATTATGTCATAAATATATTATTTAGGGTTTGTTATTTATGTTATATTACATTATAATTTATATCTCTTTTTTCAGATTATTTGATTGCTTTGATAAATTTTTATATTGAATTTGATTCGCTAAAAACATTTACAGTCACTAATATAGTCTAATTCTATTCCGACGCACAAAGCAAAGTTAGGCATGACTTCCTTGGCCTCGAATGAATCAGCAAAAAGGTAGATGAGGAATACACAACAGCTGAATCCAATCTTTGGACCACCAAAGGATCTCTCACTGATTTATTTGCCTTCGTCCGAAGATATACGTCAGTGTTTCCTTTATGTTAGACAGGAAAGAATTAAGTCAGGAGAAGCTAATCCAAAAATTTATGATGTTGCTGCAGTCGTTGCCCAAAAAGTAAAGACTTTATGGGATCGTGCTTCTATTCCAATAGTCAGGGGGCTTAATCCAAAAAATCACCCCGATCGTTCCCTTTGTTCCAAAAGTACCATTTTTTTACCAGGGGTAGATATGACCATAAGCATTCATTTTTTTGCGGGAGCCAACATGGGCTCTCCCTGTGGCGGCCATTATGGACGAATCCAAGATGGCCGCCATCTGGTCTGACATTGGGCGATAAAATAACAACCAATCATAGTAGAATCCAGTTCTGATATTTGTTTTTTAATTCAAGATATACGTCAGGTCGTATATATCCACATTTGATATTATTTTATAAGAAATGTACATTTTATGTCAATTGAATCATGATACATAATTATTGCACTTAGATTTGTGGTTGTAACAGCTATATTAACTTTTACATTGGATTTCTACTGACATTTTGTCCACTATTAATCTATTTTTTATTATTTTTGCAGGTGTTGGCATACCTGTATTCCTCTGAAGCAAGTCTATGCGGTGGTGGTCTTCTTCACATTCTAGTCTCTTCAGGCCTGCAGATATGAAGATCTCGTTAGTGTGTAGTTAGTAGTGTGTAGTAGAACATTAATACCTCACCATGTCTACTAACATAACTGGAATTAATTGGACACTGTGTTGCCTATGTCAGTCCAGCAAAGACGAGGCATTACAACAGCCAAAAGAACAGGATATTCATCTCTTGAAAGAGATCTGAATGATTTTGTGCAGCTCAATGCTGTTCCATCTGGTATCAAGGTTAGTGAGCTCGATGATGGCTCAGGAATTGCAGCAACCCTCCAATCACATGCTGCAGTGTATCATAAAAGTTGTAGGAGTGCATGCAACAGTTACAGGGTAAAGCGGGCACGAGGAAAAGTGGCCACGCAAGATGAATGTGCAGCTGGGATAAGTCCGAAGAAACTCAGATCAAGTTACGGATCACCTCCAGAAACATTATTCTGCATCATATGTCTGGTTGAGGATCAGCATGATCTTCATAGAGCCTTAAGTGACAACATTGATCAAAATCTGAAGAATTGGGCAAAAACAACTAACAACTGGCATTTATATGGGCGCTTGACTGCAGGTTCTGATGCACATGCAATGGATGCATGTTATCATGTACAATGCTATTGGCGGCTTCGTGATGGAGCTCGTGCAGTTGAACGTCGATCTTCAAGTGAACCCAAGCCTCCCCCATTTGATCCCATGGTCATAGCACAGTTAGTGGCATTTGTGGATGACTCTCAGTCTGAGGTCCACAAGTTGTCTGACTTACGGGAAATGTACAAGATAATGATGTCAGATCTAGGACATCCCTGTTCTGGTAGAGAACCTCATGCAACAAGATTCAAAGACCATCTGCTTGAGCATCTTCCTGAGTGGGCTTCCTATGCACAGGGGAGAGATGTATTCATTAGCCACAAGGCAAAAGTGGGTGCTGTGCTAGAACAAAGCTATCATTCCTCACAAATCAATCAAGATGAAGCTGTGTTATTGATACGTGCTGCTATGGCACTACGAAAGCGAATCCTTCAGAAACAAGAGCCATTTAATGGTTCATTCTCTCCACAATGCCTGACGTCCCCCATAGAAGAAACACTGTTAGGTTTCATCAATGTTGTCCTCCAGGGTCCTAAAGGTAATATCGATAAACATAGTAGAGAGCAGCAATCCAACAGTGATGCTGAACTGGGCACAAGGGCGAAGATTGCGTGCACACTGTGCCAACTGCTGATATTCAACACAGTAAAATATGCACCTTCATCAGACAGCACCCAAATCCGTCACAATAGGGACGTGGCGTGGTTCAGGAGCACGTACTCGACTTGATCCAGATAGTGATGGTACCACACCCATTCCCAAACGAGACTGGCAGTCATATTTGAAAAATGTGGAAAACAAGAAGGAACTGTTCGTCTTTATCAGTAAACAGCTGATCAAGATTGACATGGGTGGAAAACTCCTCCTCAGCACTGAATTAGAAACTGTGCTCTCCAATAAAGCATTTGATATATCAGGGCTCCAACCATGCAACCACACAGAGGCAGATACGCGGATCATTCTGCATGTTGCTCACGCATCATCTCAGGGTCACAAGAAAGCATTCATCCGCACTGTTGACAGTGACATAGTCGTTCTTGCCATTGCTTTCTTTCAACAGCTTGACCTAACAGAACTCTGGATTGGTTTTGGTAGTGGCAAATATTACCGAGACATCCCAGTGCACAGCATTCAATCACAGCTTGGTCCATCAAAGTCGCTGGCTCTACCTCTGTTCCATGCACTAACAGGCTGCGACACTACGTTTCAGTTTCTTGGATGTGGGAAGAAGACAGCATGACTGCATGGAATAATACACCAAACTTAACTGAAACCATGATCAAATTGACTGAAGACCCCGAGTCCTTCAGTCTAGTATCTCCTGAAATGACACACATTGAGAGGTTTGTTGTGCTCATGTACAGTAAAACATGTGGACAAGCATCTGTAAACGTAGCCAGGCACCATCTGTTTTCTAGTGGCAGTCGATCATTGGAGAGCATACCACCTACCCAAGCTGCCCTCTTCCAGCATATCAAGAGGTCATTGTTGCAGGCAAGTTTGTGTGGAAGCAGTCAACCACATGCCATCAGACACTCCCTGCTTTTTATAAATGGGGATGGGAATATGACAAGCGCAGCAACCAATGGCTCCCTTTCTGGACAACTCTCGCTGATGCCAGTAAGGCATGTGCTCTTCTCCTTCATTGCGGTTGCACTAAAGCCTGCAGAGGGAATTGCAAATGCAGTAGTGCTGGAATTCGATGTACGACACTCTGCAAGTGTGAGGGTGGCTGCCTGAACAATGACGACTATTAATCAGTGAACAGCCATCTATTGGATAGACATTATCATGAGATGCAGTACTGTGAGTAAAAGGAATAAAGAAGATTGTACTTGCGTATATACTAAAGTTTAATAGCAAAAGATGTTGATGCTGACTCTTATTTTTTATCAAGTTAACTATGTAACCTGTACTAGTATTGGTACTCAAGTGGATGTCATTTTGGACAGCGGCCATTTTGATTTGGCCAATATGGCCGCCACAGTGGGAGCCCAGCTTGGCTCCCGCAAACATTCAAATTAGTATGGTCATAGCTACCTGTGGTCCAAAAATGGCACTTTTGGAATGATTTGAACAATTATATGATTAAGCCCCCTGACTACAACTAGCCATCATAAGACCATAACGCAGCGCATCCAAGGTTTGTACGAAAAATATCAAAATGTCTTAAAACAATTCAAAGGGGGGAAAGACCAAGCATCCTATCAAGCATTGCTTCACAAATTTAAACTTGACTCACTGGAGCTCTTTGATATAGCTTCTTGTAAATGTGAAGATTTCCTGACATGTCGTTGTGAGAAAAACCGAAAAGTTCCTGTTCTGGAAAGAGATTTCTTAATGACCAACGAACGTCTCGAAAAATGATGATTGGATCCGTAGAAAAAGTGGTCACCAAAAAGGTGAACAAAAAGAAAAAGGCACACAAAAGTGTGAGGAATATACAGCACGGATCTTGAAAGGAATGAAAGAATTTGATACTGCTGCAACTGTTTCGTCAAGTTCCAGCGAAACGGACGAAAGCAGTGAGCCGTTAAAACTCACGACGAAGCCATTAATTAATCTCAGACCTTCAGAAATGAGAATGAGAACCTTCTTCTTGCAATGATTACTGATAACCGGCCAAACATTCGAAAATTGGCAATACGAAGGATCGAAGTAGCAAGATCTCAAGATGAAAAAAGGAAAAGCATTCGCGAGTTCAGTGTACCGAAGCTAAATTTCCATGCACTTGACTACACTGTTATTATATTTTGAATAGATTGTCCCATCAGGCTTGAGCCACCATTGACAAAACACTTAACCAAAGAGGAGTTGACATCATTGGCTCTTTCAATTCCCTTGTCATACACAAGCAGTAGAAAGGAGTATCAAACTTGTAACAGAAGCAGCAAGAGCAGTTTATGGAAGTGAGAGGAGAGATGGTTACGTTAAAACTAAATTGCATCTCAAACAATAATGAAATAATTTGAAAACAAGAGAGACTACAAAACTGAATAAGAAGCTTTCTGAATTATTGTGGTGTGTGGGTTAGGGTGGAACTCAAAGAGCAGCCACCTCCACGTGGTGAGGTCTGGGTAATTTAAGCCGAGATAGGCATGGTTCGTATCTAGCTTAAATTAGCGGAGAGCTGCTCTAATAAACCAATATATTTAAAGCCATGCAACTATTTTATGAGCTTCTAAAAGAAAACTGAATCACTGAATGACGCTTAACATTGATAGAAAATCTAGAAGAGGAAGAACCATTGTTGTCCCAAGGCGATATGATGACTAAGCTGATTGATGCAGCATTGCTTGTATATATTAAGTTAAGGTGTGTATATATATCCATCTCATAATTGTAAGGTTAGTGGAAAATTCACTTAATTTAGAGCTAGCATTTTTGGGCTCTTGTGGCATCAGTGTTTGGGACTCTGGTGGCATCATTTTGGGGCGCTGCGCGTCCTTTCTACTCGTTTGTGGGATGTCGTACGTACAGGGTGTGGTCTGATAGAGAGCTCTCTTGCAATTCAGTTTGGTTGTTTAGATACAAGATTGTTGCATCGTGCAATAGTCCAGGTTGCGTTGTTGTTGCAAGGTTGAGAAAGAAGACCATAAATAGTACCCCTTTTGTTTTTATATTAAATTCATGTAACTAAGGTCTAAGGTAGGCCCGCATCGAGTCAGCAACCCTGAGGTAGGACCTAATAGGATCTCAAATCCGTAAGTTTTAATTTTAGCTTAACTTGGGCTGTAGGTAGAACTGGCCCTTTAGAATTTGGCCGTTCACGGCTCAGCTGGGATTTTGAACCCAACAAATAAATAAAATAACATGGTCCTTCAGAACCGGATTCTACCCCAAGACTGAGTCAGTGACTATTTTTCGGCAACGTTCTGATTGTGAAAATTGTAGCCCAAGTTAGGCCTAGACGGGTTGAGTATTATTGAGTTAAGGTCCCAGGGTAGAAAGTTTGGTCGCCCAATTGCGAAACTTGGCCAGTCGTCTGTCGTTGTTTTTGGCCTACATTTTACCGGTTTGATTAATTTTGGGTTATTATTGAATTAAGGTCCCAGGGTAGAAAGTTTGGTCGCCCAATTGCGAAACTTGGCCAGTCGTCTGTCGTTGTTTTGGCCTACATTTTACCGGTTTGGTTAATTTTGGGTTATTATTGAATTAAGGTCCCAGGGTAGAAAGTTTGGTTGCCCAATTGCGAAACTTGGCCAGTCGTCTGTCGTTGTTTTTGGCCTACATTTTACCGGTTTGGTTAATTTTGGGTTATTATTGAATTAAGGTCCTGGGGTGGAAAATTTGGTATTCCATACTGGTGTTTGGTTAGTACCCCACCCAGCAATTCAGTTTATTTGAAAGTAAAATTTGCGTTTCATCAGTTTGGTTAAGTATTTCGGCCAATTCAGCTCATTTGGCATTGAGCCCAATTGTTGTTTGCATTGAAGATGAGTGCATCTGAATTCAACAAATTTATAAAAAGGAGAAGCGCCTACAAAGGTCTAATTACAAAGGTCATTGCCACTATAGATTCTGCCATAGAGCAAGAGGATTTACGCTTAGTGACTGCGCAGCTTTCCATATTAGAAACTAAAAAGGTTGCTCTAAGTGAGGTAAATGTTAAAATTGAGGCTCTTATAGAAGAGGATGAAATAGAAAATAACATAATTTACTTTGAAGAGATTATTGATGATATAATTAAAGTAGGCCTCCGAGCAAAAGAGTTTAGCAGCTCAGTACAGTTAGAGACCAGGTCTAATAATGAAACACAACACTCAACAAATGATGTTTGTGAAGTTAAGGTTAACAGATCTGTAGTTCAATTACCAAGGCTTGTACTCAAACCATTTTCTGGGAGTATTCAGGAATGGCAAGGATGGGCAGACAGTTTTCAATCAGCAGTTCATTCTAGTCAAGTGTTAAGTGCCGTGGAGAAGTTTAATTATTTGCAGTCCCTCTTGGAAGGGGAGGCAGCAAAGACTATAGCAGGATTAGCATTAACAGAGGCTAATTATAATGTGGCTTGGGATATATTAAAGAAACGGTTTGGTAAGCCAGAGATCTTAATTAAAAGCCACCTCCGTGCACTTTTAGCTATACCTCCTGTTAATAATCCTAATAGTGTCAAGGAGTTACGGCAGTTATATGATGAATTTGAAATTAGAACTAGGTCCCTGGATAACTTGGGTGTAGGAATGGAAAGGTATGGTATAATGTTGGTTCCTACACTGGAGTCTAAATTGCCTAGCTCAATTTTGCTTGAATTAAGTAGGGGACACTCTACAGAACATGTGTACATCCCCCTTCAGCAGATGTTAAGTCTTTTAGGCACAGAATTAGCAAGACGAGAGGGAATTGAGTTTGCACAGTGGGATGGTAAACAAGGGGACAAAGGCAGGCACAGCACCAAAGTTTCCACAAAATGGAATAACCCAGGTACAGTGTCAGCTCTACATGCCTCCTCTGAGAATAAATTAAAGGGAATCAAGGAATGCATATTTTGCGAAGGCAACCACAAGTCATATAAATGTGAGGTGGCTGAGGCATTACCCTTTGAGGAGAGAAAGGACAGGGTAACTAAGTCCACAGCATGTTTTAAATGTTTTTTGAAAGGTCACAGAGCAAGGTTTTGTAAGTTTAAAATTTTGTGCAAAAAATGTCATGGTAGGCATCAGCCATTATTGTGTGAACACACTCCTAGTAGGCCTACCCCAGAAGTAGAGACATCAGTGGCACATGCCACTGCTATGCAAGGGAGTAAAAGTAAAGGGGGATTATTGCAAACAACTGCAGCCTTATTAATTGGGAATGAGGGAGAAGCTACTGTAAGAGTGTTGTTTGATAGTGGTAGCCAGTGTAGTTTTATTAAGACCAGAATTTCCAGAAAATTGAAGTTTAAAGAACTTAAGAAGGAAAATTTAAGAATTTCTGGGTTTGGGGGTTCCGTTCAAAACCGAACCAAATTTAAGAAGGTAGAAGTTCTGGTTAAAGGGTTGTTACCGCAAAGTCCCACTATCAAGGTCCAAGCTGTAGAGATTGAGGAACTTTGCGCTCCAGTCACTACTTGTTTAGATATGGCATGTGTCCAAGAATTGCAAGTTGAAGGAATTAATTTGGGCAATAATAAGTTTGAAGGAACAGAAGATAGTCTTTTGATTGGAGCTGACTATTATTGGGACTTCATCACTGGTAATATTGTCCGCACATCTCGAGGCCCGGTAGCTATTGAAAGTAAGCTAGGCTGGATGCTACATGGTAGTTATTGCAATGAAATGGAAGTTAAGGCTCTTTTTGTTAAGATTGAGGAGAACAGCCATGGTCTGGAAAGGCATTTGAAAGCGTTTTGGGAACTTGAATCTATTGGCATAAAGGACAAACAGGCAAGTACAGTGAACAATGATGTTTTAGAGCAATTTGAAAAAGGGATTGGGTTTAGAGATGGTTGCTATGAAGTTGGCCTACCATGGAAGGATTCTTGCAAACCCGGTTCAAACCTTCAGCTAGCTAAGAAAAAATGAGGAGTTGTTAATTGAATACAATGAGGCCATCCTAAGTAATGTAAGGGAGGGCTATGCTGAAAGGGTGCAAGGTGAGCTGGTGAGCCAGGAGGCACATTATCTGCCACACCATGCAGTGGTACGGCTCAGCCAAGGACAAAGGTGGTGTGTCCTTGAATGACTGTTTGGATGCTGGGCCAAATTTAAATGCAGATATATTTTCCTTGTTACTGAGATTCAGGTTTGGTAGAGTAGCATTGACTGCAGATGTGAAGCAAGCCTTTTTGCGGATAAAGTTAAAACCAGAGGACAGAGATGCAGTAAGGTATCTGTGGGTGGATACGAAAGACTTGTTGGAAAATGAACCTAAGGTTCAAGCATATAGAATGAAGTCAGTGTTGTTTGGCCTCAGCTCTAGTCCATTTCTGTTGGCAGCTACTATGCAGTACCATTTTAAGAAATATTCTGAAGTCTATCCTAACACTATTGAACACATAAGGAAAAATTTTTATGTTGATGATTTGCTGTGTTCCGTGGATAATACAGAAATGGCTAAACAGATATTCATGGAGGCTAGAGCTATAATGAGGGAGGCTGGCATGGAGCTTAGAAAATGGCAGACCAATCATTCGCAATTACAAGAGTTTATGAGTCATTCCTGTGTAGTACCTGATGCAGCAGAAAGTATTGAGGATTCTGGTATTAAGGAGTTGTGGGCAATAGACGCAAAAGTGCTAGGCATGGTTTGGCAGCAAGGAGATGATTTGTTTACCTTCAATGGGAAATCTTTAGTAGAGCTGGCTGAGAATGAGGCAAGGTGGACAAAACGTGCAGCTCTTAGTTTGGCTTCAAAGGTCTTTGATCCTCTTGGATTCCTGGCTCCATTTGTGATAAAGTCAAAAATTTGGTTTCAGAGCCTCTGGGAAATTGGACTTGGTTGGGACCAAGAGTTACCTGATCATATGGTGGTAAGGTGGAAATATTGGTTCAAAGAATTGGCACATCTTGGAGACATTGAAATCCCAAGATGGTACTTTGGAGAGTTGAACAATAGTCCAGACAATTTGGAGCTGCACATCTTTTGTGATGCAAGTGAGGAAGCCTATGCAACTTGTATTTATATAAGAGGCGCATTGCAAGAGGAAGTAAGTTGCAGGTTGGTTGCTGCAAAGAGCAGAGTAGCACCTTTGAAAAGGCTTTCTGTTCCAAGGTTGGAATTGATGGGTGCAGTTATAGCTAGTCGGCTTGCAGTTATAGTGCAAAAGTCTTTGGCCCTCTCTGAAATTCCAAGCTATTATTGGACAGACTCCACTATACTGTAGTTTGGCACTGGTTAAGAAGCCAGGCAAGGAAATGGAAACCATTTGTTGCCAATAGGGTGGAGGAAATTCAAGCGCACACAGATCCCAAGCAATGGAAGCATTGTCCAGGCACCCAAAACCCCGCTGATTTACCAACACGAGGAATTTCAGTGAAAGATCTTGCACAGTCAAGTTTGTGGTGGAATGGGCCGGAGTGGCTAAAACTTGGAAGTGAAAACTGGCCTTCTAATCAGCCTATTGTAGGATAATGCCAGGCTGAAGAAGCATGGGTGAGTGAGGTGAGAAAATGCGCTGTGAACAGTTGTCAAGTTATGCAGCAGGACCCCATATTGAGGCTTGAGGACATTAGCAGTCTGAAAAGATTGTTAAGAGTGACAGCATGGGTATATAGATTTACCAACAACATTAAGGGAGAAACAAGAAGGGAAGGAATTCTGAACAGTAATGAGATTCAGCAAGCCAGGAAATACTGGGTGGTATATATGCAGAAGGAAAAATTTGGTGAAGAGAGAGAATTGCTCACCAGCCATCCATTACAGGTTCTACAAACACATTCTGCGCTCAAGGGTTTGGATGTGTTTTTGGATCAGGATTTATTGAGAGTAGGAGGTAGACTACAGTTTTCTGGGCTTCCAGAGGAGAAAAGACATCCAATTTTGCTACCTTCTGGGGGGCACTTTGTGGGCCTTTTGATCCTGGATACTCATCATAAGCTGTTACATGCTGGAGTTAGAGAAGTGATAATAGAGATTAGACAACAATTTTGGATTCCCAAAATTAGACAAGTAGTTAAAAAGGTCTTGCATAAATGTGTGGTTTGCAAGCGTTGGAGTGCAAAGCCTTATTATGAAAAGGTGGCTCCACTTCCAAGAGAACGGTGTGTCTATACTGCCCCATTTGATGTAGTGGGAGTAGACTTTGCAGGGCCAGTCTATGTGTATGAGCGAGGGGAGTCTAACAAAGGTTTATGTCTTTTCACCTGTGCTACCACCAGAGCAATCCATTTGGAGTTGGTAAGCAACTTAAGTAGTGATGTATTTCTTTTGGCCTTTAAAAGGTTTGTGAACAGAAGGGGTTTCCCAAATAAAATCATATCGGATAATGCAAAAACCTTCAAAAAGGCTGCAAAGGAACTCCAAGAAATTTGGTCCTTGCTAAAAGAGGAAGGATTCCAATCCTACTTTTCACACCAAGGGGTACAGTGGGAGTTTATTGTTGAGAGAGCACCATGGTGGGGAGGATTTTGGGAAAGGCTAGTGAGAAGTGTAAAGTGTCCATTAAAGAAACTTTTAGCTAATGCTCATTTGAGCAAAGAAGAATTCTGCACTGTTTTATGTGAAGTAGAAGCAATGGTGAACAGTAGGCCTATCACTTTTGTTTACAACAGTATGCAGGATGCAGAGCCATTGACACCAAATCATTTTCTTTGTGGTAAACGATTAACATCAAGCCCCAGTGTGCCAGAAGACTTGCAGCCTATCCAGAGCACTCAAGGAGAGTTAACCACACAGTTCAGGTACCTTGAAGAGCTACAAGATCAGTTATGGAAGAGGTGGCAGATGGAATACTTGCCAGAACTCAATTATTACCCATCAGGCAAGGTAAAGGGCTCCAATGCAAATTGTATCAAGGTGGGAGAAGTGGTAATGATTGGGGATGAAAGACCAAGGCAATGCTGGAAGCTTGGCATAATTGAAGAGTTGTTTGTTGGCAAAGACAATTTAGTTAGGTCTGCACTGGTAAAGACTTCAGGAGGAAAGTTAAAGAGACCTATACAAAAACTCTATGCTTTAGAATTCAGCAAAAACACAGATAATCAAGATGAAACATTTGAGTTACAGCCTCATGGAGAAGGCTTGGCTAACCTTGCAGAAGGTAACGACAACAATGCCTCTTCGGTGGGGAGTCTTAGAAAATCTAGAAGAGGAAGAACCATTGTTGTCCCAAGGCGATATGATGACTAAGCTGATTGATGCAGCATTGCTTGTATATATTCAGTTAAGGTGTATATATATCCATCTCATAATTGTAAGGTTAGTGAAAAATTCACTTAATTTTGAGCTAGCTTTTTTGGGCTCTTGTGGCATCAGTGTTTGGGACTCTGGTGGCATCATTTTGGGGCGCTGCGCGTTCTTTCTACTCGTTTGTGGGATGTCGTACGTACAGGGTGTGGTCTGATAGAGAGCTCTCTTGCAATTCAGTTTGGTTGTTTAGATACAAGATTGTTGCATCGTGCAATAGTCCAGGTTGCGTTGTTGTTGCAAGGTTGAGAAAGAAGACCATAAATAGTACCCCTTTTGTTTTTATATTAAATTCATGTAACTAAGGTCTAAGGTAGGCCCGCATCGAGTCAGCAACCCTGAGGTAGGACCTAATAGGATCTAAAATCCGTAAGTTTTAATTTTAGCTTAACTTGGGCTGTAGGTAGAACTGGCCCTTTAGAATTTGGCCGTTCACGGCTCAGCTGGGATTTTGAACCCAACAAATAAATAAAATAACAAACATCAACCAATCAACGAAAGGAATAAAAACTTATTTTTTTGTTAGTATTTTTCATGAAATACCAAATTTTACAAATTTCTGTGAGGAACGGGAAAAAAGTGTATAAGAGTAAAGTTAAAGAACATAAATAGACAAATCAAATGAAATAAAAATAATCTTCCTAGCATAAATACAACGGAAGATACGCTTAAATCTTTGAATTTTTCCTTAATTTTGGGGGGCACCTGAAAGGCAAAATCTTTTACCTCCTTGGGGCCGGTGAAGTTGATGTCGTAGGTAGCTAATATTTTACAGATTTCTTTTTGGTACCACAGACCAACTTTTGGGTGCCCTACAAAACTGAATTCTGAAAAGTTTTTTTCACTCCACCCTAATGTACAGAGAGAATCTCGGTTAAAAAATGGAATACCCTAAAAAACTCAGCAGCCAGTTTTGTTTTAGGCGGCTATATTAAAAAATAGTATTTTAGGACAAACTTAACTATCTTTTTATTGCGTTTTATATATGCAGTATATATATATATACAGTATACGAGGAGTGATACAAAGTATCGATAATTTTATTGGTTGTTTGGTTTAATGATGTTGGTTACATTTACTAGTATATATATATATATATATATATATATATATATATACACACAAACTCAGAATGGTCCCCTGAGAAACTTATATGTTAAACACAGACGGTGCATGGAACAAGGAACTCTTCTGGGAAAATTAAATCCACTATAGTCCGAATAAGTAATGGTAAATGACAAATACCATAGTTTTTCTTTTCATGATGCAAGCCCGACGTGGGCAACGTTGCCCACGTCGGGCTTGCATCATGAAAAAGAAAAACTATGGTATTTGTCATTTACCATTACTTATTCGGACTATAGTGGATTTAATTTTCCCAGAAGAGTTCCTTGTTCCATGCACGGTCTGTGTTTAACATATATATATATATATATATATATATAATATATATATCAGCAGAAGGCTGGTACTCCAGAAATGGACGTTCTGCGCGAACGCTTCCAGCGTTTGTTTGTTTTTGTCTGTTTTTGCATGTTTGTTTTTGTTTGTACTCCTGAAAAAAACCCACAGAAGGATTTTTTGTCTCATGTGGGAAGGCGAGGATGAATCCTTTTCAAATTTTATTTATTTATTTATTTTTTAGTTATTTATTTTTATTTTTTCCCACACAAGGATGAAGGGGGTTCCCTCAAGGGACAAGTAGCCTTCATTAAGACCTGTGAGGCAAGGGGGCCTCCTATAACGAAGGCGAAGGTTTTTATGGGGTCCCTCAAGGGGCAAGTGCCCTTAATTAAACCCTGTGAGGCCCCATAAACGGGTTTGGAACATAAGGAAGGGGGAGCCCCTTATAATGGAGGCGAAGGCTTTCAGGGGGTCCATCCAGGCGCAGGATTTCAGAGCACCCCAAATTCTTCTGGCCAAATGCCATCATACTACTAAGGGACACTTGTAGTTGGACTTGGGATGAGCAGGGAGAGAGCAAATGCAGAGACACAAGTAAATGATGCTTCGATGAAACGATGCTTCTTTTACTCAATTAAAAAAAACATAACTTGGTGTAGATTAGATTGTGTAGTTTAGTGTTTAGTGTTTGTCTTCTATTTCTTATTATCACAAATTTTCGTGTGTCTGGGTACACGAGGTAATGTTTATGTATGATATGAAAATTATTGTTTGTGAGTCGGAGTTTGCACCTGCGTGAGTTTGAGCATGGTATGAGAGTTGTACTTGGAATTTTCTATGATTGTTCACTTCCTTATCTTTCCTATTTTACTTCCTTCTTTGGCTAACCTAGAGTGAATCGGACCATTGGGTCTTTGGTAGCCTGTAACTATTGTAATACTTCTATAATATCTCATCAGTACTTCATATATAAACACGAACACAGTTTTCATCCGTGAAACTTTTCTTGGTTTTTTTTTCAATGTTTTAATAAAGAAACACTTTAGTTATAAGTTAAAGACGTTCATTGGGATACGAAGAGCAGTTAATGGGTCATAACATCAAATAGTTTATCATAGCCCCAGAATCTTGCTCTTTAATAATAATTATAATTAGCCTCCTCTTCATTGATTTTATTTTGGTTATCGCCAAACGATTTTATTTAGTCCTAAAGGAGACTCCTTATAAATTAAAATGTTAAAGGGGCAATGCAACCCTGATTAAGGCTATCATATACAGGGTGTCCCATAAGTCCGGCATCATAGGAGAAATTCATAGTTTTCTATTTCTACAAATCATAATTTATGCTCGGGATGCCAATTTCCCGTCCACCATTCTGTTCAGTGACGAGGCTGTTTTTTATGGAAATGGTGAGGTAAATCGACAGAACACCCTCAAAGGAACAAGGTGCATCTCGGGTGATGGTATGGTGTGGCATTTGGAAGGAACGCATCATAGGCCCCCTCTTTTTCGATGAACATGTCACTGGAGGCACCTACCTACGTATGCTCAAGGAAGAAGCATTTCCCAGTGTCTTGAACGAAGAAGGAAATTTCCCAACATGGTTCCAGCAAGACGGCGCTCCTGCACATTACAGCACCCAAGTAAGGGAATACCTGTACCAACAATTCCCTGGTCATTGGATAGGACGTCGAGGGCCTGTGGAATGGCCAGCTAGAAGCCCGGATCTCACGCCACTAGATTTTTATCTCTGGGGCCACTTGAAAGCGCTGGTATACGCAGAGAAAATTAGGAGTGTTGAACATTTGCGGCAGCGCATTATTGGGGCATGTAACACCATTACTCCTGACATCATTCAGCGTGTGCTTGCTGACTGGGTATCACGTCTGAATTTGTGTATTGAAAACAATGTGGACATATTGAGCACGTTCTGTAAATAAAAGCTTTTGTTTTGCCTTTTTTTATTATTTTTCCTATGATGCCGGACTTATGGGACACCCTGTATAATGATTTCCATTCAGATGTAGTAAAATCGTCTGGCATTACCCAGATAAAATGACAATAAAATGGACGATATGCATTCGGAGTATACAGACTCCCCATCCTTAATTTTGAGAGTGCGTCATCAAATATATATATATATATATATATCTTGGTTGGTTGGTAACCTTGGGCTTTATTTGTGCCCGAATTATTCATTATAACAAAGGTCAAGCTTGTGCCCCACCTTAGATCTACAACTTAATGTATGGAAATGCAAAAAACTTCACTTTTTTACGTGAAGGTCAAAATATGAGAATAAAAACCCACTCTAATAGACAGAGTTTATTTCCACGACAGTTTCGACGCCCACTGGCATCCTCCTCGGGTGGATACAGAAACACAAATGAAACAAAACAAGAGGGAAAAAACAGTTCAGGGATCGACCGTTAAGAAATTCGCACCTAGGTTGGATTCCATTCTCTCGAGACAGGAGGGGCATTTTCATTAAGTACATTCGCACAAATTTTAAAACTATCTTCCTGTTCTAAACATACAGATTCTATTATTTTTACATAATTATTACATTTATAATTAAATTTATTACATTTAATATTGCATAATTATTAATTACAGAAATTATAAATTTATTATTACATTGGTTATTACATTGTTGTTTATTATACAGAAATTATAAACCGAAAAACGAATGAAAAAAGGCGATTAGGAAATAATCCAGAGACCATTGAGAAATTCGCACCTAGGTTAGATATCGTTCTCCCGAAACCAGAAGGGCATTTTATTACAGGGTCAGCTTATAACTACATTTCCACAAATTAAAAATATCTTCTTGTTCTATACATACAGATCCTAATGTTTTGACATAATTACTGCATATATTTATTTCCACATTAATTACTTCCATTATTACATTTACTAAAAGCGAGTAAGGAAACATTCCAATCCAGAGACATTTAAGAAATTCACACTTAGGTTCGAACACGTTCCCACGACTCCGTAAGGGATTTATTGACCAAGAATCTCATTAAAGGGTCTAACTTATAAGTACCTTCGCACAAATTAAAATTATCTACTTTTTCTATACACACAGATTCTATTATTTTTCTTTTGACATAATTATTACATTTATAAAGTACCTTACTTGATTCCCAATCTATAGCATGATTATTTTGGCTAGCGTGATAAAAAATGGCATTATTAGTATTACAACTTCTGAAGGCATATTTGTGTTCTTTGATACGGGTTTCAATATTTCTTCCAGTTTCTCCACGTATACTAAATCACAACTTTTACAGGGAATGCTGTAGACACAGGCTTGTTCCTCTTTTGCAACGTTATTCCTAACCAATTTACTTTTCACGGTAGACGAATATTTGAACGCCAAAGCAAACTTAAATCTTTCGTCAACGGTTTTACTCTTTCTAAGCCGGCAATGTAAGGCAAACTCACATATTGTTTTTGGTTAACTGAAGGTTCCCGAGGGGCATAAAAAGATTTTCTGGCTTTAAAATACGCCTTTCTGATAAACCACTCAGGATATTTTAAATCCTTAAAAATGTTCCAAATCTTTGAATTTTCCGGATCCAGCAAATGTGGGCTACAAATCCTGAGTGCTCTTAGAAACATGGAAGAAATAATTGAGCTTTTAACCCCTTCATCATGATATGAAAAATAATGAATGTACGAATTACAATGAGTAGGTTTTCTATAGACCGTGAAATTGGGCTTTCCGCTTTCGTTAATGACCAAAACATCTAGAAAAGGTAATTGTTTGTCGTTCTCCCATTCATATTTAAATTTAATAGAGAAAACAAGATTATTTAATGACTGAAAGAAAGTGTCAAAGTTGTTCCAGTGGTCAGGCCAAAATGAGAAAATATCATCTACATAACGAAACCAAATTAGATTCCTGGGACATATTGTTTGCAACAATTCCGACTCATAATACTCCATATATAATGTACTCAGTATTGGGGATAAAGGGGACCCCATTCCCATACCAAAACGTTGCAAATAAAATTCTTCACCGAAGGAGAAGGCATTATTGGTGACACAGAGTTTTATCAGTTCTAAAAATACAGATGTGGGCATGCCTAGTTCTACGTTACATGTTGGCAATTTTCTATCTAAAAAACTAAGTACATCATCAATGGGAACCTTCGTAAACAAGGACTCAACATCAAAACTTATCATTCTTCCCCGTTTTAAATCTAAGGACATAACTTTGTTAATAAAGTCACAGGAATTAGTGATGTGCGAGCCTGAAAATTTACCAACTAATGGGGATAATTTATCTGCAAGAAATTTAGATAACCTGTAACTAAAGGAACCCCTGTGTGAAATAATGGGACGGAGTGGTATATTAATCTTATGGGTTTTGGGTAGGCCGTAAATGTGGGGGAGTTTGGGGTTAATCTGTAGAAATCTTTTAGGATCAATCGCCGGGACATCTTTTAATAAGTTCCTGATGGTTTTGTTGAATTCGGCAGAAAGACGCTTTAGGGGGGACGATCTCACTTTGGTGTAGGTGAATTCATCACTAAGTAACGCTTCCATTTTTTGTTTATAATCACACTTGTCCAAAATAACCACAGTGTTACTTTTGTCCGCTTTAGTGACAAATATTGCTTCATTCTTCCTGAGCTTGTCTAAAGCTAACCGGAATCTTTGGGGAATAGAGTCCAATGAGTTGAAATGTTCCAGAAACTTGCTCAGAATGAAACCATTTAAACACGGAATATCCACCCTGGAATTAACTACGGAAGACACAAAATCTAAAACAATGTTTTTATCGGGTTTAAGCGCAAACGACAGCCCTAAATTAAGAACTTCCTTTTCGGATTTGGACAAGACATATGTCGATAAATTTAAAACGGAACCTTCCACCGCACACTTTGACCAAGCACTTTCATCACATAAATAGGATAGCTTTCTGTTAAGTCGTTGTTCAGTGCGTCTAGTCTCCACGTCGCATTTATAATCTGCAGTTTCAAACAGCGCCACAAGTAGTTCACACGACACATGCGATTTAAGGACGCGTAGACAATTTCTTAGTTTGAAATACGTATGGTCAACTCATTGGACTCTATTCCCAAAAGATTCCGGTTAGCTTTAGACAAGCTCAGGAAGAATGAAGCAATATTTGTCACTAAAGCGGACAAAAGTAACACTGTGGTTATTTTGGACAAGTGTGATTATAAACAAAAAATGGAAGCGTTACTTAGTGATGAATTCACCTACACCAAAGTGAGATCGTCCCCCCTAAAGCGTCTTTCTGCCGAATTCAACAAAACCATCAGGAACTTATTAAAAGATGTCCCGGCGATTGATCCTAAAAGATTTCTACAGATTAACCCCAAACTCCCCCACATTTACGGCCTACCCAAAACCGATAAGATTAATATACCACTCCGTCCCATTATTTCACACAGGGGTTCCTTTAGTTACAGGTTATCTAAATTTCTTGCAGATAAATTATCCCCATTAGTTGGTAAATTTTCAGGCTCGCACATCACTAATTCCTGTGACTTTATTAACAAAGTTATGTCCTTAGATTTAAAACGGGGAAGAATGATAAGTTTTGATGTTGAGTCCTTGTTTACGAAAGTTCCCATTGATGATGTACTTAGTTTTTTAGATAGAAAATTGCCAACATGTAACGTAGAACTAGGCATGCCCACATCTGTATTTTTAGAACTGATAAACTCTGTGTCACCAATAATGCCTTCTCCTTCGGTGAAGAATTTTATTTGCAACGTTTTGGTATGGGAATGGGGTCCCCTTTATCCCCAATACTGAGTACATTATATATGGAGTATTATGAGTCGGAATTGTTGCAAACAATATGTCCCAGGAATCTAATTTGGTTTCGTTATGTAGATGATATTTTCTCATTTTGGCCTGACCACTGGAACAACTTTGACACTTTCTTTCAGTCATTAAATAATCTTGTTCCCTCTATTAAATTTAAATATGAATGGGAGAACGACAAACAATTACCTTTTCTAGATGTTTTGGTCATTAACGAAAGCGGAAAGCCCAATTTCACGGTCTATAGAAAACCTACTCATTGTAATTCGTACATTCATTATTTTTCATATCATGATGAAGGGGTTAAAAGCTCAATTATTTCTTCCATGTTTCTAAGAGCACTCAGGATTTGTAGCCCACATTTGCTGGATCCGGAAAATTCAAAGATTTGGAACATTTTTAAGGATTTAAAATATCCTGAGTGGTTTATCAGAAAGGCGTATTTTAAAGCCAGAAAATCTTTTTATGCCCCTCGGGAACCTTCAGTTAACCAAAAACAATATGTGAGTTTGCCTTACATTGCCGGCTTAGAAAGAGTAAAACCGTTGACGAAAGAATTTAAGTTTGCTTTGGCGTTCAAATATTCGTCTACCGTGAAAAGTAAATTGGTTAGGAATAACGTTGCAAAAGAGGAACAAGCCTGTGTCTACAGCATTCCCTGTAAAAGTTGTGATTTAGTATACGTTGGAGAACTGGAAGAAATATTGAAACCCGTATCAAAGAACACAAATATGCCTTCAGAAGTTGTAATACTAATAATGCCATTTTTTATCACGCTAGCCAAAATAATCATGCTATAGATTGGGAATCAAGTAAGGTACTTTATAAATGTAATAATTATGTCAAAAGAAAAATAATAGAATCTGTGTGTATAGAAAAAGTAGATAATTTTAATTTGTGCGAAGGTACTTATAAGTTAGACCCTTTAATGAGATTCTTGGTCAATAAATCCCTTACGGAGTCGTGGGAACGTGTTCGAACCTAAGTGTGAATTTCTTAAATGTCTCTGGATTGGAATGTTCCTTACTCGCTTTTAGTAAATGTAATAATGGAAGTAATTAATGTGGAAATAAATATATGCAGTAATTATGTCAAAACATTAGGATCTGTATGTATAGAACAAGAAGATATTTTTAATTTGTGGAAATGTAGTTATAAGCTGACCCTGTAATAAAATGCCCTTCTGGTTTCGGGAGAACGATATCTAACCTAGGTGCGAATTTCTCAATGGTCTCTGGATTATTTCCTAATCGCCTTTTTTCATTCGTTTTTCGGTTTATAATTTCTGTATAATAAACAACAATGTAATAACCAATGTAATAATAAATTTATAATTTCTGTAATTAATAATTATGCAATATTAAATGTAATAAATTTAATTATAAATGTAATAATTATGTAAAAATAATAGAATCTGTATGTTTAGAACAGGAAGATAGTTTTAAAATTTGTGCGAATGTACTTAATGAAAATGCCCCTCCTGTCTCGAGAGAATGGAATCCAACCTAGGTGCGAATTTCTTAACGGTCGATCCCTGAACTGTTTTTTCCCTCTTGTTTTGTTTCATTTGTGTTTCTGTATCCACCCGAGGAGGATGCCAGTGGGCGTCGAAACTGTCGTGGAAATAAACTCTGTCTATTAGAGTGGGTTTTTATTCTCATATTTAATGTGTGGAAGTTGAACGACCCACCACAGGCGGTCAGAAATCACAAAGTCCTCGCTCGGACTCGATCTCACAACCTCCCGATCAGCAGCAGCCAAGCGTCTTAACCAGTAGGCTATCCAAAAGACATTTATATTTTGCACTAAAAGAATACACTATATATGGAATTATAAAGGAGAGCGAATAGAGAGGAACGTACATAATCAGTGTTAAGACTTCAGGAAATTTGAACAGTCTCGATTCATAGACTCGTTGAGTTAAGGTTGTTGTTATCGTTGTTTCATCACCGCTTCAACTACGATGAGTTATATCGCAGCGTGGCTTTGGCTTCTGATACCTCGCAACGTTGGTTCGAGCACCGCTAGCTCCCAGTCCCTCCCTCATTATGTTCCCTTGTCAAGTTTATGAAGTTTGTTAATTATGTACTTAAGTTTAATAAACTAATTAATTAGTTAATGCGTTGAAGACCTTCCCTAATTTATCTTTAAAAAGATCTGTGAAAGTACTATTTACAGTACTCGGTTATTTCCATTTATTACTTTAATAGTCCGGTAGCACCGACCCTGATTTTACTGGAACCCTGCATTGTTTGTTACAAAGCAAATTTTCACATATTTTGAAAGCTTATACCACCCCATTCAAGAATCCATCTGGTGTACACCTGACCCCCGCTTGGCTTTATCAATATGGCCGCCATTTTCCAAGATGGCCGGCGAAACTGAAAAACTGAAAAATCCCATATCCTGGTCAACACTTGATGGATTTTAGTGATCTTGGTGTCATTTCTAGGGTTTTTTAGGATGATGAGTCGATCTGGAGGGGTTGCAGATACTTTGGGAGTCGTTTTGACCCACATTCGTCAATACTCAAGGTCATTGGAGGTCAAACGCCCCCCGAAATAAGGAATATTCCATATCCCGGGCAGTCGTGGAGATATTTTGGTGATCTTACTGTCGTTTTTATGGTTTTGGGCGAGACTGAGTAGTTCTATAGGGTTTAAAATGGAATCAGGGATTATTTTCCCCATGGTAAGGTGAATTCCAATATGTCTAATTATTCCTCTTATTTTTTTCAGGTTGTTGAGATTATTGCTGATGTGCCCACCTGGTGGTTTGATGACGTCTTGGTTGCGCTGATTCCAAAATTGTTTTTTGATTGCTGAATATGTAGAATATACCAGGTGAGCATTGTTTAGTTTTCATTTGCTGAGGATAAATTATTTCAATGCGATTTGTACTCTGAAGAATGAATAAACAAAATTCTTATTTTTCAGGTTCTACAAAAGCTGCAGACGAATGTTTCTTCAAGGATTTCCTGCGTAGCTGTCCTGGAGGTCAGAAAGGTCCTTCAAATTGTGGGAGGATTCAGAAAATTATAGAGAGCAGTGACATCAGAGGGCAGCCAGATGTTCGAGCGGGACTAGAGCCTCTCTTGGAAGATGGAGCAAAAATCCTTTGTTGTCACAATAACTGTGTTTCCACTTAAGTGTCCAAGCGGAATTTATCAGCATTCATGAAAAAGAGAGAATGTGATACCCCTACAGTGGAGCCAAAAAGACTACGTAGTGCTGTTCTCAGTGAAGGCCCAGTATATGACCCTAAAAAACACTGTCTCTTTTGTTTGAAAGAGTCAGTGAGTGTATATTACCCGAGAAATATGACATCAAAGTTCCGGTTCAATACCGCATTCCAGCATCTAGGTTTATGACCGATAAGCGTGGTGATAAAAAACAAATTACAAAGATGTGTTGATAGAAAAGTGTAAACTGAAAAATGATGAGCAGGGACAAGTTGTACTCAGTAGGTTGTTTGGCATGAAAGGAGATTTATCGGCTGAAGAAGCCCGATACCATAAAGGTTGTATGTCTACCTTTCATGTTGAGGTTGAGAATGCTTGCCAGAATAAGTCAAGGGTTGAACCTGAAGAACGCCCCTTCATTGCTTTGTGTGTAGAATTGTCGAAGGACCAAATGAAACCATGGAATTCAATTGAAGTAGAGAAGGTTTACAAAGAGTTAGGTGGTGAGAAGTTGTCACGTAGGTTGCTCATTGTAAAAGTTAAAGATTACTTCAAAGACGAAATTGTAGACTTACATGGGGATGGTATCGCTACGTTGTTAGTTTTCAAAAACTATGCTGCCTCATACCTGAATATTGCAAAAGATTGTGAGGAATCTGTTGATACTGATGAGTGTGTGAAGAAGCTGGGCAAAGAAATCGCGAGTGAGTGCAAAAAGAACGAGGAAGAATTCATTTCTTATCGTACTCACATAGACAAATATATTGCTTCCGAATGAATGAGTGATGTTCTTATGCAATTGCTTACTCGTGTAAGTTCGAAATTCTCTGACTCCCTACAATCCATAATGGTTGGAAACATTGTAGCAAGTGTTGTTACAAATCAAAATGCGCTCAAAGCCTACTATACTGTGGCAAACTGGCTCGATGCACTGAAGTGTGACCCACCACCACTTGATCCTGTGCATTATGGTGGGATAGAGACGAAACAAACAGAGTTCTCATCCCTAAAACAGTTGGTGAAGGAGTGTGCTTAGCACCAGATGAAGTTCTGAAGCTAATCAGATGTGGGTGTGAATCACAATCAGCATGCAGGGGGAGTCGCTGCGGCTGCAAGGGACGCGGAATCCCTTGCACAATGTTCTGTGCATGTGGCAGTGGCTTGGATTGCAACAATCCAATGACCAAAAACGCAAACGAAGAGCAGAGTGATGATCCTGACGATCCTGACACAACCATGTCTTTTGATATTTGCCCCCAATAAATGGTTACCTAATGTGAATAACTACATCAAAGTTGTCAATGCCAATCCCTCGGCTAGGTGTGAGCTTTGTTTTGCTTACGAGGTCATATCTTCTAACTTTTCAACCTCCCATAGAATGTATGTGCCCTGCACTTCAGCATAAATTGTGGTTTATATCCGAATATCCATATCCATATAATGTGGACTATGTCATTTAAGCATTATGATCTGGTTTTATCTGCAGAAAAGATGTTAAGTGCTCAGCAGTTAGCTAGATTGTAGAAATTGTCATTGAAACAAAGCAAATACAGTGATGTCAACTGTGCCATTATCATATTTCAAGGCCAAACTTTAACCTCAAATGACCTTGACTTGACCCATGGAGTTGCAAAATGATATCCTACTGTTATCATGTGCCTATAGAACTACTCAGTCTCGCCCAAAACCATAAAAACGACAGTAAGATCACCAAAATATCTCCACTACTGCCCAGGATATGGGATATTCCTTATTTCGGGGGACGTTTGACCTCCAATGACATTGAGTATTGACGAATGTGGGTCAAAACGACTCCCAAAGTATCTGCAACGCCTCCAGATCGACTCATCATCCTAAAAAACCCTAGAAGTGACACCAAGCTCTTCAAAATCCATCAAGTATTGACCAGGATATAGGAGTTTTCAGTTTCGCCGGCCATCTTGGAAAATGGCGGCCATATTGAAAAAGCCAAGCGGAGGTCAGGTGTACACTCGATGGATTCTTGAATGGGGTGGTATAAGCTTTCAAAATATGTCAAGATTTTCTTTATAACAAACAATGCAGGGTTCCCACCCCATGCAACCGGACTATAACTTTATATTATATACATTACTTAAAATTTAAAAAAACAAAGAATAAATATTTGAGGTAACTTCATTTAATTAAATCATCAAACATGGAATAACTGAAGCCTGAATTAGTCAACTGTACTTTCATATACTATATATATTCAAATATAATCTTGACAAGGCGTTCAACACTTTGGCAATAATTAATTATTTTAATTTAACATAAATGCATAATTAACAAAATGAGCCTGACACATGTCACAACGTGTTTATATATATATATAATATATATATATATTAACTGCAAACAACACAGTATAATTAGTGTAAAGAACGATGCTTGTGTAGAAGAGCGTTCCGCACAAGATGAGGAGGGAGAACGAACAAATGAAAAATGAGGTACCACCCGGGAATCGAACCCGGATCATTTTTCATTTGTTCGTTCTCCCTCCTCATCTTGTGCGGAACGCTCTTCTACACAAGCGTCGTTCTTTATATTAATTATACTGTGTGTTGCTTGCAGTTAAAATGTATATATATACGGCATGCGAAGGTGCCCCCTCAGGGCATTGGTTTCTGCTCGTATGTAGGAGAATTACGACTTCTGATTGATCGAGGTCCATGGTGTAGTGGATAGCATTTCTGACCGGCAATCGGATGATCCAGGGTTCGATTCCCGGTGGTACCTCATTTTTCATTTGTTCGTTCTCCCTCCTCATCTTGTGCGGAACGCTCTTCTACACAAGGGTCGTTCTTTACACATATATATATATATATAACTTATATATGGAAATACAAACCCTGATTAAGGTCCATACCGATCGGGAAGAGGGAAAGGCGGTAGAAGCAATAAAGGAAAATCAAAAATACTTCTATGGCTATGCGAAAAGGAAAACAAAAACGCGCCCCACTATTGGGCCCTTAAGGAAAAGAAATAATGAACTAACCAACGATTTAAAAGAAATATCTGAAACAATGAGAGCCCAGTATGAATCAGCCTTCAGTACCCCAAAAAGTGACAAAGCGATAACCAACATATATGTATTCTTTGAAGAGACATTACAAGGAGAGTGTATAACAGACTTTGTTTTTACCCTAGAAGGTGTAGCGAGAGCTGTAGACAAATGAAACCACATTTAGCTGAATGTCCGGACAACTGGAACGCATTGTTGATTAAAAACTCCAAAAATTAAATAGCTTTACCCTTATGCTGGATATGGAGAAGATATCTAGACACTGGGGAAATACCGAGCATCTTGACAAGAGCAAATATTGTCTCTATATATAAAGGAGGGGATAGATCTCAAGCAAAGAACTATAGACCAGTGTCATTGAAGTCCCACCTCACCAAAGTATTTGAAAGAATAATTAGAGAGAAAATGTATGATTTCTTGGAGACACTGGAAAGATTCAACGAAAATCAACACGGATTCCGATCAGGAAGATCAGGCCTATCACAATATTTAGAGCACTATAACAATATCCTAGATGTACTGGAAGGCAATGACAACTACGATGTCATATACACGGATTTTGCTAAAGCTTTTGATAAATGTGATCATGGTATAATAGCACATAAAATTAAATATATGGGAATAACAGGCAAAGTTGGAAAATGGATCTACAGCTTCCTCAGAGAACGCCTGCAGGTCGTTAAAATTCAAGGTATATCATCATCAGAATCAGAACTACGCAGCTCAGTACCACAAAGTACAGTACTACGGTACTGGCCCGACTCCTGTTCATGGTGATGCTAACAGACATAGACTGTGGAGTGAACAGCAACAGTATAGTAACATCCTTTGCAGACGATACAAAGATCAGCAGAAAAATCAGCGATGCAAATGAAGTGGAGGCCTTGCAGAGGGAGACGAACAAAATATACAAATGGTCAGAAGACAACAACATGCCATTGAACACCGAGAAATTTCAGCTCTTGAGATATGATAGAAATGAAGAACTTAACCAGACTGCATATTATGCTCCAGATAGACAAGAATTTCAGAGAAGCACGAAAGCGATCGATTTGGGGGAATAATGACCGATGATGTCAAATTCGAAACACAAAATCAGATAGCGATAAACAAAGCAAAAAGAGTCAGGGGACAGGAACTAAGAACCTTTAAAAGAAGGGACAAGACAGTGATGATTCCCTGTTGAAAACAGTGATTATACCAAAACTTGAATACTACTCAGTCTTGACGTCCCCATATAAAAAGGAAAGAAACTAATAAACTAGAAGAAACTCGGAGACATTTCACAGCTAAGATTGATGGCTGCAAAGAACTCAACTACTGGAAAAGACTATGTAAACTAAATCTGTAGTCCATGGAGAAGAAGAGAGAGGTACACCATAATCTACATATGGAAAACGATCGAGAAACTGGCACCAAACCTCAAATTAAACCCAATTACCATCGAAACAACGCTGGCAAATAGGGAAGGCAGAATGTGTAGTGTTCCCAGATTAAATGCCCGACAAGTGACCTCTTCAACACTGAAGGAAAATAGCTTGATTGTCAGGGGGCCAAGACTTTTTAACTAGCTTCCAAAGGATCTCAGAAACGTGAAAGGGGTCAACGTTGAAGTCTTCAAAAGAAAACTAGATGCCAGGCTCAGGACGGTACCAGATGAGCTGGGTGTACTTGGCTATGTGCGCAAGAAAGCAGCTCGCTCCTCCACCAAGCTAGGCCTAGAGGCGGGACCACCAGCTTGACCTTCGTGTGAAGAGAGACCAACGCACGGAACATCAACGAGGTATATGTAGCGACAAGTACAAAGGTTTCAAGTTTTACATACAGCAGTAACATAATTCTGTAGTTAATTTCCCGTTGCCCGCTTGAAAGAAAGACCACGTGGATAGAAGAGCTTTGTTTTAATGGTTTCAGAAGGAGCCGGCAAGGACGCGGCGTTTAACGGTTTCTTTGGCGTCTCCGGAAACCTATAAATTCGCTGCGTAGAAGTGCCTCGTTGTCCATTCTTCTTTCGACCTTGGCACCTTCACCTTCACAATCTCTTTCTCTCCCGGCGACGTTCTCCACTCATCCATTCACCGGCATTTTGTCTCCTCACCTGATGCCCAGAAGAGATCCACACACTCACGTAAGGACTCGTGAAACTGAATGCAGGCCTACAACTCTTTAAGCAACAAAGTAAGCAACCCCTGTCCTGCAAGCTTTCTCAGTTTTCCTCCTCATCATCATCCAGCTGATGATCGAGAGGTTTTACGTTCAAAATTAGCCTACGTTCATCTCCGGCACAAGGCCTATAGTTTCCCACCATCAGAAACCGAGAGGTGAATTGAGCATCGACATAAATTCCTCTGCAAGCGATTCCACACCTACAAACTAACGGCTTCCATGATTTCAACCTTCATTCCGAATTGCAAGTTTGTCTCCATCTCAACAGCCTACACAATCTAGTCCACCAGGTTTGATAAACCTTTGAATAGGTCCAATCATTCTGGCCTACAGTGTGTAGTGCAGTTCTAGGTTCTCGGGTAATAGCCTATGAACTAGTGAGTCTAGGGCAGGGGTTTTCAAACTGTGTTCCGCGGAATCCTAGGGTTCCGCGAGAACTTGATTGGGTTCTGTGGGGCATGTCATGAGACTGAGAAGGAGAGAGGGTTAAGATAAAATAATATCAACTGGCATGGATGAATTTACGATACATATTCTGCGAATTCAGTGATTGTGTTTTGAAAGGCGTAGGCAAAGAGAGAGTGGGCAAGAGAGAGAATTTTAATTCAAACGATGAGATATCCAGAATAAGTGTTGCCCTCTTGCAGCCACAGTAAGAAACAGGAGCTCCTTTTGTAAACAAAACACAGCTGATGACCACAAGCACTGGTCTGATTGATTTGGTGAGTTTTTCTATGTTTTTAGGTTTAGTTTTCTCAGTTCACGGAAGTTATGATCACAGTAATGCTATTAAATGCAGTGTAAATATGTGTTAGCTTTCACATTGTATATTATACAAATATATGATGATGTTTTATAAAGATCTTTGCTAACGAAACCTTTAATTTTACAATAAACATGATATTTTTATATTTATAATTTATTTTATGCTGACAGTTATGTGGGAAGGGAAATTTGAAATAAAGAGGTCAATAAAAGTAAATTGTCTTTTTTTTCTTGTAAATTTCTAAACATATATTTTTTTTTGTGAAATTCATATAACTGTATATGTAAATTTTATAAATTACCTAAGTAAACTGCAGTGAGCATAAATTGTCTTTTATTATCATTTGTCTTATATCATTAAAATTTTACCTGTTGGTCAAGGTTCCGTGAATTTTTTTTAAAAATAAAGGTTCCGTGGCTTCAAAACGTTTGAAAAACTTTGGTCTCGGGCAGTGTTTTTCACTAAGTTTTTAAGGGAGCCACTTTTTCAGAACATACACACTGAGAGAGCCGCACATATATATATACAGTGGCGGCTCGTGCTCATAATAGTAGGTGGGGCCCGACTAATGCATATACTTAATATCAAAATATTTATGTATCCCATCACTATGTATGGAGGCAAACAATGAATTTACTGCAATTATTATTGGTTTTTCGGCTTTTTAAAGTACGGTAATCGTTCGCAACTGCATTCTGTTCAATCAGTGTAAATCATGTAATTTTTGCAGTTTTCTCTGCGTGTACACACATACACATTATAAAACAGTAAAATAAACTTAGTTGAGAATGAAATAAAATTAAAAACAAACAGAAATTAGTTAATATTTTATCATAAGGTGTATACTCACGTTTATTTATATAAATATTCTCCTCTTCTGTTTTTTCTTTTGGCAAATTTTTCAATTACCTTTTTATTGTAGTCCGGAATTTGCGATAAAAACTCTTTGTGTATTGAACAGACAGCCAAAGCATTTAGGCGATCTTGTGTCATCGCGTTTCTTAAAAATGTCTTTATTCGTTTCAATGTACTGAAACAGCGTTCAGAATCGGCAGTAGAAACAGGCGTCACTAAGACAATTTCCAATAATTTTGACACTTCAGAAAAGGTATCTAGCAGTTTGTTTTCGTATAAGAAGCGCATTAAAGCGCAAACGCTCGAAATATTAGCAAAGCTTTTGTTTGAGTACACGATTTCTAATTCAGAAGACAGTTTTTCTCCCCTTAGCATAGGATAATTAGTTTCAATAACTTTGCAGTATTCAACTGGGAATTGTCTAAGATGATGATTAAATTCTTTGGGATCTATTACAGCAAAGGAGCGAAATATTTCTGATTTCCCAAATCGTTCATTCATCTCGTCAGTAATGCGAGTGCATGCATCTTTTGCAAAACTACAAAGCTTATCAGTTTTTGTCCCAATTATATCCCTTTTTGCCTTTTTTATTGGACGTGATGGGATTTCATTATGATTTTCAAAAGCTTTCGAAATAAAGACTGGAACCTCTTCTCTTAATTGACTCATAGATAATTCAAGTCTTTTAATGCCTGTGCAGTGGTAACACTGGTCGTTTTTTTTGTTTGCAGGACATTGTATAAAATTTCTACGTGTTTCATTCCAGAATAAAAGAATAAGAGCCAAAAATTAAACTCCTCATCTTCAAGCGACCTTTTGAATCCAATAGACTCGCATATACTTTTATCATCCCAACCCTCATCATTCAGAATTCTTCCAAAACATTCAGTGAGCTCCTCTTTGTTCTCTTTAACACTATTAACCACTCTGGAATGAAAATTCCATCTTGTTTGGGACACATGAGGAATACGTGTTTGACAAATTTCAAGAAGCAGACTACTTCGCTTTCGAGACATATTAAAAAATGTGCTAATTCCATTTAGGATCGAGAAAAACAGTTTCATATTTTTATTTGATGAGCAGACATTTTTAACGGTAATATTTAGCTGGTGTGCGAAACAGTGAATGTAATGTGCATGTGGATAAATTTTCTTCATTTGAACATGTACACCACAATGTAGGCCACGCATTACGGCCGCCCCATCATATGCCTGTGCAACGAGTTTATGTTTGAGATTAAATTTTTGTAGTTCTTCAGAAAGCACATTTGTAAGTCCATTTGCAGTCCTATCTCCAACTTTAGCAAATATTATGAATCTTTCAACAGGTTCGAAGTTTTTTAGATATCGTAGTATAATTACAAATTGTGAATTACAAGCCACGTCTGTTGTTTCATCGGCTTGGACAGAAACAAAATTTATTTCATCTATTTCCTTTTTTATTTCATCAATGTAAACTTCATACATGCATTCCAAAAGATCATTCTGAATTGGTTTAGATGTGTTTTTTGCAACTTTGTTGTTTTCAAGATGGTCACTCAGCGTACTATCTAAGGTAGCTGTATAGCTAATCATGTCTAAAAATACTCCACGATTGCAGGATTGTTCACCTTCATTATGTCCTCGTAATGAGAGCTCATGCGTACCACAGAATTTTAAGCAGTTAATTATTCTTGATAAAACAGCCTATTTTTGTCCACAATTTCATTATGTCTCTGAATGCCATGGCGATATCCCTCATTAATAACAGATAAAATATTTGTGGTTCCAAACATTCTGAACTGGACAGCATTGTTTATATGAGATTTACTAGATTCGTGTTTCTGGATTCGTTCAGAAAGATGTTCTAAATCTTTACAACCAGTTTTAGTCCACAAACTTTCTCCTCCATATAATAGACAATACAAACAAAATAAGGAACTCTTTGCACTACTAACCGTCAGCCATTCTTTCTTACTAAACCAATTACTTGAAAATGTTCGCAGTTTTTTTCCATCTCGCTGTGTAATTATTATGTCTGTAGGCTGATATACGCCCAGTCTTTTTATTTCTAATTTTTCCTCCAGTTTTAAGGAGGAAAATGGCTTTTTTAATATCTCGTCTACTCTGTTCATCATATACCGGTAAGGGTAGACAAACTTTGGTTAAATATTAATGATATTATTCGCCACCAAATCGATTAGAACACTATAATTAAGCACTACCATACCATTCACTTCCGGTTTCCTAAACAGACTGAATTCAAATAAAAAGAAAAGCTAATCAGCTGTTCCGTTTTCAATGACATAATCTTTGACTATTCAAAGAAAATGTAATTGGAGTGTAACTAATTAAAATTACACATTGAAAAAGGTAAATATAAAATGAACTGTAAATGAATAAAAACAGATCTTTACATTGTGGGAATTAATGACCCCCATCTGTTCATTAAATAGATTAATATTTATTCATTGACAAAAAAAACCACTGCGATAATTTAAACGAAAATTTTCAGCCTTCCGGGCCACTTCACCGTGGCCCCACAGCATATTAAACCAATCAGGAGAAATCAGGATCCGCGCGGTGCGTCAATTCTTGTAATACTGTGTTATAAAATAGTGTATATAGGGCCAATTTAAATGAGCCCTTTAGATATAAGATTTCATGCTCATGTTGAAGAAAGCGTCTATAACTTAGAAAAAAAAATGTTACATATCTAATTCGAAAACTTAATAATTTATTTCATTTTTTTGCTTTTGTGCAGAGATTACTGGTGGGGCCCGGCTCCTATGGCCCTTATAGAGGAGCCGCCACGGTATATATTATATATATATATATATATATATATATATATATACACAGAGTATCCCGTAAGTCTGGAACCATAGGGCAAAATGATAAAAACGGCAATAAAAACGCCGAAGAGACTATTGGGGACTGTTTGTGAAATGAGCGAGGATGGTGCTGGCTGTGTCATCGTCGGTGGATGTCCTCGGAGGTCCACTGTGTGTTTTATCTATGGATCCCGTTTCCCTGAACTTTGCTACAAGTTTGCCGACACAGCTGTGTTTTATCGGCGCGTGGTTCGGATGCAATTTGTTAAATTCCTCAGCGACCTCCGTCTGACTCCGATTTCCTACGAGCAGAATTACCTGGATGCGTTCTTCCTTACTCAAAGACATCATGGGCACTTGCATAAACGGAAAAACATGAATTATTTATTTTACCCTTATCAGCTCATCAGCTGTTCTTTTGTGATGACGATCCTATATAACTTCAATATATCAAATTTCTCTCTCTCTCTCTCTCTCTCTCTCTCTCTCTCTCTCATTCCATGCATCGAGAACCGCCACTTCGGCCATCACGAGCAGCATTTGGCTCGCGAGCCGCACAATGAGTACCACTGGTCTAGGGCATGGTTCTGATTAATCAGTTAATCATTGTTTCGAATTTAATTATTAAATAATCAAAAAATATTTTTAGAAAATGATGGGAAATGATTAATTTTCCTCATAATTTCAGCATCATTTTACCTTAGATTTCGTAATGTATCATTTGAATTTGGCACCTTTTTCCATGTATAAACTGTCTAATCCGCCGATGCCCGATTTCTTGAAGTAAAACAAGCTAAATGTTTGAGCAAAATGTTTTTCTTCGGTCTTAACTCACGCAACAGAAACAATAAAGCTCTTTCTTACTCTTTTCAGAAGTATTTAATTTGTAATCCTTTAAAATCAGTTAATCATTGATTAATTACAAAATTTCATCATTCATCACTTTTTCCTAAAAATTATTAATTAACCATGCCTTACTAGTGACCGACGCCTATGCGAGATTAGGCTATATAAAAGTGACTCATACCGTTTTAGGCGTTTTACCTTTTATTTAGTGCGTGTCCGTGAGTAGGCCTTATTATCGTCGTATAAAACCTATCCTCATTAATAGGCCTTAGTATTGTCTTGTAAGGCTTATCCTCATTAATAGGCCTCAATATTGTCTTGTAAAGTTTATCCATGTTGATAGGCCATACCATATATTTCTTTGTCGTAATTATTGTAACTAATATTATTGTATCATTAATTTATGTTTCGTATAAACTTCTCAGTCGTTAACAAACATATAATATTGCACAAACCTATATGTAAACAACCGTTATTCAATGTAAAAAGATATTTTCTTTATTTTTGTTAATTGATTAAATAAAAAGCCAGGACTATCTTCATTTTCTTGGTAAAATATATTATTTATTTGTTTATAGTCGAAAGACCATTGGTGACCCCACGTAAAAATCTTATTCATTTAAATTTGTCTTTATTATAGTTGGCTTAGAGCCTAGGCTCACTATATATATATATGTCCCCGCAAGGGGGTTCTAAGCTCTTGCTCTTGAGTGCTCTTTGTGTTCGTTTGTACGTGCTTGTTCTGGAGGTTTCACGTGCGCCCTCCCGGCCATAGCACCCAAGGATGATGGGGCTCGACCCTGCAGTCCTTGTCATCCTTGGTCTTTTTCCACTTCGACTGTCCCTTCCACCCTTTCTTTTTCCTCTGTCTTTCCTCTCACTTTTTCTTTGTTTTTCCGCCGAGATATGCCCTTCTAAATAGAGGCGAATCGGTTCTTCCCGAACTTAAAATTTACAGTGGTGGGCAAGTTCCGCACACCTTCCGCACCTCCGCTCATTCGCACTGTGCGGAAGTGCGAAACGGTGTGCGGAGGTGCGGTGTGCGGTCACCTCGGTAAAAAGGTGCGGAGGTGCGGGTGCGGAAGGTGTGCGGATTGGTCCGCACACCCGTTCGCACACTTGAACTTTAGAATTTTGTCAACTATTGACCAGTCAACATCTCTAATTTAGTGTTTTTACTTTTTTACTTTTAACAAAAAAATGACTTTATTGTATTAAAACTTTATTTTCACAATTAAATATTAAATAAAAGTTTATAAAAGTATTAATATATTAATGGAAACTTATATATTTCCTTGCGATAAAACTTTATACTATATGTAAATAGGGTGCGGGTGCGGGTGCGGTTGTGCGGAAGTGCGAAAACTTAGAGGTGTGCGGAAGTGCGGGTGCGGAAGTGCGGGTGCGAACCTCCCATTTGAAAATTCACCCTTATAGGTTGGACCAGTCTAATATATATATATATATATATATATATATATATATGTATACTAAATCTTATGCATATTTCCCGAGCCATTTAGGGCTCCCTTATCGCAGTCGAACAAACGAACAAACATTATCATCCCATATATATATATATATATATATATATATATATATATATATATATATATATATATATATATATATATATATATATATATATATTAGACTGGTCCAACCTATAAGGGTGAATTTTCAAATTTATTATTTTTTGATATGGTACCCCTGGATATTGTGAAGAATGGTTAACGAATTATAAATACCAATTTTAATGCAAATCGGATAATATTTAGAGGGGCCGCACGGAGGTCAAACATTTCATTTTATCCTCCAATCGGATTATTTATATTAATATTTTTAGTGAGGTAGCTGTTATCGGTGCGTTTTTTTTAATGTGGTATCCCCTATAGGCCTAATCCACAGTCCTCTAATTTTGTTTCTATTCCATTTATTTTCTTTATCTAAGTCCCTCTTTTATTGTAGATTTTTTTTACGTTTGGAAAACGCTTACGGTGCTGCTCTACAATTTGTAGAAGATGTTGTTGTTCTTCACTTTTCGTAAGATGGCCACTGAAGTTCTTAATTAAAGCAACACCTCTCTCAGCGTTGTCATTTACAACATTCTTATTTTTTACATAATTGCTAGCAGCTTTGTAGTCATCAATAGCGTTCCAATCAGCAGGATCTCTGTCCAAAAAGTCCATTGGCAATGCTAATTTTGTGAAGAAGTTGCGAGTTGTTGAACTGACAAAGCTAGCTAGTGTTTTGTCTTGTAGGTTAGGATCATTCACATTCAAATTTATCCGTTTAGGAGGATTTTGAGAGCCATTCACATCCAGCGCCTTCACCATTTCTCGCTTGACTTCCAGTGACGTTTCTTCATCAAAAAAAGAAAGTCCGATGAGCTCTTCATTCAAATACCAGAGATGGCGAGAGAGCGCTTTAGATGCAGCTACAGATATTTCTTTATCATTGTAGGATTGAAGTTTCTTGAGAAGAGATAGGTCATTAGGTGGTGCAGAGGAAGCAATGGGTGCTAAAAACCATTCATTTACGTAGCATCGAACAGCATATAATGCAAAACGTTGCATCCCTTCTAGTTCACGTCTAGTGACTTCCATTTGTTTGTGGAAAAGACAAATTTTTATTGCATATATCACTCGCGCCATCCATCGCACACGGTGCAACGCTCCGGGTTGATGGAATTTAATGCCATCAAAAGGAACATCTCCAAGGTATATGATTGTCAAATCTAAGAGTTCTCGGTAATCTGCTCGAGGTTGTAATTTAGTCAAATGTTGCTTGCAATTTTCAATTATACTGGGCTTTTCCGGTACATCGATTTGAACAATTTCAAACTTGTTTGTGTCAAAAGTCTTCCATTTATTTTTAAGACGCTTAAATAACAAGATATCCGGACCACCAGTGGCAGCGCCGTGACATTTGTCAAAGACAGATGCTATTACTATTTCGAGAATGTGATGTCGACAAGCTAGTCCGAGGAGCGGCCGTTCAAGTATGCTTTCAATAAGAGTACATGCTCCTTTTTTATCGCCAGTGTTGCTTGCAGTTGTGTCAAAGCACATTGCCTGCACACAATCTCGTAGCCCCCAGTCATCCAAAGCTTCGACCACAGCACCTGCAATATTTTTTCCTGTGCCAGATTTAAGTTTAGGTACTGAGAGAAGCTTAGATTTTCCTCCGCATGATACAATAATTGGAAATCTATCCACACTATCATCACCAGTAAGACCTTGGATAAGCTTTCCGTCCAAATGAACTGTTAGAGGAATATCAGTTTCAAATGATTGCTTGATGTCATCCGTAATTTGCTGACGAACTGATATTCGTTTTCTCCATATTGAACTTCTACTCAGAACAATATCATCAACTTCATATCCAAGAGAAGATGCAGTAGCTGCTACTACTGATACTGCTTGGCGATCACTTAATTTGTTTCTGTCCAGTGTCATTGCTAATTCTGTTGATACAACCATTGCTGGTCTATGACTACCAAGTTTCTCCTTCTTTATGGTGACTGGTGTACTTGATGTACTTGGCTCTTCCTCGGAGGAACTACTATTTGACGAAAATTGAGTCACTGTTGTGTTCATTTTCTTTCTCATAGTTTCTTTCTTAACTTGGCGTTGAAATGCTTCATCTCTAGATCTTCTCTTAGATTGTTTGAGAGCACATATTTTGTCCACACTTCCTATGTAGCCTCTCCTCCCCTTCTCTCGTTGAGCTTGTAGGAAAGCTCTGTCTTCTTCTACTGTCATTTTTTGCAGAGCATTGGCATGGGCGATATCGAATAAATCGTCCAAACGTTCTTGAAAAGAAGTTTCTTTATCTATTTGTGTCTGTGAACGTCTACATTTAGATTTTTGAAGTCCTCTATAATTAAAATACTCCTTTTCTATTTTTTTCGTAACATTGCGATAGTCAGTAGTTGGTATATTTGCCATCTCCCAAAATTTCAATACTTCAACGCAAACAGCTTTAGATGCATCTTTCAACGTCTTTTTGGCATGTAGATGATGAAAAATAAGCCGCAGAACGTCACCATAGCATGATAGCTTTCTTCCACATGTTGTTTCAATTGTTTGTCCAATAAGCCACATCTCTGTTGATTTTCTAATCGCTACTCAACTTGCCATATTGTACATCCTGTTTGTGCATGATGCCATTTGACACTCTCCTACACTGCTATGATGCTATCATCTCAACAACACAAGTAACAAACCTACAGAAGATAACTACTTCACAATTCATATAATATTACTAATTTTTTTATTTCTGATATTTTTTACAGTAGTGCGGCACCCCTAAATATACTTCGAATGAGCTGATATTTTTGTCAGACGTTATTCTTATAAAGATTCACAATAATTTGAGGTACCATGTTATGATTTCAAACATTTTGTTTTTTGGACCAGTCTAATATATATATATGATCACCTGAAGATCAGGGCTCCCACCCTTCTTTAGTTATCCTTATAAGGCTAACTAACAAAAATATCACGACCTAACCTAACCAATCGTTAGGTCAACTGTACGCCCTTGACGAGTGGTTAGGTTAGGTCGTGATATTTTCGTTAGTTAGCTTTATAAAGCTAACTAAAGAAGGCTGGGGCCTTGATCTTCAGGTGATCCTATATATATATATATATATATATATATATATATATATTAGTGATGGGACGATGCATCGCAATCGCAATCGCGATACAATCGCACATTTTTTACAATCGCAATCGCAATTGCAATCGCATTTAATGAGTGCGATTGTTGCGATTGTGAAGAAAAGATTTAAATCTCTACAAAAGTTGCTATGAAAACTGCTCTTTCATGCGTACTTAAAGGAAAGTTTAGCTAACAACAATACGGAATAATAAATAAATAATAAATAAGTCAAAAACAGAAATGAAAACGGGTTGCGAATTAGTTGAAAACAGGATAAAAAATTGGTTTAATAATAACAATAAGTACACCTCTTTATTTGCTCTATGTAAAATTGGAATGTTAAAAAATCAAGCTAACCCTATGGGCCTATATTCTTTTTCAGAATACGCATTATTGGAAGAAACCAGCCATGGTAAATATGACGTTAGAGTTGAAACGCGAGTGGGCATTGTTTGAGCCTGTCTCGGCAGTGTGCTTCAGACAGTGTTGGAGTGAGGTTGTCTGAGGTTGTCGAATCTTTTGTGGCTTTGTGCACATTCTTTCGGGTTTAAATTAGCAACATTATTTGATCACCATGAGTGCCGTTTGGAAATATTTTGAAAAAGTATCTAGCAACTCTGAATTAGCAAAGTGTTTATTGTGTAATAAAAACTATTCGCGAAAAGGACGTAATACCACAAATTTGAAGAATCATTTACGGTCAATGCTCTCTGAAGAGTATAAAGAATTAATTGCTATTGAGAATGAAGAAGTAACTGAGAAGGACCAATTAAAAAAAGTGCAAACTCAGACACCTTTGCAAAAAACTAAGTGTGAAGTTAAAACTAAAAATCAAACTCTGTTTAGTTGTCTTGAAAAAAAGAAAATATGGGATGTTAATGACCCAAAATCGAAAAAGGTAGACTATCGAATTGCAGAAATGCTCATTATGGACGACTTGCCTTTCAGTCATGTCGAAGATATAGTTTTCATGAGGTTGATGAACGATACTTCTCCGCAATACAAACTAAAAACAAGAAAATTCTACACTAATCTTACGTGTAACGAGATTTATGCCGCTGTGTCAGGTAGAGTTAAAGAAATGTTGCTGCAACTACGTGATGTGAAGATGTCTTTCACTACCGATGCTTGGTCGGATACATCTGCAGGTGTTTCTTTACTCTCTTTAACATGTCACGCAATTACCAGTAACTTTGAAAGGATGGAATTAGTCCTAGGAGTTCAACGTCTTGATGAGCGGCACACAGGTGAATATATTTCTAAAACTTTTGATGCGATGCTTGTTAAGTGGGACATAAGTCAATCTTCCGTCCAAGCTGTAATGAGAGATTCAGGGGCTAACATGAAAAAAGCCTTGTTTCTATCAGGAATTAAAAATCTAGACTGTACTGCCCACAAGTTACAACTAATTGTCAAATCTGGATTAGAATCACAAAAAGCAGTAATAGAGCTAATTTCAAAATTGAGATCGATTGGGACACACTTCCTTCACTCAACAATGTCGCAAGATGAGCTAAAGAAAATTCAAGAGCGCTTAAATAAACCCAAACTCTCAGTTGTTCGCGACGTCCCAACAAGATGGAACAGTACGTTTCATATGATGGAGAGGGTTATCGACTTGAAAGAACCTCTGAGCTTGTTCTGTGCCGACAATTCTAAAATTCAGCACCTAACAAAGTCGGATTTTGACCTCCTCGCCAAATGTGTGCGCATTCTGAAACCTTTTGACGAGATAACAACACAAAAAAACCGCGGATAGAGCTGTGACGCCAGTAATTGAAGCTGGACCTTCCTCACAGACTGAACCAGGAGCTACATCGATACATATGTCACTGACTATTTTACAGGCCTCAAGTAGTGACGACGAGAGCGAGTCAGAAATAAGCAAGACGTCTAAGGATATCATCGAGTGCTACCACAAAGAAAAGAGGATCGGGCAAGGAGATAATTCTCTCTTGTGGTGGAACGCCAATCAATCAAAATATCACCACCTTAGCATGTTAGCGAGATCCTATCTCTCTTGTCCTCCAACAAGTGTTCCAAGTGAACGTTTATTCAGTGGAGCAGCAATCATCTACGATGAAAAACGGAATCGCTTACATGGTGAGACGGCGGAGAAACTGCTGTTTTTAAAATATTGTCTACCATGTATACAGTTCAAATATTAAAAAAATAATAAGAAAACAGTAAAATCACTTTCTAAAAGGGAGGAGGTTGGGGAAAGTGGTTGGTGGGGTGCATAACGCGTTGGGTCCTCGTTCCCGCATCCTGGAAACGCACATTATGATCATGTGTGGCTGAAACGCGTTTAGATATATTGTCTCATTTCTTAGTTGATAAAGTAATGAAGGATTCAGTACCAGTATCAAAAAAATCACGGATGGAGTTGGTGAAGCCATTGGTTGAAACTGGACTTTCCTCACAGACTGAAGCAGGAGCTACATCAATACTTAACTCCCTGACTGAGGTAGGTAACGCGTTTAGGTAGGCCCTATGTTTAAAGCATAAATGAGCGTTATGTGAGGCTAAAGCTAAAACATCGCAATCGCAATCGCGCGCTTTTCAAATTCTGTCAATCGCAATCGCAATCGCAACAGCGATTGTATGAAATATGACAATCGTCCCATCACTAATAATATATATATATTATATATATATATATATGTATGTGTGTGTGTGTGTGTGTGTGCATATACATGGGATGATGATGTGTGTTCGTTTATACACTCCTAAACGGCTTGGGTAATCTGCACCAAATTCGGTAAACACATTAAGGGAGAAACAGAGATGGTTTTAGTAACATATCCGCCACTCCCAGTCCCCCCACAGGGGAGAGGACTGCGATAAGGGGGCCCTAAACGGCTAGGGAAATATGCGTAAAATTTAGTATACACATTAAGGGAGAACAAGGGAAAGGTTTTAGTAACGCACCTACTCCTTCCAGTCCCCCTCGGGGTGCGGATGGCGGATGGGACTCCCTATGGGATTTTGCCCCTTAGGGTATCCGCCCGTTCCCTCCCACTCGTGTCAGTGATGATTATGATTGCTGAAAATCTAACTCAAACAATACTATGTTATATCCGCTTTCGGGTCTTTTCAGTTTTATGAACTGTAAAAATTTAAATAAAAATACATTTTTCTAGTGTACAGGGTGTCCCATAAGTCCGGCATTATAGGAAAAATAATAAAAAAGGCAAAACAAAAGCTTTTATTTACAGAACGTGCTCAATATGTCCATCATTGTTTTCAATACACAAATTCAGACGTGATACCCAGTCAGCAAGCACACGGTGAATGATGTCAGGAGTAATGGTGTTACATGCCCCAATAATGCGCTGCCGCAAATGTTCAACACTCCTAATTTTCTCTGCGTATACCAGCGCTTTCAAGTGGCCCCAGAGATAAAAATCTAGTGGCGTGAGATCCGGGCTTCTAGCTGGCCATTCCACAGGCCCTCGACGTCCTATCCAATGACCAGGGAATTGTTGGTACAGGTATTTCCTTACTTGGGTGCTGTAATGTGCAGGAGCGCCGTCTTGCTGGAACCATGTTGGGAAATTTCCTTCTTCATTCAAGACACTGGGAAATGCTTCTTCCTTGAGCATACGTAGGTAGGTGCCTCCAGTGACATGTTCATCGAAAAAGAGGGGCCTATGATGCGATCCTTCCAAATGCCACACCATACCACCATCACCCGAGATGCACCTTGTTCCTTTGAAGAGGTATACCAGTGAGGGTTGTTTTGAGACCAGTAGCGGGTGTTCTGTCGATTTACCTCACCATTTCCATAAAAACAGCCTCGTCACTGAACAGAATGGTGGACAGGAAATTGGCATCCCGAGCATAAGAAAAATATGAATTATGGTTTGTAGAAATAGAAAAATAAAAATTTCTCCTATGATGCCGGACTTATGGGACACCCTGTAGTTTTATCCGCTACTTTCAAAAATAACATTTTTTTTTTGAGAAACGAAAAGAAATTATAAAAATTTGTCTTTAAAGTATTATATTTCCTTCGTGCATGTACCGTCTCATCTACCGTCTCATCACGTATTTCAACGGTGTAGTTTGGACCCCCGATTTTCGTTGATTGTTTTAGAATTGCCTTGGCACAAACCAGAAACATGTCAGAAAGCTATTTAGATTACGTTAAGTTAGGTTTGGTTGTGTTAGGTTAGGTTAGGTTGATTAGGTTTGGTTGTGTTAGGTTAGGTTAGGTTGATTAGGTTTGGTTGTGTTAGGTTAGGTTAGGTTGATTAGGTTTGGTTGTGTTAGGTTAGGTACAGTTAAAATTAGTTTAGTTTCTCATCTAGATAAATTACCTCCCTTAAAAAGTTGTTTTAATCAACCACAGTAGGATGACTCACATCAAGTTCATCCTTGCAAAACTTGACTCTTGTATACTCTTTACATCAACAATAAATAAATTTAATTAGCGTATTCAGAGGGAGTTTTGATCCTTCCCACCAGGTGCCTTTGCGTATTGAAACAGATTCATTACAGGTCTTTTGACATCGCTACCTAGTTCAGGCTGCTTGAAATTTTATCATCATTTTCTGTTTTCTGTGGCACAATTTTTCTTTACGAATAATTTTGTACAATTACAAAAATGTATTGACACTTCGTCGGACGTTACGTTTGTGTACAACAATTGTAAATTCATTTTCTCACACATTTATATAATATTACAGGCTTAACACAATCAAATGAATGAATGAAGTAATTCACCTCTTTAACCGGATAGCCTAGGCGCATGCGCACAAAAAAGCTCACGCCAGACTTGCCTTGGTGCGTAAAAAGAGCGTACGCTACGCTTCGATGCGTACTTTGAACGCAGATTATTATAATTTTTTTCGTTTCTCCAAAAAAAGAATGTTATTTTTTAAATTAGCGGATAAAACTACACTAGAAAAATTTATTTTTATTTACAATTTCTACAGTTCATAAAAACTGAAAAGATCCCCGCTTTTAGTTTTTTATGACGAAAATACTACATTTCAAGAGTATACAGTATAAAGGAGATATGAATAAATTAAATGTTATGCTAGGGTTCCAAGATATACTATTCAGAAAGAGAGGAAAAGTGAAGTATTTTAAATGTATCAAAGTGTCACATTATATTCTGCAACTAAATGGAGTTTTTTCCACCTAGAAAATTTTTAGAACAATTCGATCTAGTGGGAAAACGGCTATATTGGCAATGCTTCTGGTAGGCATAATCTTAGATTCACTTCAGAATTGTCGTGCATCTGCCATCGTATAAGGTCCAAAATTCTAATCTTTAGTTTCCTTCAGACTTTTTGGAGTAAGAGAGTACGAGTACGAATACGATTACAGCGACTTCAGATTCCCTCGAGTACGAGTACAATTATAGCCATTTCAGATTACTTTGAGTAGGAGTACAACTTTTTCAGTGCTTTACCTGGTGCTTGCATGAGCAAAGCTTATTTGTTATGAGACCATATGAATACATTACAAAAGAAACTGAAAACAATGGACACGAAAGGAACAAAATGTATTTTCTTTACTGTTATTTAATATATAAATATATATCACATATATATATACAATATATCACATGTACTTATAAAGTTATAAGTAATGTCAATTATGTAATGATTTATTCAACATCTTTTATAAAATGTTTTATATGCCATCAAAATAACTCGGCTTTCTTATAAAAATAAATAAAAACTAAAAATATAAATATATACCTTGTAAAACTCAGATGTATATGTATTATATGTGCAACCTTCCACAATGACGTCAGATACCACCAGATCTCTACAGATCTCTAACTAATACTAACTTCCGCGGTGCCCTGCGCAAGCTTTTATAGTATGCTGAAGGTTTTCTAGAACATTCTGGAAGCTAAGGTTGCTATAGTTACCGAACAGCATAGACAAGTTGGTAATTGTGGTAATTGGTCACGAGAGGTTGATTGGTCGAGTACGAGTACGATTAGAGCGATTTCAAATTACCTCGAGTACGAGTACGAATACGAGTACAACAAATGCAAGTACAAGAATACTCGGGTACTGATGTACTCTTTCCACCTCAACTTCCAAGAACTCATCGTTTCAATAATTACGGATAAGAAAGGATAAGAAAGGCGTAACTTCATTATCAAATTTCTATTACATAAATTCGACACCTATGTTCGTTTATACATGCCCAACAGCTAGGGTAATCCGCACCAAATTTAGTATAAAATGAAGGGAGAATCAGGGAAGGTTTTAGTAACACATTCGTCCCTCCCAATGCCCCCAGGTTGTATTTCGGGGGGCTTTCGCTGCGCAAGGTGCAGCCGGCATTCTAATATACAGTGTATATTAGGCCGGGTCGTTTTTGCTTGAAAAAATTTTTGGGGGAAGTTTAATTTACCCTGGATTACGAAAGTTTGTGTACCTACATAGGAAGTATCATGACAAAGTTTCAAGATTTTATATAAATATTTTGAGGTTCTACAAGTCATAAAGTTTTGGTGATTTTTTCCGATACTCCGTGTAGTAAACTACAGCTCTTTGCTGACTTGCCATGATAGTTTACAAGGCAAATCACCCAGAATTCACCACGAGAAGGTGGCTGTAGGTCGAATTCCACACCATGCCCAGCCAGCCCAACCTCCCTTCCATTAGATTTTACATGTAGTTTACTGACATTTGTATTCGCATTTTGACTCAAATGTAGGCATGTTTGATCTTGAAGCAATTCTTGCCTTTTATAAACCATCTCTATTTTCTTGGCCACAGAGCGAAGCTGATGCTTCTGTTACAAGTTTAACATGTCTTTCCACAGCTTGTGAATGACATGGGTACTTTTTCAATAGAGGGTTAGTTTCATCACCCCTTACGATAAGCTCTAACTGGGTGTTTGTCAGGCTTTTTGTCAGAGGTGGTTCATGTCTTGGGTAGTCTCCAAATCGAATTAAATCTGTGTAGTCTCTTGCCAAGAAATTAATTTTAAGCCGTCTAAATTCTCTAATGCCCGAGGACACACTTTCCCTGGCTAAGAGAATGCGCCGGAAAGCTAACTCTCTCATCACTTGCCTTTCATCAAATAACATCGAGACCAATAAAATTTCTGGGTGAGCAAAATATGCCCCTCTTTCAATAACAGGATCAATGACTGCCTTAAGCCCTCAGATAGGTATCATGAACTAGATAATAGTAAGGATTTCGCTTTATATTAAACCACGTTGGAGCATAAACGCGAACAATGAATTCGGTCAGAGTTTTCAAGTTTTCTGACTGCTTTTTGGTCGCAACATAAAGTATAACTATCCTGTTGGCTGTCGTAAGCCATCTGGCATGGTTCAAAGAACCTGGGTTGCCGTTTTCAAGGTTTTGGGAACATTGGCCTTCTATGACTGCATTACAAATTTCCATGAGATACTTTTGATCTTGGCTTAGATCGAGATCCCCCGGAATAGAAGGCATATTACTTGATTTGATTGCTTCAAACTTGACAACTGGCATCTTTTCGCACGCAGTAAGACTCTTGCCAACATTTCCAGCAAGGACTTTTGGTCCTTTGGTTTTACCATCCAAATAATTAAACAAATGGCGGAGAGGTAGCTCATTGGTATGCAGCAAACACACGAACCAATGAAAAGGAGTATTGTAGTGTACCTCTAGTTACCTGATAACTCCATTATGTATGCCAGTGTTTACATTGGTTCCATCACATCCAATGACCTTCAGATTGTCTACCTTAATATTGTTACTGTTAAGAAACTTTAATCACTCCTTAGAAATGTTAGTTGAATTTCCAGTCACAGGAGTGAAGTGCCCAAGATATTTTGATTCTGGTTCAGCTACAAGCGTGATGTGTTCCTCAGTAATTGTTGTACTGTAGTACCTCTCATCCTTACAGATATTTGCTTTAGTTAACTCCTTTCTTCCATCAAAATACAATGTTTCTATACTTTCTTCACTTGATTTACTCAACTCCTCTCTGATCTTCTTTCTCTGCCGTCTCACCTTATTCTTATCCACAACATTGTGATAACCTTCAGAGGTAATGAGACCAAAATCTTCCAGAACAGCAGAGGCAACGGCTGCACCAGCTCTGTCTGATATTCCGAATCGGTCACAAGTTTTTGCTAATGAAGGCAATTTGCGAGTGAGCTTATGTGCTTCACCTGATTTCTTTATACCTTCCTCAATGTGATCATCATCACGCTCTCTATCTGTCTCTGTTGATGTGTCAGAATCAGGAATTGTATGAAAGTTATCCCAGTCCATTGGCTCTTCCCTGGAAGTGGATGGGTTATTGATATCTCCATCTTCAATTTTTTAGGAAATCGTGCTCTTTCTTGTTCTTTACGCTCAGATCTTATTTGCAGTTTCTTCGTTGTCTGTAAATCAATACTGCCTATTGGCATTTTTCGTGCACCTCTTTGGTCACTTAGGAAAGAACGTTCCATGGCAGGAACTTTTAGCTCTTTTTCACAAGTGCAAGAAAAGAGATCATGGCATTTGCAGGCAGCAATATCAAAAAGCCTTTGATTTTTGGATTTGAACGCGGTCAGTTTAGATTCAAAATATTTCTTTTTTCTACCAGTCTTCATCATATTTTTAGATTTTTCATGACAATCATTTACTCTGGCTAATATTTGCTGTTCTGATATTGTTGGAGTTGATGCACTTTTCCAGATCTCTTTTACCTTTGATGCAATTATTCTTGCCACATCATTAGCATTTGGCTCTTTTTTCCCCTCACTAGCTATAAGTAAGAGATATCTTGTTTGTAAATATTCTTTTAAAACGTCTTCATATAGGGGAAGCTGATTTCCACTGAGCTCAGCTTTCCCAAAAAGGGAAACAGCTGGACTCATGATTTTTTCAACTCAGACATTTCAGATAATTTGGGAAAGTCACTCTGTTCGTGTAACAACACGTATTTAACTATTCAAATAATCAATTCTGAAAAGAAAAATTGTATATATAAATTATATATATTCTGGACGAAACACAGTCAAGAAAAAACTTAATAGCAACAAGAATACAAAAAATACCAGAAAATCTTAATAAAGAATCATAATTGCCAAATAATTAATAAAGTTTACATATTTAAATAAAGTTTTAAAAGTTTTAAAGTTTTTTGTAATGTTTTACGTTTTACTTGCAATCTTCAGAGGACTTGCGGAACATGTAAAACTTGATTAATTTAGTTTTTGTAATCAGTGTTGAGCATCTATAATGCATCTACAAATTTCTTGGACACAGGCATGTGGAAATTCACAAATTTAATTTTTCGACCCGGCCTAGTGTATATACAGTATATATACACGAATATATACAGAACAATAATGATCTGTAAAATCTTTCCCATCCAGAAATTTTCACAACCACTATATGCAAACAAAAATATTTGCATTTACCTGCTGTTTTAAACGAGCAGGAAGGAAAGAAATGTAAAGAAATATTCGTTAAAAATTACAGAATTTTCTACAGTAAATAAGTTTTAAGTGCAAAAAATTTTTTTTAGATCTTATCTCTGAAAACAAATTTCCATACTTCTCTCGTTTATTTGATAAGATCCTCTTTTTTTAAGCATCATGAATTTTACATTCCCATTTCATTTGATCATATTTGGAATTTCTCTTAAATGTTTGTTATACAAAAGTATTCGTTTACAAATACAGTATATCCTTACGTCATGAAAGTGAATCAAAACTTTTAAAAAATTCTTAATGGAAGTTCGTATATTTTTGATGAAACTGTAAATATTCGTTTGAGCCCAAAACATCTTTGATCTTTTTCACTTCCGTCCGATGAATTCATACAGTGCGTAGGTGCAATAGCGAAGATCCGGAATTGTCTCCTAACTAACATCGGATCCGAAAAAAACTACCGATGTTAAAAAACTTTAAAGGGCGTTGAAAAGAGATGTAAAACTCATTTAAGAGAGAAGGAATTGGGCGATATAAAATTAAAGTAAATGGCAAATAAAAGTAAGGAAGATCCTTTTAAAATGAATGCGTGAACCAGATTAGTGTAACGCGGTTCTAGTTTTTCTTTCTCTCAACTTTGATTATGAGTGTGAATAATGATAGGTACACGAAAGAAGCGCTTGCAAAAGGGATCTAAAACTTTCCTCAATAATTTGTTCCAACTTTGCTACAACTTTTTTCACATTAAGAGTCTGTCTGCATTTACCTGCTACTATGCGAGAGAAAAAAGAAAATTAACTCCTCCAATTACACTCCTCAAATTTATTACAACCTTCAAAAGATGTTCCGACCTTTATTACCCTCCAACAGCTTTAAAAAAACATGAAATTAATGAATGATGCATATCTACAAGGAAAAATAAAAAGCGATTCCAAAGCATTTTGTATATAAACACTTTATGAGGTTTTGAATACACGACAGGTCTTGGAATCTCTTTTTATTTTCCGTTGATATATATATATATATATATATATATATATATATGGTGTCCCAAAAGTCAGTTTACCGAGGAAAATGTTTTCTCCTGATGATTATTCTAAACATTATGACAATTTTTTTTACAGCAAAAAGCCAGCATGTCTTCAGGACTTTAAAGACTACATTTGTGAAGAGTTCCAGCTCTTAAGCAATGATAAGGAACTGTGTAAAGCAATTTGCCGGTCAACCGTTGACAGATATAAGATACAAGAAATTTTTTCTCTTTATTTTCTTATGTTTTGTAAATATATTTATGAAACAAGTTTTTTTTTCTTTGTAGTAAACTCACCTTAGGAGAACATTTTCTTCGGTAAACTGAC
>JAJOZX010000244.1:130000-285000 GCA_023014485.1 Bathynomus jamesi | reverse complement strand
AGTACAGGGTGTACATAAAGTCAGGATCTATTTTTGTGAAGCACTTGGAAATTATATGGAATTCAGTCATAAAATGATAAAGTGGTAACATTTATTAAATAATTAAGAGTAGGATTCGACGTGACGCCCATCAGTATCCCTGCACAGCTCAAATCGTTCCGCAGCATTTCTAAACACATTCTGGAGCATTTGCGGGGTTATGTTATCTGCAGCAGTTCGTATACGTGTACGTAAGTTTTCAAGACTCGTAATCTTCGTCTGATAGACGTGCGATTTGATAAAGCCCCATGCAAAGAAATCTAAAGGGGTTAAATCTGGTGATCTCGCTGGCCAAGGTCTGTTGCTTCCGCGTCCGATCCAGCGATTTGGAAAACGTCCATTTAGATAATCCTGAACAATTTTGGCATAGTGACAAGGAGCACCATCATGTTGATAGACGACGGGGATAGGATTGTTAGTACCGTCGTCTATCAACATGATGGTGCTCCTTGTCACTATGCCAAAATTGTTCAGGATTATCTAAATGGACGTTTTCCAAATCGCTGGATCGGACGCGGAAGCAACAGACCTTGGCCAGCGAGATCACCAGATTTAACCCCTTTAGATTTCTTTGCATGGGGCTTTATCAAATCGCACGTCTATCAGACGAAGATTACGAGTCTTGAAAACTTACGTACACGTATACGAACTGCTGCAGATAACATAACCCCGCAAATGCTCCAGAATGTGTTTAGAAATGCTGCGGAACGATTTGAGCTGTGCAGGGATACTGATGGGCGTCCGTCACGTCGAATCCTACTCTTAATTATTTAATAAATGTTACCACTTTATCATTTTATGATTGAATTCCATATAATTTCCAAGTGCTTCACAAAAATAGATCCTGACTTTATATTCACCCTGTATTTGTACTCTTGTTCCTCAAGCTTCGCACGGTTCAATCTAGCCTTAAAAGTATCAAAGGAGGGTGGAATAGGGAGTCTTTGAGTATCCACCACATCTTCACACTTTGCCGAATACCACTTCATAAACGTCGAACATGCAATATTAAAGGTAGCAATTACTATTTTTAGTCTACGTAGGATTTCGTCATATACACATCAGAGATCCAGGGCTTGCAGCGGTCAACTGAGAACGCAGGGTAGATATATGCCTAGGTAGTAGCAGGATTCACTTGATCATTTAGCGATCATACACGGGCGGAGCTTAGAACTTTCTTCTGTACATACACACACACACACACACACACACACACACAGTAGAAAGTGAAACGCTAATTGAAACACGATTTATTTAATAAACATATCATCGATTTATTCAAGGTGTATATTTACAAATACGTGTAATAAAGAAAATAAACATATCGCTAACAAGTAACTAGACATATATATATATATATATATAAATAAAACAATCAAGGATTATGGTATCAAGGGGAACGGTATCATAGGTACAGGCTTGGTAACGTTTCTTATAGGTGTTACGGCATACCTCCGTATTCCTAAGTTCCTTCACGCCACCCAGCTACTGCGCCCGAAAATTGTGGATCCCCACAGTCAGTTGGGGTAGCTGGTCGCCCTCATCTTCCAAGCACACTAGATCCTTCAACCAGTCAAAGTTAACGATCCGTCGGTTCGCCTGGTTAAGCGTGATACCCTTAGCCTTCACGATATATTTCATATCTTCCCCCACCCTCACTCGTACTCCATAAGTTTTGGGACCTGTTGAGAAAAAAAGAGTCGGCGTATGCGATGTCTCCATACTCATCCTTGATCTCATCGGTCAACTCTTCCAGGAATTCGCCAATATGAAGCATGTATTCACCCTCCCTCGCTGTAAATATCACACTATTTGTATCGGCGTAAAGAACCCTCCGACTAAGACAATGCAATGGACCCCAAAGTTTGATGCATGAGTAGGCTGTTGTGAAGCTGACTGCAGGTATGTTTGTAACACGCGATGTGTCTGTGGCCAATTCGGTAATGTTGTACTTTATTATGCACGTATTACCTACATTCACGATCTCCATGACCTCTTTGTCGGGAGCGTTGGCATAATCCCAGACTTCACTATAACTTTGGGCCAAATTAACTTACCCTTGCCTGTATTCTGTGCAAATTCTCCCTAAAGCCTGTTTAGACAACTTTGCACTAAAGCGCTTGCCTGGGTTCTTTACAATTTTGGAACGGTCAAGCTGTATCCCTTCACGGTCACGGTAACGCTGAAAATAAGCCGATTTTTCCTCTTCCGTATCAACTCCTCGCGGATACCCTGATGCCTCTACCTTATCCTTCAAAAAAGTGTTTATATATGGCGTGAAAAGGTTGGGTAGCCTCTGAAACCTCCACACTTCATATATCTTCAATATTCTGTAGGCATGCCGAACGGCTAGGGACAGCTCTGGGCTTGTATATACGCCTCTGATCTTGCGCTGGTTGGTTGTGTGATTACAAGCCCCATTTTTCTCCTCTGCGCACTTCACGCACAGTGGAAACATGAGCTTGTGGTCTATAACAACGGGTAAGATCGGCATCCATAAATCGCGAGGGGGGAGCATATCTATGAAAGAAGGACCGAAATAGTACTTGTTCAAATTTGTTGAGAACACGTCGATGGTGGGTAGGTCAGGTCCTACCACTTCTTCAGGTGCACCTACGGGGTACGGATTGTTGTTCATCACGTAGGGATATAAAGAACAGAAGTCGTAGTAATGGAGTTTGGAAAGTAATTGAAAATGGAATGGAAAGTAGTTATGGAAAGTATAGCTTGAAGGGATTTGTACGCCCACCGAACAAGCTATCACCGCATTTGAGAGGATCCAGCCAGGGCCGGCCTTAGCAATTGCGGGGCCCAATTTGGACAATTTTGGTGGGGCCTCCTGGACTTAAGATTATTTCAAATTAGGTATCAGGAATATATGCTATTACGTTGTATAAAAAATAAAACAATATCTATATTTATTACTAATAAATATAGATAGTTTTATTTTTAATAGCCTTGTTTTAACACGTTTTTGTTTTAACACGTTTTATGTCAAAATATAAACTAATAAATTATTAGCTTATAGTTTGACATAAAACGTGTTAAAACAAAACTATACTTATAAAGAAATCTTTCTTGCTTTCTGTTCAGCAAACTCTTTCAAAATTTTGTTGAAGTTTAAGTTTTTTGCTTCATCACATTCATCACATGAGCTTGACATCTGTTAGCGCAATTTCCAAATCTGCAGCATATTTTTGTAATTCCTCCTTTGGAATTTGTTGAAATTTACTAAAAAAGCCAAATAAATCAACATGTTTTTTAAACTGCTTAAACGGTGGCTCCAAAGACTGCATTCCTTATTTTTCGAAGCTGGAGGTGGCAACCCTAGTGCGGGGCCCATGTGCGCGCGGGGCTCAATTTGGTCAAATAGGTTCAATTGGCCTAAGGCCGGCCCTGGATCCAGCACCATTGAACGCTTGATCGTGTTTATTTCTTCACGGTACTGTCCATCTGTTTCCATCCTTGCATCATACTCATGCTCCCACAAGACCTTGTGAGTAAACTAGGTGCCTATAAGCTGATCGCGAGTGCGGGTCCATGCAAGACTGTAGGCAGGAGATCTACCGTCGATATCTCCTACGATTCCACACTCAGGACGGGGGCATCCGTGCCACCAGCAATCGTTAAAGGAGTAGACAGTCTTCTCACCAGTGGCACGGTTTTCGCTTCGACCATCGACCCAAAAAACACGACCATTAACCTTAATGGTTACTTCTCCCGTGTTGAGGCATGCTTTATGTATACACCTGTCTGTTACTGTTTGTGTATGAGCCAGTAAATAGCCTTGTGCTCATAACTGGGGGGATTGTTTGTGTGAATGACGGCTAAGGTGTATTTAGGCACAAAATTGTTCTTGAACACCGTAAAGCACAATGAGGCGCTCGTGATTGCGACTTGCAGCGGATCGCATTTGAAACGGTCTACGTTCATCCTTCTAAAGGCCTGGAAACATACTCTCAGCACGTGCACATCATTCACGTAATAACGCTCACATTCATCAGCTATATTGTAAGGATTAGATTCATTAAAACTGTTGCAGTAGCGGTCAAAATCTTCACGTTCACCTGTCCTCATACATTCATAAAGTAATGTTTGGGTGGAGGTAGTTCTACGTAATTTAAAGTTTCGCTAGTGAGGAATGTGTAAGGGAAATATCCTTTTGAAACTTCGGCGGCTACGCCCATTACCTTGGGTAGCTTAGCTAATTTACAGTGTGAATAATAAAGTGTCTTTAAACTGTACATTACCACTTATTTGCATCTGTATAAGTTTGTTTCCTCTTTTTAAGGGATCACCTGTAAATATTTCAGATGACTCGTGCTCAAGCAGCTCCTTATAAAGGAACTGTGTCAAATTTTGCCCCGTTATGGGCGAGAATATACAGTCATTTTTGTTAACTTGTCCGCTAACTTGACAATACAGGACACTAAGAGTTTCACCGGACTGTCATGTGCAATCGTTTTTAAAACGTTTGTTCGTTTACCACATTTATGACACTCATCACACTCGACCTCCATGCACTCATTACAGATAGTCTGGCTTACAAGTAGATGTGGGATAACCTCTTTGGTTTCAGCATTCGTATATATTTCTATATCGAAGTGCACAGCTATACAAGGCCTATTTTTAGGTTTAGCGTCTTTCGTATAACGTACATGCTTTACTCCATCCGCCTTATATTTCTCATGGCATGTAGAAGAGTGAATTTCATCACATTTATGCTTGAAATTCCCCCAAATATCCATCATATGAAACATACCACATTCATAGATTCTCATTTTCCTGCACGTGCCAATTGACTTATGGAGCTCAAAGCAGTTATTATTTAAAAATGTGCGTCTGCATACATCACAATCCCTCTTCTCAGCTTCAACCACACAGCTTTCACATTTGGAGCTTTTACACTACGCACATACCATGTGGCAATCCTTACAATGTTTCACTATATCACCCGCAAACTCGAGACATCCCTTACACAAATCATGATGCCTTCCATATTTTCGGCTTTTATCATAACTTGCGTAAAGGTCCCTTATATTACGGATGGGGAGATACGTTGTTCCTGACAGTCCTAAAATAAGTAGGGGTATTGTACGATCTTTCACACTGCTTTTAAAAACATACACAGTCCTACGACGATCATTCCAAATAAACTATACAGACATTCATTTCATGCTCTACCCTTCTCAGCTCTTCAGGACCCATATTACAATCAAACTCAAGTTTACAGTCCACAGCCAATTTAAGGGCACGGTGCACAACGTAGGTAGCCAAAATTTTTGTGTCCATGTATTTAATACAGTAAACACACGAGCCAAGACTAGTTCTATAAAGCCGCAACCACGATCGGCGTTTATATGCCGTCTGTTAATAGTCTGAGAATTGAAGTTAAGAGTATAAGGTGTCGCACTATGACCCGCAACATGGAACACACGGTCACTATCAACCGTGAAGTTTTCCTTATTGAAGGCTGTACTACTTTGAGGCGCCTGCATTATACGGCCTAATATATACTCTATATCTACAACTGCCAAGCGTTTGAATGGTATTACTACCCAAAAATCATCTACATCCCCATCGTCTGAACTGAACCCGAAGGACAGCCTCGTCCTGACTTCATGTTCGTCGCGGTTCTGAAGGGCAAACTCCACAATACGTTGAACTACGCGCCGTAGTTCGTGTTCAACACCATTGCTATACACTAGTGGCCAAAATTCTGGACACTTTTTATAGACACAGACCATTTCGCTTTTCTGATCTTTGCTGCTCATAAACTATTTAGTATCGAATTTTTAGGCATATTTTAATGTTCTTTAATATATTTTATATTAAGATAAATATTTTTGTTTCAAACAGTTACTATGACATTTTGTTGAACTAAAACACAGGTATATAAAGAACAAGCTAAAATCATATTTTTATTCAGAAAGTACAGATATATAAAAACATATTTTATGGTTGTATTTATTTGTTTAACCTTTTGCTTTGATGACTGCATCGATTCTTCTTTGCATTGAATCAATTAGATGCTTTAAGTCATCTGGGTTGATGATTCTGAACCAGGCCTTGATGATAGATTCAATCAACTCCTTTTTGTTGCTTGGCTTAGACTTTGCTACCAGTTTCTTGAGTTTTGACCACAAATTTTCGATGGGATTAAGGTCTGGACTATTGCCAGGCCATTGTAACACTTTGATTTTATGGTCTTTAAGCCATTTCATACTTGATTTTGCCATGTAACAAGGAGCACTGTCTTGCTGAAAGATTGCTACATCTGAATTGTGTGGGAACATATCCCGAATTGAGGGGAATAACTTCTTTTCCAAATGTCTTGGTATTTTTTAGCATTCAAAGTTCCATTTATAATTTGAATGCGTCCAACACCCCGTCCATACATGCATACCCACACCAAAACGCTGATAGGATGCTTCATAGTTGCTGTAATGCATTCAGGCAACATATCTTCTTTTGGTCTGCATTGCACATATTTCAATCCGTCACTTCCAAAAATTTAAATCTTCGTCTCATCACTCCATATTACATTGTACCAGTCTTCTAATATCCATCCTTTGTGTTCTCTTGCCCACAGAAGGCGTTTTCTTCTCTGAACTGCATTCAGGTATGGTTTCTTTCTAGGTATTCTTGCTTTAAGTCCACTGTCAAAAAGCCTACGCCTTACAGTTCTGTCACTTATGCTAACACCACTTGTTTCTAATGTACCGTATGCATTGTTTCCTTTGATGTTCTCCGACGATCAGATAGGGATAATCTGGTTGTCCTGTTCACTTGTCTTACTTCTTCTTCCAGTTCTTTTGGCAGTTTTGACTGTACCAAGATCTTGAAAGCGTTGGCAAACCTTTCTTACTCCAGATTTTGTTGCCCCATCTCTGAGTCTTTTGGCTATTTGTTCGAATGTGTAACCTTCTTCTCGAAGGGTTACAGCTTTTCTTCGCTTGGCTGGTGTCCAGTCTTTCCTAATATGAGGGGACATGGCCAACAGTGACAGTAATATGAAGGGATAAAGAGGAGAAGAGGAGACTTTGTTATTCGCACTGCAACTTAACAATAACAATGAAATGCAGCTACCACATTACTGTTTTCTGATTGTCCATCATAAATGGCGTGATTTGGTGCTGATTGGCTACCATAAGTGGCCTGATTTACGTTGATTGGCTACGTGGAATAGCGTGACTTATCGCCGATTGATCATTACAATTGACACAGGGACTGAGGCAATATTTCCAATGACATGTACCTTTTTGTTGTTTGTACGTATATTCCAGCTTATTTTTTTTTTAAATTATGCTTAATCGTATGTATAAGGAATGCCTAAAAAACACTTTTTCTACAAAAAAAATAATTAAAATTAGAATTCAATTAACCATACTCGACTTTAATAAAAAAAATCGCGAAAATGAGAGTGTCCAGAATTTTGGCCACTAGTGTACATGGAGCCAGGATCAACCCTGACTATATACCGATTTCTAGTCAGGGTTGGGGTGGGGATGGCGGTGCGCACGAACTCGAATGTTATACCTTCCTCTACAGCACGAGAACCTGCTGCTGTGGAGGATGTGCCCGGAATTGAACAGGAATAAGGGGGTACATTTTTATTTGAGGAAGGTACTATTGTGGGGTTTGTGTCGTAAGACATATAGGGTTGGGGCTCTATTACTGGGGTCTAACAACCGGCGCAATCCTGGCACGTTTTATACCTGATGTGGAAGGCTCTTCATCATGCCTCCGTTTTGAATTTTCGCGTGTTACAGGTATCGCTGGTGTTGGCTCGTTAGCAGGGGTGGAGTCTGTGACAACAACTACACTGTCATCGTGGTCGTCTGTAATATCGGTGATGAGGACATGATGCTGTACCTCATCGTCATTTACGGTTCTGTGGAAGAAGAGGAAAAACAAGACTGTAGAATATAAGGAACACCACTTAAATTTTTATTATATTTTGTAAATGACCCACTTAGGAGCGTGACGTGTTAGAGATGGAATCTGTAGAAAAATTCAGGTTCACGAGCTCATCCACATGTATTATATCTGGCCCTACAGGATGTGTTAAGAAGGTGTTTATGCTTAAAATCATTAAAGAAAAGGGAGAGATGTTCTCAAAATTTTTGCATAAAGTTATATGGTGCTATTCGACGTATCAATCAATGTTCAACGAGTACCAAGATGATATTTTATTCCACAAAGGTGTATATGACATTAATTCTTTAAAGGGAAGTGAACATACACTCAATGTAATTGACGATCTCATGTTGGAGATGGATAAAACGTTTGCTGAGACATTTACAGTGTTCTCCCACCATCTTAACATAAGCGTGTTCTTCATCAATCAGAATCTCTTTTTCAAAAATAGATATATGCGCGATGTGTCGTTCAATATACAATATCTAGTCTTATTTGCGCAACGTAGAGATATATCACAAATTGGGGCATTAGCCAATGAAATGTTCCGGAATGAGCGTAAGGAGTTTTTGGAAGTTTATAAAGAAGCTACAAGTCAGCGTTACGGATATTTGCTTTGTGACCTTCATCTGCGAAACATGTTTAGGGTGCCTCTAAGAACGAGTGTATTTCCAAACGAGCCTGAAACGGTGTATATTCGAGAATGACAAAGAGGCTAAAGAAATATCATCGACTGCCCCAGGCAATGCAACAGATGTTTGCTAAAAATATCGACTCCGACTTTTTAAAATGCATCTGTGAGATCTGTCTTAACGTTATAAATTGCAATATATCAATGAAACCCCCTCAGAAGGCTCGCCTATGCCGTTACAAGAACATAATATGTACACTCGCTCGTACAAGTCATACTGCGGGGAAGAAAAAACGAATTATTGTACAAAGAGGAGGGTCATTCGTCCCCATCTTATTTTCAGTTTTGGGGCCTTTACTCACTAGATTAATATAGTGAAGAAAGTGGTAGTGATTCCACACGAGGTGTATGCTTCACTGCAAAGTTCAAAAGAGTCCGGACACGGTTCTAGAACCCCGTAAAAGCAGGTTTAAAAGAATGGATAGCGAATTCTTAGTCCTATTAAATATTGTAAAAACACCTGATGAGAAAAGAATATTATACCAAGAAGCTCTTCAGAAATTTATTCATGAGTACGAAAATTATAAGAATCCGACAGAGATCCCCGTGGTTATTCGGCACAAGACGGCCAACGATGATCATGGCGATATATGACCTGTGTCCGACAATAGACTTGACCAACGAAAGAGTAACGGGTCAGCCACACAACATATCGAGCATGCATTAAAAAGCACCCTCCCACATACATTGAGGAATAAAGGTTTAAGTCTTTATAATCTATTAAATGAGGATCCCAACATAGAGTGGACCGATACAGGTGAGATTATTGTGGAAGGAGCAAAGGTACAGGGATCGAATATCGTAGACATCGTCCATGATCTGGTGCGAAAGTGGGATAGGCCCTCACCATCAGGGTGGAAGCATATTAAAGCAAGACAAGAACAAATAAATGTCCCCAAAACAATGATAGGAAATCTGAACAGGTTAAAAGACTTGGAACATGCATCGCATGTGCCAAAATTGAGAACGCCATCACCCCCAGCCGTAGCACCTCTGAAGAGGAGAAAGAAGAGGTTAAGCAACAACAAAGGTCAAACCTATCCACGTGCCTCTAAAATACGCACTTGTTAACATATTAATCCTTTCATGCCCGAATTATGAGTGAGATTAAAACAATTTTATACCTTATGTTATTCTCCATAAAGACTAAAACCTCGTAAAATTGTATGGTCAAATTTATAACCATGGGCATGAAAGGGTTAAGAAGACGTTATTATGACATTTCTAGCCCAGCCGCCTACAGTAGCGTAGATAGACTGTACAGAAGTGTTTACAATGATGGAGTAGGGAAAAAAGATGTTGAGAGGGTTTTGCCGGAGCACGAGGCTTATACACTTCATAAGCCTGTGAGAAAAAGGTTTAAAATATCCAAGACAACAGCGGCATCGATTGACTCTATTTGGCAAGCAGATTTAACAGACATGCAAAGATATTTTGTGTATAACGATGGTTACCACTACATCCTATTCCTAATAAATGTATTCTCTAGATATCTGTGGCTAATTCCTCTTAAAAATAAATGGCCTGAAGCAGTTGCTAAAGCCACCAAAACGTTGATGTTGAAAGAAAACAGGGTTCCTGTCTATTTTTGTATGGATATGGAGAAAGAATTTATAAGCCGAGCTTTTCAGAACATGTTGACAGAGTTAATATCAGTTACTACACTACCATTTTTATACATAAGGCCTCTTCAGCTAAAACAGTTCAACGTACCATAAAGGAACGCATGCACCGCTATTTTACACATAAAAATACATACAGATATATAGACATTCTGGAATCATTGGCCTCATCATACAACCGCTCTCACCATCGCACGATTCGGACAACACCTAACGAGATTTTAGAAAGAGGTACGCACACAGAGCCTTATGTGAGAAAAGATTTTCGTAGAACACCACCACACTCTGCGCGTTTGAAAATCAATGAGTATGTAAGGCTATCGCGTTCGGGAAATAAATTCGCGAAGGGATTTGAGCAAGGATGGACACGTGAGATTTTTAAAGTTAGAGCTATGAGACCTAAAGGCAAGATAATGTTGTATTACGTTAAAGATTTGGATGTGGAAGAAATCGCAGGCTTTTACTGCAGAGTTGCAGAAAGTGACATTTAATTTAGGAAAAAATGTGTTTAAAATTGAAAAAAATTTTAGGAAGCAAAAGCTCAAGAAAGAGAAAAATGTACCTGGTGAAATGGCTGGGGTACCTAGTTCAACACCTATATAAAAGCTGATGCAATAATTAAGCTTAAATACTATGCAACATGGCGGCGCCTAACCATTTCTACGTCACACTCCCATCCTCTTCGTCCCTGTCTGTACATCCTAACAACACACTAGCCAACTTTGTAACAGAACTCTATGGATCCATTGAATTGGGTTGTGATACTTATGAGGTGGGCCTATATGAAATTCAGTTGGCCACCCTCTGTTTAAATATTGATTATAATGAACCCGTTTTTATGGTTCTTCGAGACCTTGATGAGTGTGAAAAAGCCGGGGTAACTCGGGATGAAACCATACGTATCGCATGGAGTGGGGATGCACGGTATTATCGTACAGTAGTAACACTAGGTCCCGGCCGTTATGTTGCGGCTGAGGATGTTGTGAGAGACTTAAACATAAGTTTAAAAAGCTCAAATCTTACGATTGATTTAGTATACGAAATCGTAAACAAAGAAAACCCTGCACATACTCTAATCCTAAAATCATAGTCTAACAAAAATATTAAAGACAAAGAGCTGTTCAAAATTATAACCAAGGGTCGATATCGATCAGCCTTCCAAAAAGATACCTTTCACGAGGTACAACATGACTTGTCCAGCCTAATGTATCAAGTGAAATTGGTTGCTGGCTATACACCCCAAGACATATGATACATTTACAGCAATATAATGGAGCACCAGTTTGTTGGGGATACCTAGGCATGCCTGCTGCGCATTGCTCACATTCTCAACCATAAAGGGAAGAGCATGAGTATTACATATGACAGGCCCCATTATGTGAATGTCGCGACTAATCTGATAACCAATATCTCAATATGTATAAGAAGGATTGAAGGAAAAATTTCCCATTCGGTGATGGAAGCTCAAGAGTAAAGCTGCACTTTCGACGCACTTAGTTATAATTGGCAGAAAGCCTTTCACAGTATATCGAGGTGTGAGATACCAGCGTGGTAGTGGACTTGGATCTATTTTTTTCAACCATACTACATACGGCTGTTCCCATGTTGAAGAGGGGTGCCAGATATCTCGGGAGGAAGGCGATACAATCAGGTCTTAACACTGTAGAAGACATAAGGGCTGGGGCTAAACCTAAAGAAGCTCTAAAAAAACACTTAAAGCTTACACGGGACGAAATCATCAAAAATGCAAATTAAAAAATGCGTGGTGGTGGGAGGAAGAAGAGGGCTGTCAGGAAGAAGAGGGCTGTCAGGAAGAAGGGATTGCCAGCACGTGGCATTAAACGTAAAAGGATATCGAAGAAGTGTTCTAAGCGAATGAAACCTATGGTTGACCATTTTTTTGACTGATATAAGCTAAGGACAATGATATCATGAATCATAGACTGTTTACTACTTGCCGAGAGAGTTGGTACTATTTTTGACTCGTCATGGCACGCTTCATCCATCCGTATAGTTCACAATGTTGTAAATCGGAGCGGTCCCTCTTTGACATGTCCCCAACACAAGTTTCTATTGAGCACAGTGACTTTATTACAATTAACCCTTTAAACACAATTAGTTCCCCGAGTGCTCCAATAGAATTCGTGACACCCAGCTCAGGCCCTTACTTTTTTGACCCAAACTGTGTGCACATGTACGCTAAACTACGTATAGCCCATTTTGATGGAACGGACTGCGATGACAAATATGCTCTATACCCTGAAACAAACTTTCTGCACTCCATATTCAGCCAGTGTGACATATATTTAAATCAGGTCAACATATCGGCAGGAACGGGGTACTATCACCTACGAGCCTATCTGGAAAATGTCCTCAACTTTTCTAAAAAAGCGAAAGATACCTTTTTAAGTGCCGAGGGCTATTATCAAACTAAAGACGAAAGTAGTATAAAGGACAAATTTAAAAATTCTAAAAAGAAGATATACGAGTGTTTTGGACGCCTGCATACAGATTTCACATTCCAGGAGATGTTGCTTGTGAATGGGGTGGATATGAAAATAAAACTCACCCGCACGAATCTTGAGATTTGTTTAAATCTGGGTGCTGATTAAGAAGAGGGTGCAAATCCCGTTGTATTTCATATTATGGAAACATACCACCGCGTACGCCGTGTGAAATGAAGTTCGCCTAAACAAATAGAAATTGAGAAAAATTTACAACATGCCAGAGTAAAATACCCAATTAACAGAGTACAGATCAAATTATACACAGTGCCAGCAGGGTTGGCATCGAAACAGATAGAAAACATCTCCCTGGGAGTTCTACCTAAAAGGATATTGGTTGTCAATGTAACTGGGAGGAATATGTTAAATTTGCGTACCAAATTTAACACCTTCACGAATGATGAAGGTGTGTCTTTATCCAATTTGGCTTATTCTCTTCGTATATTTATTTTCAATGCTCACATTTCAAGGTGAATGAGTGAATTTCCAACTTGCACGCTGTCACGGTGCTTTCAAGTATTTTCCATTATTATATATTTGCACGCATACTACTCTCAGCTTGATTCTCAACTTTCCCCAGTTTGAACATGGGTTAGGTTAGGTAAAGTTACATTGGTTATGGAGTCCTAACCATTGGTCGCTACATCATCTGAACACAGTCCCCAGTCCAACTACTACTACCCAAGCGTTCGACGAGTGTGACCATGGAATCATAATACATAAACTGAAATGTTTGGGGATAAGAGGAAAAGTAGGGAAATGGACATATAATTTCCTTAGTGAGCGGCGGCAAGTCGTTACAGTACAAGGAATATCTCTATAATCATGCTAACTGACATAGATGAGGACGTTACCAGAGACAGCACAGTAAGTAACATCCTATGCCGATGACAAAGATCAGTAGAAAAATAAGAAACCTAGAGGATATAGGATCTCTACAAACAGACATGAACAGAATCTACAAGTGCGCGGAAGACAACAATATGAAGTTTAACACTGAGAAATTTAAAACTGTTACGGTACGTAAAAGGGAGGACCTAAATTCCATGGAATACAAAAGAAGATTAGACGCCTGGCACAGAACAATCCACGATTAGCTGGGTGTACTTGGCTATAAGAGGTGGAGAGTACAAGAAGGCAATTCACAACTTCACCAGGTCAACTCGAGAGGAGGGGCGACAAGATTGACCTTTGTGAAATGAGGAATCATCGCACGGAACATTTGAAAGTTTGAAAGGTATAATATATATATATATATATATATATATATACAGGGTGTCCCATAAGTCCGGCATCATAGGAAAAATAATAAAAAAAGGCAAAACAAAAGCTTTTATTTACAGAACGTGCTCAATATGTCCACCATTGTTTTCAATACACAAATTCAGACGTGATACCCAATCAGCAAGCACACGGTGAATGATGTCAGGAGTAATGGTGTTACATGCCCCAATAATGCGCTGCCGCAAATGTTCAACACTCTTAATTTTCTCTGCGTATACCAGCGCTTTCAAGTGGCCCCAGAGAAAAATCTAGTGGCGTGAGATCCGGGCTTCTAGCTGGCCATTCCACAGGCCCTCGACGTCCTATCCATTGACCAGGGAATTGTTGGTACAGGTATTCTCTTACTTGGGTGCTGTAATGTGCAGGAGCGCCGTCTTGCTGGAACCATGTTGGGAAATTTCCTTCTTCATTCAAGACACTGGGAAATGCTTCTTCCTTGAGCATACGTAGGTAGGTGCCTCCAGTGACATGTTCATCGAAAAAGAGGGGGCCTATGATGCGATTCTTCCAAATGCCACACCATACCATCACCCGAGATGCACCTTGTTCCTTTGAAGAGGTATACCAGTGAGGGTTGTTTTGAGACTAGTAGCGGGTGTTCTGTCGATTTACCTCACCATTTCCATAAAAACAGCCTCGTCACTGAAGAGAATGGTGGACGGGAAATTGGCATCCCGAGCATAAGAAAAATATGAATTATGGTTTGTAGAAATAGAAAAATATGAATTTCTCCTATGATGCCGGACTTATGGGACACCCTGTGTATATATATATATATATATATATATATATATATATATGCAGAAAAGAGGAGACAAGGCAGAACGCCCACAAAAGTGCCCACCCTCATTAAAAAAAAGAAGCCGAAATTAAGGTAATTGGAATTAAGGAAATTCTGTAATGTGCCTGTATAATGTGTATATATATATATATATATATATATATATAGAGAGAGAGAGAGAGAGAGAGAGAGAGAGAGAGAGAGAGAGAGATTTATGTTTAAAGTGTGTATTTCTTATGTTGAGACGAGAAAGGAGAGAGAGAATGCGGATTGTTAGTCAGAATGTAGGTCATCTCCATTCCGATGCGACCGCTTCTGTGGCTTTCGTTTACCTTTGGCGATTCAGCTGCCTCTCTTGTGCGTTTCTGCACCGTTCCTTCTCGTTCAAAGTAATGTGAAAAATAAATATTTTTCTCATAGAATATTTATAATGTTTACTGTAAAATTTTTGCGTTTAAAGTGTGTATTATTATATATGCTTGTATATTTATTTTCTATATCATTTGTTTTTTCATTCAATGCCTGTTATTGGATTAATGTAAAATATAAAGAGTTGTTTGCTTGCTTGCTTGCTTGCCTTCACTTTCGGTTAAAAGAGGTTTGACAAAAGTAAATAGACACTTTCGGTTTGGTTTTAGAATAAAACACTATACTGACATGTGGTTTTATATACTAAAGGCAACCGTTCTAAAGTACAAGATGTCAAGTGGCAATGTTTTTGAACCACCTTAGACCTACAGTTTAGACGAGAAATCCGAAACATGGTACGGATTCCATCACGAATTTTTTTTAATTTTATTCGTGTTGCAAAAGAGTACACGTATCTTTTGAACTTATTTAGTTGGTATCTTAATATATATATATATATATATATATATATATATATACTACGGGCACTCAATATATTTTGCCCCATCATTTTTTCTTAGCTAAATAATAGGCCATGGTGCGGAAATGTCTTTTGGACCGTAAGTTTGAACTTTCTGCGCTTCACATAATCGGATTTTTCCAGTTTGAACCTCCACTCCTTGTATAAAACCGATGGTTAACGCAGTTTCGAAAATGGCGTCTGACAGTGATGTGCGTCGTAATCAGAGAGTTGTTATCGAGTTCTTAACCGCAGAGAAGGAAACAGTTGCAAATATTCACAAACGTCTACAAAATGTTTACGGAGATGCTGTTGTTGATCGAAGGACAGTTGGACGCTGGTCTAAACGTGTGAGTTCATCGGAGAGAGGGAGAACCAGCCTCGATGATGAGCCACACAGCGGTCGCCCGGCATCGGCTGTCACATCTCACACTGTGCAACGTGCTAACAGCATCATTCGATCAAATCGGCGCGTCACATACAAGGAGCTATCACTGGAGCTAGGAATTAGTGAATGAAGTGTGAATACGATAATTTAGCAACTGTGATACTCAAAAGTGTGCTCACGGTTTGTTCCTCGCGAACTGACTGAAGATCAAAAAGCCCAAAGAAAAGAAATTGCTTCTGAGTCGTTGGTTCGATACGAGACAGAAGGGTATGACTTCCTTTCACGAAGTGTGACTGGGTATGAGACTTCGGTACACCATTTTGAACGTGAAACAAAACGCCAATTCATGGAGTAACATCACCCAGACTCCCCACGTAAGAAAAAGTTCAAAATTGCTCCCTCTACAGGAAAGGTTATGGCCACCATCTTCTAGGTCTAGGATATAAAAAGGGTGATTCTGGTGGACATTATGAAGAATGGACAAACAATGAACTCAGAGGCATATATTGCTACATTACAGAGACTCCAGAGACGTATAAAGCGAGTTCAACCAGAGAGAAAACTGGAAGACGTCCTTCTTTTGCACGATAACGCAAGATCACACAAAAGTTTGCAAACAAGAGGGGCCATCAAAAAATGCGCTTGACTGTGTTATCCAACTCTTCATACAACCCGGATTTGGCACCTTCAGACTTCCATTTGTTTGGGCCAATGAAGGATGCTATTCGTGGAAGAAAGTTTCAGAGTGACGATGAGGTTGTTGTGAAGGTTAAGATGTGGCTCCAACGGAACCCAGTAGAGTTTTACCAGCAAGGAATAAAGGCCCTTATTTCGAGGTGGAGGAAAGCAGTAGAAAAGGATGGAGACCATTTTTTTCGTCCACCCGGTATAGCGTTTAAATTGTGTATTATTATATATATTTGTATACAATGTTCCTTCTAAGGTGTGCGCGTGTGTGCGCGCACACGAGTTGTGAAACCCGCGCACACAGCAAAATAAAATGCGCACAGGCTCAAGCGTATCATGAATCACGACAGTAAATGAAGTAATTTCAAAAATTTCAGTTTAATGATTTCTATAAAGAACAAATTATGAAACCGCTTGAAAGAAATTCATTTGGACATGCTCATGCGAATTAAAAGTTAGGCTGAATGATGACGGATGTATTAATCTTCATAAAGTTTATTTGGAATGGGCAAATGCTAAAGATCGTAGGGAGAAATCATAATCATATTTAAATGAAAGGCACTTTCATTTAAAGTTATTTTGATTATATTTCATTTTATTGAATTTTATTATTTTTTATTTTATTCCTATTTTGTGAATGGATAAAATCGTGTGTTAATCTTGATAGTCTATTTTAAATTGCCAAATGCTAAAAATTGTTTTGAGAAATGATAACTAAAATAGTCATTTTCAATTAATGTTTTTTTATTTTATTTCTTTATTTTGTTGAATTTAATTTTACTTTTGTATTTTATTCATATTTTTAGAATGGATAAACTGTTTTCTTTTTTAAGAATATTTAATATTGTAAACAATTTTTTAATATCCATTTAATAGTACCGTAATGATGAAGCTATCACCTCATGGGAATAATATTTATTAAGTATTTAATATTTATATATATTTAATTTTGAAGATAATAGCACTCAGAAAAGTTTGCATAATTTTTCACCATGAATCTAAATGTATGCACAACGAAAATTTCTTGCGCACACGGACTAAAAAAAATTAGAGGGAACATTGCTTGTATATTTGTTTTCTGTCATTTGTTTTTCATTTAATGCCTGTTTTTGTATTAATGTACAATATAAAGAGTTCTTTGCTTGCCTTCTTGCCTTCGTGCATCTTCTGCAATAAATAATTCGACATTGTTTGTTTGCTTGCTTGTCTGCTTTCGTGGTTCCTCTTCTTTTCATTTACTTTGATTTCGCGGAATTTTATTTATAAAAAAATATAGTGTCGTAACCATGAAGTTGCAGGCAGAGATCTTTTATAAAATAAGTGAAGGAATGATAATCTTAAGATTTCGTGGTGTACATCTCTGAACGCAGTGTGGTTTGGTTTTTAAACGTTCATGAACGAATAAATCCGAAGTGTTTCAGATTGTTTAAAGTTGTTCTATCTTAGTTCAGCTTATCAGAGAAGTAATAAAACCAAACCACGTGGGGACAGAGGTTTATCACCGAGACCCGACCCCAGCGAGAAGGGTAATCCAAAGGATTTGGACGTGCGTTCAAATGCGTGGTTTCCCCTTTCGCGAGGTCGAAGATTTTAATATCTCCTTTTGCATGATGGTGTGACTTTTGTAAGACAGATTCGAAGACGCTGCTAAAGTTGAACCACGAGGGGGTCATAAACTTAGGGCTTCGAATCTGTTAACGGTATTTAAATGTATTTCGTAGGAAGAAGGAGGGGTCTATACTCGGAAATCAGGTCCAGCTCCAATCAGGGGGCCCAGGATCCTGGGAAACGTAGTAAAGACGCCTTCTTTCCCTCTTGTATGGGTAATAGCCTTCTGGAGGGACGATCTTAGGAAAATAAATGATTTGATAGGTTTGCAGAATATTGGAAGGCGGGGTCCTTCAAATTTGAAAAGTAAATTCCAAAATTGTTAAGTCAGTTGTAGTCGTTCCTCCTTGAAGTTAACTGTGGTTAAACAAACACCCTGTAGACTTGTGGCGTAATAAACTTTAAAACGGAAAGTGTACCATGTCATTAGCTTACGCGGAAATCTGCGCGTAAAAGTAAGAAAACTTAAAACTGAAAGAATCAATTGTCACTAAAGTAAAAAGAATTAAGAACTTATAGTTCATGAAATTCGTTTACGCGGAAATTTGAGAATCTTCACTTGAAGGTTAGCGACCTTAACCGAGAATTTGATTGTAACTTAATTAATGTTAACCAACGGACCAAGAGTTTTGTGAACGGTCTCTTAAGTAAATTTAGCTCCACTTAAATAAGAAATAGGGTACGTCTGGGCCCTAATTTCCTGAATCCGTCCATTTGGGTTCAGAAAGAAGTCCCGGTAGTTAACATTGTAGAGTTTGCAAGTTTTGTAGCGGCCGTAAATCTACGGTCCGTACGCAGCACAAGTGGGAGAAAGTTGTCTCCTACTCTTTAGTAAGTACTGTAAATTTATCCTTTGAATATCTGGGTCGAATTCCGACCACTTCATTTATTGTTATTTATTTTGTTGCACTAAAAGATAAAAACCCCTCGAGCTATAAATTATTTCATTCCGCTAACTGTTCATCTTTGCTTTAGATTAATCATTGTTGATCAATGTATCGATTTAACTTCATCAAACTGTGAACTTTGTCTTTGACGTTAAGATTATTGTATTGTCTGAAATTTTATAGATGTAATTCAGCATAAAATATTAAATGCATGTACTGTGTCAAGTAACATTTAATAAAATTTATAAGAGGGCGTGTGTTGTTTTAAATACCTTGTGATAGACCCCTCTTGTTAGCTGGGGAAAATTAACGTTCAAAGTAGGCTTGTGGAAAGCCGAAGGAACCTAACCTATCAATTTAAAGGGCCATCCGTCTTGGGTAGGCCGAATAATCCTGAACGAAAATAAGAGATAAAATTAAAAGTCAGAGAACGGGCGTTCAATACCATAAATAAATATACGGATTGGGCGCGTACGTCATTTGGTGTCAGAAGTGGGATTATTCTATTGCAAGGTATTTATCGCAAGAGTGTAACTCTTTTGTTAAAATAAATTTGCGTAACAATAAAGCAATTGTAGGAAGTAACTGGAACAGTGATTTTATGAAATAATTGTAACAACAATTATATGAAGTCACCGTGACAGTGATTTTATGAAATGATTGTAACAGCAATTATATAAAGTAACTGGAACAGTGATTTTGTGAAATAATTGTAACAACAATTATATGAAGTCACCGTAACAGTGATTTTGTGAAATAGTTGTAACAGCAATTATATAAAGTAACTGGAACAGGGATTTTATGAAATAATTGTAACAACAATTATATGAAGTCACTGTAATTGTGATTTTATGAAATAATTGTAACAGCAATTATAGGAAATAATTGTAACAGTAATTATACTAAAGTAAATATAACAATAATTCGGTACAATAATTGAGAACAGTAAGAAGGGTCGTTAACAGTGAAAAGTTATAAAGGTTTTTTTTAACAAACAAATAACTTTCGCAATGTCGGTAAAGAGCGTAGAAATAACGAATGAGGAAAGCGTAAGTGACATGAGTGATTCCGAAACAACGAACTTAAACGAAATAAGTACAGAAAGTTTGGAAAATTTAAAAAGCATAAATTTGGCCAAAATTATTCGGTTAATAAAGGAATTAAGGGAGGAAATAAATCGAAGAAGGTCGAAACTGGAAGACCTTGTAATGATTATTCCGCGATGGGAGTATTTGGACAACCGAGGATCGGGGGTTCGTCCCCGAAGAATCTCTCTAGTTCCTCCCAGTACAGAAGAACTTGCGAGGCAAGAAAGGATTGGGTGGAGACCAGAGAACCCAGAAGACATCCCAAAGAATCCTTGCAGAAGTGCACACACCACAAGAGACGAGAAACACCGCACCGACGAAGACCGGCAGCAGAATATAAAAACCGTCGTACAGGTATTAAAGAGTACTAGCTTACCTTTGCAACGTGAACAGGCAGTAAGGGGTCCTGAGCAAACGACTTTTGGACACACCTTGGAAGGAAGTTCGCCGAAGTTTGTGGGCGAACGGGCACAAGAGAACCCAGGAACCAGCCCAAACGCCGTCAGGAAGGAACAAGGTGAGACAGTCAACCAATTGCCACAGGAACATTAAGTGCAGGTAATGCCTTGGTTCAGGCTAATCCCACAAGGAGACATATTAAAGTGGGCATACCTAAGGACGCGTTGAAGACCGTTATGCCGGAGTATGCTTGTAATTGCATCAAAGGAACATCCTTTCGGGACTATTGGATGGAAGCAACCCAGTTTTCGGTAAACAACCCAAGCTTAGGACTAAAGATGAAGAGGTCCTAAGAGAAGAAACGCCACATGACAGAAGCCGAAGACTGCCGAAACTGCAAAATCCTCCCACATCCTGGGACTACAACTCACAAGATTCAGAAGAAAGAACAGCCACAGCCACAAAGGAGGACAACAGCAAGGATGTGGAGGTGAACGACAGAGACAAGTCCAGCAAGAGAGGAGAGCCCAGAAGGAAGAACTGTGACACTGGTCACAGGAGGAATAACACAACTCAAGAATGTGACTACAACCCCATGAGAAACCAGAAGAGAAAACAAACCAAGTCAAATGAAGACAGAGACTCCAAAGAGGAAACAATGGAAGAAAGTGGCCGGAGCCAGTGCAAGATTTGTCAGCAAATGCGAAATTGGGAAGAGGCGTGCCATCGAGCAAACCTTCGACAGGATTGGAAGGAGAAGCCTCCCGAATAGCTTCAGAGGAAGTAGCGGCGAGTCCGTCGGCTAGGACTGATCACCCTACCAGTACTCGTCGCTCAACAAGCTTCCACCGCGCTGAGCGAGATGGTGGAGCTTCCGTCACATTGACATAAGCTATGCACAAGAACATCGGGAGCCTTCTTTGGACAGTTGCCAACTTCTCAGTTGCACCTGCCCCGCCCATTCATGTAAGGGAGTAGAAGTAAGTTTGACTATGGGAAGGGGGGTTGAAGAATTCTTTTGTGTTTGTATAATTCCAGAGGCTCAGCAAGACTTGACTATAGGCGTATTGTTTCGGAGGACATGAAGACGAAACAAAGGTACGAAGCCCAGGTAGACCACCAGAAGAGGACAGTCACTGAATGAAACAGTAACCTACAAGTAAAGGGAGTAGACAGTAAAGTGCGAGGGTGACTCTGGTAGAGGCAATCCCGCACGAAACACTAAAGGTGGCCGCCGTGATTCTGACGAGGGAAGTCAGAGACCCGGGGACGTAGTCCCCTGGGACGTCTACTCTACGCTGCAATGAATGTGCAGTGAAGCTCGGGGAAACTTAAAAAATGTTACCGAGCAGGATCCCACAGAGGAAGATGAGGTTACTGATGATCAATCAGGATGACGAAGAATACCTTGGCGAAAAAAGAGACGTCGTGGGCATAGTGACAGAGGCAGAGCTAATTGGGAGGGTAGTCGACGCTCACCCCAAATTGGAACGAATGTCACGGTGAAAGGAAGTCAAGCATTGAAGAAGGACTTCGAAGAACGAGTGACAAGCCTCAAGTCCCATGTCCTTGGTTGGAAATCTTTTCCGACAAAGAAAGGAAAATCGTCGAAGAGTGGCTAAGGGATTATTCAGATGTCTTCTTACTGGGTGGCGAGCCATTGGGTTATAATAACCTGATGCCAATGAAGTTGGAAACCCAGGACCATCCTCCCATCTTTAGGCGACCCTACAGGATACCTATTACACACGAGGAGGAGGTAAAGCGACAAATAGCAGAAATGCTGGATCAAGGAGTGATACAGCATAGCCGTTCCACCTGGTCGTTTCCATTGGTAATCGTGGAAAATGGGGATATGGTTCCCCTGGACGTCTATTCTCCGCTGCATGGGATATGCAGTGAGGCTCGAGGATACTTGGAGAAGGTGTCGAGCAGAATTCCAAAGGGAAGTTAAATGATATGGGAATAGACAGTGGAAAATTGGGGATATGAGTTCCCCTGGACGTCTATTCTCCACTGCATGGGATATGCGGTGAGGCTCGAGGATACTTGGACAAGTTGTCGAGCAGAATCCCCAAAAAAGTTAAAGGAAAAGGGAATAGACGAAGAAGAAAATTTGGGGTATGGTTTCCCCTGGACGTTTACTCTACGCTGCAATGAATGTGCAGTGAGGCTCAGCGTGGTTTGCAAGTATCACAGAGCGGGAAATCTCAACGGGAAGTTAACCTTTCCAAGGAGGCGGTAAAGTATCTTGAGAAATAAAAGTGACGACTGAAGAGTATCACCTTGAAGATAAGATGACATCGGCATGGTGGTTGAGGCAACGAGAACGGGGAGGTTCGTCGGAACAGCCGTGTGATTCCTCGCCCGAAACGAAAAAATGGAACAAGTGTCACGGTGAGAAAGAGTCAAATTTCCACAAGTGACTAAGAAGAGATTGAAAACACCTCAAGACGCATGTTCCCGATGTCCGTCGCTCTCAAAGGGAAGAAGACCGACGAGGGAAAGAAAAGATTAACTACTACCGTCACGGTAGAGTACCAGGACCACGTGATCACTAGGAATGAAGAGTGACCACAGGAGTCCAAAGGGGAAGCGATTGAAGAAAAGAAGCGTAGGGCCCTGAGGCTTTGTGTAGACTATAGACCTTGGGACGTCAATGGCAGCAAGGACAATATTAAGTACCCATCATTGAGGAAACCTTGGCCAAGTTGCACGGGACTCATTACTTCTCGAGCAGGGATTTACGCTCGGGAGATTGGCAGTTGGCCATTCACGACGATAGCATCTCGAAAACTGCCTTCCCCACGGGAAGCGGTCATTTCGAGTTCAGGGTGGTCCCGTTTGGATTGTCCAATAGTCCACCAGTGTTCCAACGAGTAATGAATTTTTTGCCGAAGCAACTGGCAAAAGTACAGATTTACTTAGATGACCTCATTGTCCTTGGAAGGTTTTAGAAGGACATGACGAGAGGGTACAACGAGCCTTGGATAGCCTACGCACCGCCAACTTAAAGGTAAAGTTGGAAAAAATGACAGTTATTACAAACCCAGGTGGGGTAATTAGGCCATGTGGTCACCAGGAACGAGGTGAAGCTACAGCAATCTAAAGAAGAGGCCATCAAAAACTCCAAAGAAGAGGCCAACCAACAGAGGAATTGAAGCATGTTAAATTTGGGCAGAGAGTCATCGTCCGTTCTGACCATAAGCCGTTGAAGTGGCTTCTGAGGGAAGGACACCGAGAGCCCAAATGGAAGACTAGAGCGTTCGGTTATGACATTGCAAGACTGCGACGTTCTCATCGAGTACGTGAAAGGCAAACTCAACAGAGTGGCCGATTGGTTGTCCCGCCCGCCTGGAGTGACGAAGGAGTTTGTGAACGCAATATCCGAACAAAGCGATCATTGATCGCAAGGTAATCGGCAAACAACAGTAGAAGGACGTTGAAAAAGCGGCAATTCGAGCAGCCATCGAAGAAGGAAAGGCTTTCAGCTGGTCCGTAACCAAGCCCATCCAGCCGTCGAGAGTCAAACTAGTGAGGAACCTGCTGGTTTACATCGATGCGAAGGGAAGAGAGGTCATCGTAGTTCCTAAAAGTTGAGAGAGCAGCTCATTTGGAAAGCCCACACTGACGTCGAGAGCATGCATCCGGGCTGCCGGAACTACAGAAATCCTACGGGACCTTTATTTTGGCCAGGTATGGTTTCAACAGGTACAGCAGGTAGTCCAAGCGTGCGACACGTGCGCGCGGAACAAATGGACGCGGAAAGTGACTGTGGAAACAATGCCTTGTGTGCGAGGCCACAGTCCTTGGGAACTTCTGCACGTGGACTTAGTTGGTCCCCTTCCTCCGACCGTGGAAGGCAGCCATTATATCCTCACGTGTGTGGATAGTTTCAGCAAATTCACCATACTGGCAGCAATAAAGGACAAGACGGCCCGGGAGGTGGCGGACAAGTGCCATCGTTTGATACGGTGCAAACTGGGTGCCCCTTCAGCAGTAGTATCCGACCAAGGCAAGGAGTTCTGGAACTCTACCTTGCAGGAGCTCTTCAGGGTTTGGGAGGTACGACACCACCGCCGCATACCAGCCCCAAAGCAACGGGGAGGTCGAACGTCGGAATAAAGAGTTATGCATCAAACTCTGCATACTTTGTAAAGAAACGGGACGAGACTGGGATAAAATCCTCGACACCGTGGAATTGTCCTTGAACATCAGAGTGCATCGAGCCACGGGTATTCTCCATTCTTCTTGATGTACGGGCGAGCCCCAACGTACCTTCAAAACTATTTCGCATGGCACAGGAGGCATGCGTGAGCCCGTACAACCCAGAGGAATACGCCGAAGACCGAAAAAGGAGTCTGAGCGAAATATACCGCCGAGTGGAAGAGTTCATGCGGAAATACGAGAAAGCTAACGGAATCAAGGAATTGAAGCCGTTCGAAGAAAAGGCGCCCCATGGCTTGGTGTACATTGATTACCCCGACCGGGTAGAGGCAAGTTGGAGCCCCGGTACGAGGGTCCATACATCATCAGGAACAGAAGACTCCAGTAACTTATCTCCTGCGTCATATGATCACTGGACATGGGATAGTGATCCATCGAGACCGCATCCGCCGCAGCATCGATGCCCCATGGGACGTTGAGCGACAAGGCGGGGCGGACGACGCAGGGATGAGATGGGGGAAGGGCCACCGCCCCTCCTCTCGGGAGCTTCGCCCAGGACAGGGAGAAACATCAACACGGGGAAGTGAACCGGAAGGCGCCTCCCGCCCCTGGCAGGACCGAGCGGCGGAACGAGGACCGCCGGGCGCTTCCGAACTACTTCCTCGCGGAGAGCTTCGCCCAGGACAGGGAGAAACATCGACTAGGGGAGGTGAACCGGAGGGCGCTTCTTGCCCGCTGGCAGGACCGAGTGGCGGAATGGGATCCGCCGGGCGCCTCCGAGCTACTTCCTCCCCGAGAGCTTCGCCCAGGGAACAGAGGAACATCGACCCGTGGAGGTGAACCGGAGTGCACCTCCTTCCCCCTGGCAGGACCGAGTGGCGAGCAGGAGCCGCCAGGTGCTTCCGAACTACCTCCTCGCGGGGACCTTATGGGAATAGGGTCCCCCGGAGAAAGCAGACAGGCTGCTTTCCCAGGGCCACCGTTTGAGCGTCAGTATGCTCTTAGGGCCCGACCTCGAGTACACTACGAGGAACCCGAGGTTAACTAAAATTAAGTGTGTCAGTGTTGGTGTCCCAATAAAGGGAACAAATAAAATCTATCAGTGATAGTGTCCCAATCAAGGGGACAAGTAAATGGAAAGTTTTTGGGAATAAAAGTGATAATACCCGACCCTAGTTAAGAAAGTTTGCATCGGAGTGCAAAATGAAAGGAGGGGAGGGATGTCGTAACCATGAAGTTGCAGGCAGAGATCTTTTATAAAATAAGTGAAGGAATGATAATCTTAAGATTTCGTGGTGTACATCTCTGAACGCAGTGTGGTTTGGTTTTTAAACGTTCATGAACGAATAAATCCGAAGTGTTTCAGATTGTTTAAAGTTGTTCTATCTTAGTTCAGCTTATCAGAGAAGTAATAAAACCAAACCACGTGGGGACAGAGGTTTATCACCGAGACCCGACCACAGCGAGAAGGGTAATCCAACGGATTTGGACGTGCGTTCAAATGCGTGGTTTCCCCTTTCGCGAGGTCGAAGATTTTAATATCTCCTTTTGCATGATGGTGTGACTTTTGTAAGACAGATTCGAAGACGCTGCTAAAGTTGAACCACGAGGGGGTCATAAACTTAGGGCTTCGAATCTGTTAACGGTATTTAAATGTATTTCGTGGGAAGAAGGAGGGGTCTATACTCGGAAATCAGGTCCAGCTCCAATCAGGGGGCCCAGGATCCTGGGAAACGTAGTAAAGACGCCTTCTTTCCCTCTTGTATGGGTAATAGCCTTCTGGAGGGACGATCTTAGGAAAATAAATGATTTGATAGGTTTGCAGAATATTGGAAGGCGGGGTCCTTCAAATTTGAAAAGTAAATTCCAAAATTGTTAAGTCAGTTGTAGTCGTTCCTCCTTGAAGTTAACTGTGGTTAAACAAACACCCTGTAGACTTGTGGCGTAATAAACTTTAAAACGGAAAGTGTACCATGTCATTAGCTTACGCGGAAATCTGCGCGTAAAAGTAAGAAAACTTAAAACTGAAAGAATCAATTGTCACTAAAGTAAAAAGAATTAAGAACTTATAGTTCATGAAATTCGTTTACGCGGAAATTTGAGAATCTTCACTTGAAGGTTAGCGACCTTAACCGAGAATTTGATTGTAACTTAATTAATGTTAACCAACGGACCAAGAGTTTTGTGAACGGTCTCTTAAGTAAATTTAGCTCCACTTAAATAAGAAATAGGGTACGTCTGGGCCCTAATTTCCTGAATCCGTCCATTTGGGTTCAGAAAGAAGTCCCGGTAGTTAACATTGTAGAGTTTGCAAGTTTTGTAGCGGCCGTAAATCTACGGTCCGTGCGCAGCACAAGTGGGAGAAAGTTGTCTCCTACTCTTTAGTAAGTACTGTAAATTTATCCTTTGAATATCTGGGTCGAATTCCGACCACTTCATTTATTGTTATTTATTTTGTTGCACTAAAAGATAAAAACCCCTCGAGCTATAAATTATTTCATTCCGCTAACTGTTCATCTTTGCTTTAGATTAATCATTGTTGATCAATGTATCGATTTAACTTCATCAAACTGTGAACTTTGTCTTTGACGTTAAGATTATTGTATTGTCTGAAATTTTATAGATGTAATTCAGCATAAATATTAAATGCATGTACTGTGTCAAGTAACATTTAATAAAATTTATAAGAGGGCGTGTGTTGTTTTAAATACCTTGTGATAGACCCCTCTTGTTAGCTGGGGAAAATTAACGTTCAAAGTAGGCTTGTGGAAAGCCGAAGGAACCTAACCTATCAATTTAAAGGGCCATCCGTCTTGGGTAGGCCGAATAATCCTGAACGAAAATAAGAGATAAAATTAAAAGTCAGAGAACGGGCGTTCAATACCATAAATAAATATACGGATTGGGCGCGTACGTCATTTGGTGTCAGAAGTGGGATTATTCTATTGCAAGGTATTTATCGCAAGAGTGTAACTCTTTTGTTAAAATAAATTTGCGTAACAATAAAGCAATTGTAGGAAGTAACTGGAACAGTGATTTTATGAAATAATTGTAACAACAATTATATGAAGTCACCGTGACAGTGATTTTATGAAATGATTGTAACAGCAATTATATAAAGTAACTGGAACAGTGATTTTGTGAAATAATTGTAACAACAATTATATGAAGTCACCGTAACAGTGATTTTGTGAAATAGTTGTAACAGCAATTATATAAAGTAACTGGAACAGGGATTTTATGAAATAATTGTAACAACAATTATATGAAGTCACTGTAACGTGATTTTATGAAATAATTGTAACAGCAATTATAGGAAATAATTGTAACAGTAATTATACTAAAGTAAATATAACAATAATTCGGTACAATAATTGAGAACAGTAAGAAGGGTCGTTAACAGTGATAAAAGTTATAAAGGTTTTTTTTTAACAAACAAATAACTTTCGCAATGTCGGTAAAGAGCGTAGAAATAACGAATGAGGAAAGCGTAAGTGACATGAGTGATTCCGAAACAACGAACTTAAACGAAATAAGTACAGAAAGTTTGGAAAATTTAAAAAGCATAAATTTGGCCAAAATTATTCGGTTAATAAAGGAATTAAGGGAGGAAATAAATCGAAGAAGGTCGAAACTGGAAGACCTTGTAATGATTATTCCGCGATGGGAGTATTTGGACAACCGAGGATCGGGGGTTCGTCCCCGAAGAATCTCTCTAGTTCCTCCCAGTACAGAAGAACTTGCGAGGCAAGAAAGGATTGGGTGGAGACCAGAGAACCCAGAAGACATCCCAAAGAATCCTTGCAGAAGTGCACACACCACAAGAGACGAGAAACACCGCACCGACGAAGACCGGCAGCAGAATATAAAAACCGTCGTACAGGTATTAAAGAGTACTAGCTTACCTTTGCAACGTGAACAGGCAGTAAGGGGTCCTGAGCAAACGACTTTTGGACACACCTTGGAAGGAAGTTCGCCGAAGTTTGTGGGCGAACGGGCACAAGAGAACCCAGGAACCAGCCCAAACGCCGTCAGGAAGGAACAAGGTGAGACAGTCAACCAATTGCCACAGAACATTAAGTGCAGGTAATGCCTTGGTTCAGGCTAATCCCACAAGGAGACATATTAAAGTGGGCATACCTAAGGACGCGTTGAAGACCGTTATGCCGGAGTATGCTTGTAATTGCATAAAGGAACATCCTTTCGGGACTATTGGATGGAAGCAACCCAGTTTTCGGTAAACAACCCAAGCTTAGGACTAAAGATGAAGAGGTCCTAAGAGAAGAAACGCCACATGACAGAAGCCGAAGACTGCCGAAACTGCAAAATCCTCCCACATCCTGGGACTACAACTCACAAGATTCAGAAGAAAGAACAGCCACAGCCACAAAGGAGGACAACAGCAAGGATGTGGAGGTGAACGACAGAGACAAGTCCAGCAAGAGAGGAGAGCCCAGAAGGAAGAACTGTGACATGGTCACAGGAGGAATAACACAACTCAAGAATGTGACTACAACCCCATGAGAAACCAGAAGAGAAAACAAACCAAGTCAAATGAAGACAGAGACTCCAAAGAGGAAACAATGGAAGAAAGTGGCCGGAGCCAGTGCAAGATTTGTCAGCAAATGCGAAATTGGGAAGAGGCGTGCCATCGAGCAAACCTTCGACAGGATTGGAAGGAGAAGCCTCCCGAATAGCTTCAGAGGAAGTAGCGGCGAGTCCGTCGGCTAGGACTGATCACCCTACCAGTACTCGTCGCTCAATAAGCTTCCACCGCGCTGAGCGATGGTGGAGCTTCCGTCACATTGACATAAGCTATGCACAAGAACATCGGGAGCCTTCTTTGGACAGTTGCCAACTTCTCAGTTGCACCTGCCCCGCCCATTCATGTAAAGGGAGTAGAAGTAAGTTTGACTATGGGAAGGGGGGTTGAAGAATTCTTTTGTGTTTGTATAATTCCAGAGGCTCAGCAAGACTTGACTATAGGCGTATTGTTTCGGAGGACATGAAGACGAAACAAAGGTACGAAGCCCAGGTAGACCACCAGAAGAGGACAGTCACTGAATGAAACAGTAACCTACAAGTAAAGGGAGTAGACAGTAAAGTGCGAGGGTGACTCTGGTAGAGGCAATCCCGCACGAAACACTAAAGGTGGCCGCCGTGATTCTGACGAGGGAAGTCAGAGACCCGGGGACGTAGTCCCCTGGGACGTCTACTCTACGCTGCAATGAATGTGCAGTGAAGCTCGGGGAAACTTAAAAAATGTTACCGAGCAGGATCCCACAGAGGAAGATGAGGTTACTGATGATCAATCAGGATGACGAAGAATACCTTGGCGAAAAAAGAGACGTCGTGGGCATAGTGACGAGGCAGAGCTAATTGGGAGGGTAGTCGACGCTCACCCCAAATTGGAACGAATGTCACGGTGAAAGGAAGTCAAGCATTGAAGAAGGACTTCGAAGAACGAGTGACAAGCCTCAAGTCCCATGTCCTTGGTTGGAAATCTTTTCCGACAAAGAAAGGAAAATCGTCGAAGAGTGGCTAAGGGATTATTCAGATGTCTTCTTACTGGGTGGCGAGCCCTTGGGTTATAATAACCTGATGCCAATGAAGTTGGAAACCCAGGACCATCCTCCCATCTTTAGGCGACCCTACAGGATACCTATTACACACGAGGAGGAGGTAAAGCGACAAATAGCAGAAATGCTGGATCAAGGAGTGATACAGCATAGCCGTTCCACCTGGTCGTTTCCATTGGTAATCGTGGAAAATGGGGATATGGGTTCCCCTGGACGTCTATTCTCCGCTGCATGGGATATGCAGTGAGGCTCGAGGATACTTGGAGAAGGTGTCGAGCAGAATTCCAAAGGGAAGTTAAATGATATGGGAATAGACAGTGGAAAATTGGGGATATGAGTTCCCCTGGACGTCTATTCTCCACTGCATGGGATATGCGGTGAGGCTCGAGGATACTTGGACAAGTTGTCGAGCAGAATCCCCAAAGAAAAGTTAAAGGAAAAGGGAATAGACGAAGAAGAAAATTTGGGGTATGGTTTCCCCTGGACGTTTACTCTACGCTGCAATGAAGTGCAGTGAGGCTCAGCGTGGTTTGCAAGTATCACAGAGCGGGAAATCTCAACGGGAAGTTAACCCTTTCCAAGGAGGCGGTAAAGTATCTTGAGAAATAAAGGTGACGACTGAAGAGTATCACCTTGAAGATAAGATGACATCGGCATGGTGGTTGAGGCAACGAGAACGGGGAGGTTCGTCGGAACAGCCGTGTGATTCCTCGCCCGAAACGAAAAATGGAACAAGTGTCACGGTGAGAAAGAGCCAAATTTCCACAAGTGACTAAGAAGAGATTGAAAACACCTCAAGACGCATGTACCGATGTCCGTCGCTCTCAAAGGGAAGAAGACCGACGAGGGAAAGAAAAGATTAACTACTACCGTCACAGGTAGAGTACCAGGACCACGTGATCACTAGGAATGAAGAGTGACCACAGGAGTCCAAAGGGGAAGCGATTCAAGAAAAGAAGCGTAGGGCCCTGAGGCTTTGTGTAGACTATAGACCTTGGGACGTCAATGGCAGCAAGGACAAATATTAAGTACCCATCATTGAGGAAACCTTGGCCAAGTTGCACGGGACTCATTACTCTCGAGCAGGGATTTACGCTCGGGAGATTGGCAGTTGGCCATTCACGACGATAGCATCTCGAAAACTGCCTTCCCCACGGGAAGCGGTCATTCGAGTTCAGGGTGGTCCCGTTTGGATTGTCCAATAGTCCACCAGTGTTCCAAAGAGTAATGAATTTTTTGCCGAAGCAACTGGACAAGGAAGTACAGATTTACTTAGATGACCTCATTGTCCTTGGAAGGTTTTAGAAGGACATGACGAGAGGGTACAACGAGCCTTGGATAGCCTACGCACCGCCAACTTAAAGGTAAAGTTGGAAAAATGACAGTTATTACAGTCCAGGTGGGGTAATTAGGCCATGTGGTCACCAGGAACGGGTGAAGCTACAGCAAAAAGAAGAGGCCATCAAAAACTCCAGAAGAGGCCAACCAACAGAGGAATTGAAGCAATGTTAATTTGGGCAGAGAGTCATCGTCCGTTCTGACCATAAGCCGTTGAAGTGGCTTCTGAGGGAAGGACACCGAGAGCCCAAATGGAAGACTAGAGCGTTCGGTTATGACATTGCAAGACTGCGACGTTCTCATCGAGTACGTGAAAGGCAAACTCAACAGAGTGGCCGATTGGTTGTCCCGCCCGCCTGGAGTGACGAAGGAGTTTGTGAACGCAATATCCGAACAAAGCGATCATTGATCGCAAGGTAATCGGCAAACAACAGTAGAAGGACGTTGAAAAAGCGGCAATTCGAGCAGCCATCGAAGAAGGAAAGGCTTTCAGCTGGTCCGTAACCAAGCCCATCCAGCCGTCGAGAGTCAAACTAGTGAGGAACCTGCTGGTTTACATCGATGCGAAGGGAAGAGAGGTCATCGTAGTTCCTAAAAAGTTGAGAGAGCAGCTCATTTGGAAAGCCCACACTGACGTCGAGAGCATGCATCCGGGAGCTGCCGGAACTACAGAAATCCTACGGGACCTTTATTTTGGCCAGGTATGGTTCAACAGGTACAGCAGGTAGTCCAAGCGTGCGACACGTGCGCGCGGAACAAATGGACGCGGAAAGTGACTGTGGAAACAATGCCTTGTGTGCGAGGCCACAGTCCTTGGGAACTTCTGCACGTGGACTTAGTTGGTCCCCTTCCTCCGACCGTGGAAGGCAGCCATTATATCCTCACGTGTGTGGATAGTTTCAGCAAATTCACCATACTGGCAGCAATAAAGGACAAGACGGCCCGGGAGGTGGCGGACAAGTGCCATCGTTTGATACGGTGCAAACTGGGTGCCCCTTCAGCAGTAGTATCCGACCAAGGCAAGGAGTTCTGGAACTCTACCTTGCAGGAGCTCTTCAGGGTTTGGGAGGTACGACACCAGGACCGCCGCATACCAGCCCCAAAGCAACGGGGAGGTCGAACGTCGGAATAAAGAGTTATGCATCAAACTCTGCATACTTTGTAAAGAAACGGGACGAGACTGGGATAAAATCCTCGACACCGTGGAATTGTCCTTGAACATCAGAGTGCATCGAGCCACGGGGTATTCTCCATTCTTCTTGATGTACGGGCGAGCCCCAACGTACCTTCAAAACTATTTCGCATGGCACAGGAGGCATGCGTGAGCCCGTACAACCCAGAGGAATACGCCGAAGACCGAAAAAGGAGTCTGAGCGAAATATACCGCCGAGTGGAAGAGTTCATGCGGAAATACGAGAAAGCTAACGGAATCAAGGAATTGAAGCCGTTCGAAGAAAAGGCGCCCCATGGCTTGGTGTACATTGATTACCCCGACCGGGTAGCAAGTTGGAGCCCCGGTACGAGGGTCCATACATCATCAGGAACAGAAGACTCCAGTAACTTATCTCCTGCGTCATATGATCACTGGACATGGGATAGTGATCCATCGAGACCGCATCCGCCGCAGCATCGATGCCCCATGGGACGTTGAGCGACAAGGCGGGGCGGACGACGCAGGGGATGAGATGGGGGAAGGGCCACCGCCCCTCCTCTCGGGAGCTTCGCCCAGGACAGGGAGAAACATCAACACGGGGAAGTGAACCGGAAGGCGCCTCCCGCCCCCTGGCAGGACCGAGCGGCGGAACGAGGACCGCCGGGCGCTTCCGAACTACTTCCTCGCGGAGAGCTTCGCCCAGGACAGGGAGAAACATCGACTAGGGGAGGTGAACCGGAGGGCGCTTCTTGCCCGCTGGCAGGACCGAGTGGCGGAATGGGATCCGCCGGGCGCCTCCGAGCTACTTCCTCCCCGAGAGCTTCGCCCAGGGAACAGAGGAACATCGACCCGTGGAGGTGAACCGGAGTGCACCTCCTTCCCCCTGGCAGGACCGAGTGGCGAGCAGGAGCCGCCAGGTGCTTCCGAACTACCTCCTCGCGGGGACCTTATGGGAATAGGGTCCCCCGGAGAAAGCAGACAGGCTGCTTTCCCAGGGCCACCGTTTGAGCGTCAGTATGCTCTTAGGCCCCGACCTCGAGTACACTACGAGGAACCCGAGGTTAACTAAAATTAAGTGTGTCAGTGTTGGTGTCCCAATAAAGGGAACAAATAAAATCTATCAGTGATAGTGTCCCAATCAAGGGGACAAGTAAATGGAAAGTTTTTGGGAATAAAAGTGATAATACCCGACCCTAGTTAAGAAAGTTTGCATCGGAGTGCAAAATGAAAGGAGGGGAGGGATGTCGTAACCATGAAGTTGCAGGCAGAGATCTTTTATAAAATAAGTGAAGGAATGATAATCTTAAGATTTCGTGGTGTACATCTCTGAACGCAGTGTGGTTTGGTTTTTAAACGTTCATGAACGAATAAATCCGAAGTGTTTCAGATTGTTTAAAGTTGTTCTATCTTAGTTCAGCTTATCAGAGAAGTAATAAAACCAAACCACGTGGGGACAGAGGTTTATCACCGAGACCCGACCCCAGCGAGAAGGGTAATCCAACGGATTTGGACGTGCGTTCAAATGCGTGGTTTCCCTTTCGCGAGGTCGAAGATTTTAATATCTCCTTTTGCATGATGGTGTGACTTTTGTAAGACAGATTCGAAGACGCTGCTAAAGTTGAACCACGAGGGGGTCATAAACTTAGGGCTTCGAATCTGTTAACGGTATTTAAATGTATTTCGTGGGAAGAAGGAGGGGTCTATACTCGGAAATCAGGTCCAGCTCCAATCAGGGGGCCCAGGATCCTGGGAAACGTAGTAAAGACGCCTTCTTTCCCTCTTGTATGGGTAATAGCCTTCTGGAGGGACGATCTTAGGAAAATAAATGATTTGATAGGTTTGCAGAATATTGGAAGGCGGGGTCCTTCAAATTTGAAAAGTAAATTCCAAAATTGTTAAGTCAGTTGTAGTCGTTCCTCCTTGAAGTTAACTGTGGTTAAACAAACACCCTGTAGACTTGTGGCGTAATAAACTTTAAAACGGAAAGTGTACCATGTCATTAGCTTACGCGGAAATCGCGCGTAAAAGTAAGAAAACTTAAAACTGAAAGAATCAATTGTCACTAAAGTAAAAAGAATTAAGAACTTATAGTTCATGAAATTCGTTTACGCGGAAATTTGAGAATCTTCACTTGAAGGTTAGCGACCTTAACCGAGAATTTGATTGTAACTTAATTAATGTTAACCAACGGACCAAGAGTTTTGTGAACGGTCTCTTAAGTAAATTTAGCTCCACTTAAATAAGAAATAGGGTACGTCTGGGCCCTAATTTCCTGAATCCGTCCATTTGGGTTCAGAAAGAAGTCCCGGTAGTTAACATTGTAGAGTTTGCAAGTTTTGTAGCGGCCGTAAATCTACGGTCCGTGCGCAGCACAAGTGGGAGAAAGTTGTCTCCTACTCTTTAGTAAGTACTGTAAATTTATCCTTTGAATATCTGGGTCGAATTCCGACCACTTCATTTATTGTTATTTATTTTGTTGCACTAAAAGATAAAAACCCCTCGAGCTATAAATTATTTCATTCCGCTAACTGTTCATCTTTGCTTTAGATTAATCATTGTTGATCAATGTATCGATTTAACTTCATCAAACTGTGAACTTTGTCTTTGACGTTAAGATTATTGTATTGTCTGAAATTTTATAGATGTAATTCAGCATAAAATATTAAATGCATGTACTGTGTCAAGTAACATTTAATAAAATTTATAAGAGGGCGTGTGTTGTTTTAAATACCTTGTGATAGACCCCTCTTGTTAGCTGGGGAAAATTAACGTTCAAAGTAGGCTTGTGGAAAGCCGAAGGAACCTAACCTATCAATTTAAAGGGCCATCCGTCTTGGGTAGGCCGAATAATCCTGAACGAAAATAAGAGATAAAATTAAAAGTCAGAGAACGGGCGTTCAATACCATAAATAAATATACGGATTGGGCGCGTACGTCATTTGGTGTCAGAAGTGGGATTATTCTATTGCAAGGTATTTATCGCAAGAGTGTAACTCTTTTGTTAAAATAAATTTGCGTAACAATAAAGCAATTGTAGGAAGTAACTGGAACAGTGATTTTATGAAATAATTGTAACAACAATTATATGAAGTCACCGTGACAGTGATTTTATGAAATGATTGTAACAGCAATTATATAAAGTAACTGGAACAGTGATTTTGTGAAATAATTGTAACAACAATTATATGAAGTCACCGTAACAGTGATTTTGTGAAATAGTTGTAACAGCAATTATATAAAGTAACTGGAACAGGGATTTTATGAAATAATTGTAACAACAATTATATGAAGTCACTGTAACGGTGATTTTATGAAATAATTGTAACAGCAATTATAGGAAATAATTGTAACAGTAATTATACTAAAGTAAATATAACAATAATTCGGTACAATAATTGAGAACAGTAAGAAGGGTCGTTAACAGTGATAAAAGTTATAAAGGTTTTTTTTAACAAACAAATAACTTTCGCAATGTCGGTAAAGAGCGTAGAAATAACGAATGAGGAAAGCGTAAGTGACATGAGTGATTCCGAAACAACGAACTTAAACGAAATAAGTACAGAAAGTTTGGAAAATTTAAAAAGCATAAATTTGGCCAAAATTATTCGGTTAATAAAGGAATTAAGGGAGGAAATAAATCGAAGAAGGTCGAAACTGGAAGACCTTGTAATGATTATTCCGCGATGGGAGTATTTGGACAACCGAGGATCGGGGGTTCGTCCCCGAAGAATCTCTCTAGTTCCTCCCAGTACAGAAGAACTTGCGAGGCAAGAAAGGATTGGGTGGAGACCAGAGAACCCAGAAGACATCCCAAAGAATCCTTGCAGAAGTGCACACACCACAAGAGACGAGAAACACCGCACCGACGAAGACCGGCAGCAGAATATAAAAACCGTCGTACAGGTATTAAAGAGTACTAGCTTACCTTTGCAACGTGAACAGGCAGTAAGGGGTCCTGAGCAAACGACTTTTGGACACACCTTGGAAGGAAGTTCGCCGAAGTTTGTGGGCGAACGGGCACAAGAGAACCCAGGAACCAGCCCAAACGCCGTCAGGAAGGAACAAGGTGAGACAGTCAACCAAATTGCCACAGGAACATTAAGTGCAGGTAATGCCTTGGTTCAGGCTAATCCCACAAGGAGACATATTAAAGTGGGCATACCTAAGGACGCGTTGAAGACCGTTATGCCGGAGTATGCTTGTAATTGCATAAAAGGAACATCCTTTCGGGACTATTGGATGGAAGCAACCCAGTTTTCGGTAAACAACCCAAGCTTAGGACTAAAAGATGAAGAGGTCCTAAGAGAAGAAACGCCACATGACAGAAGCCGAAGACTGCCGAAACTGCAAAATCCTCCCACATCCTGGGACTACAACTCACAAGATTCAGAAGAAAGAACAGCCACAGCCACAAAGGAGGACAACAGCAAGGATGTGGAGGTGAACGACAGAGACAAGTCCAGCAAGAGAGGAGAGCCCAGAAGGAAGAACTGTGACATTGGTCACAGGAGGAATAACACAACTCAAGAATGTGACTACAACCCCATGAGAAACCAGAAGAGAAAACAAACCAAGTCAAATGAAGACAGAGACTCCAAAGAGGAAACAATGGAAGAAAGTGGCCGGAGCCAGTGCAAGATTTGTCAGCAAATGCGAAATTGGGAAGAGGCGTGCCATCGAGCAAACCTTCGACAGGATTGGAAGGAGAAGCCTCCCGAATAGCTTCAGAGGAAGTAGCGGCGAGTCCGTCGGCTAGGACTGATCACCCTACCAGTACTCGTCGCTCAATAAGCTTCCACCGCGCTGAGCGATGGTGGAGCTTCCGTCACATTGACATAAGCTATGCACAAGAACATCGGGAGCCTTCTTTGGACAGTTGCCAACTTCTCAGTTGCACCTGCCCCGCCCATTCATGTAAAGGGAGTAGAAGTAAGTTTGACTATGGGAAGGGGGGTTGAAGAATTCTTTTGTGTTTGTATAATTCCAGAGGCTCAGCAAGACTTGACTATAGGCGTATTGTTTCGGAGGACATGAAGACGAAACAAAGGTACGAAGCCCAGGTAGACCACCAGAAGAGGACAGTCACTGAATGAAACAGTAACCTACAAGTAAAGGGAGTAGACAGTAAAGTGCGAGGGTGACTCTGGTAGAGGCAATCCCGCACGAAACACTAAAGGTGGCCGCCGTGATTCTGACGAGGGAAGTCAGAGACCCGGGGACGTAGTCCCCTGGGACGTCTACTCTACGCTGCAATGAATGTGCAGTGAAGCTCGGGGAAACTTAAAAAATGTTACCGAGCAGGATCCCACAGAGGAAGATGAGGTTACTGATGATCAATCAGGATGACGAAGAATACCTTGGCGAAAAAAAGAGACGTCGTGGGCATAGTGACAGAGGCAGAGCTAATTGGGAGGGTAGTCGACGCTCACCCCAAATTGGAACGAATGTCACGGTGAAAGGAAGTCAAGCATTGAAGAAGGACTTCGAAGAACGAGTGACAAGCCTCAAGTCCCATGTCCTTGGTTGGAAATTCTTTTCCGACAAAGAAAGGAAAATCGTCGAAGAGTGGCTAAGGGATTATTCAAATGTCTTCTTACTGGGTGGCGAGCCCTTGGGTTATAATAACCTGATGCCAATGAAGTTGGAAACCCAGGACCATCCTCCCATCTTTAGGCGACCCTACAGGATACCTATTACACACGAGGAGGAGGTAAAGCGACAAATAGCAGAAATGCTGGATCAAGGAGTGATACAGCATAGCCGTTCCACCTGGTCGTTTCCATTGGTAATCGTGGAAAATGGGGATATGGTTCCCCTGGACGTCTATTCTCCGCTGCATGGGATATGCAGTGAGGCTCGAGGATACTTGGAGAAGGTCGAGCAGAATTCCAAAGGGAAGTTAAATGATATGGGAATAGACAGTGGAAAATTGGGGATATGAGTTCCCCTGGACGTCTATTCTCCACTGCATGGGATATGCGGTGAGGCTCGAGGATACTTGGACAAGTTGTCGAGCAGAATCCCCAAAAAGTTAAAGGAAAAGGGAATAGACGAAGAAGAAAATTTGGGGTATGGTTTCCCCTGGACGTTTACTCTACGCTGCAATGAAGGTGCAGTGAGGCTCAGCGTGGTTTGCAAGTATCACAGAGCGGGAAATCTCAACGGGAAGTTAACCCTTTCCAAGGAGGCGGTAAAGTATCTTGAGAAATAAAGGTGACGACTGAAGAGTATCACCTTGAAGATAAGATGACATCGGCATGGTGGTTGAGGCAACGAGAACGGGGAGGTTAGTCGGAACAGCCGTGTGATTCCTCGCCCGAAACGAAAAAATGGAACAAGTGTCACGGTGAGAAAGAGTCAAATTTCCACAAGTGACTAAGAGGAGATTGAAAACACCTCAAGACGCATGTTCACCGATGTCCGTCGCTCTCAAAGGGAAGAAGACCGACGAGGGAAAGAAGAGATTAACTACTACCGTCACCGGTAGAGTACCAGGACCACGTGATCACTAGGAATGAAGAGTGACCACAGGAGTCCAAAGGGGAAGCTATTGAAGAAAAGAAGCGTAGGGCCCTGAGGCTTTGTGTAGACTATAGACCTTGGGACGTCAATGGCAGCAAGGACAAATATTAAGTACCCATCATTGAGGAAACCTTGGCCAAGTTGCACGGGACTCATTACTCTCGAGCAGGGATTTACGCTCGGGAGATTGGCAGTTGGCCATTCACGACGATAGCATCTCGAAAACTGCCTTCCCCACGGGAAGCGGTCATTCGAGTTCAGGGTGGTCCCGTTTGGATTGTCCAATAGTCCACCAGTGTTCCAACGAGTAATGAATTTTTTGCCGAAGCAACTGACAAGGAAGTACAGATTTACTTAGATGACCTCATTGTCCTTGGAAGGTTTTAGAAGGGACATGACGAGAGGGTTAACACGAGCCTTGGATAGCCTACGCACCGCCAACTTAAAGGTAAAGTTGGAAAAAATGACAGTTATTACAAACCCAGGTGGGGTAATTAGGCCATGTGGTCACCAGGAACGAGGTGAAGCTACAGCAATCTAAAGAAGAGGCCATCAAAAACTCAAAGAAGAGGCCAACCAACAGAGGAATTGAAGCAATGTTAAATTTGGGCAGAGAGTCATCGTCCGTTCTGACCATAAGCCGTTGAAGTGGCTTCTGAGGGAAGGACACCGAGAGCCCAAATGGAAGACTAGAGCGTTCGGTTAGACATTGCAAGACTGCGACGTTCTCATCGAGTACGTGAAAGGCAAACTCACAGAGTGGCCGATTGGTTGTCCCGCCCGCCTGGAGTGACGAAGGAGTTTGTGAACGCAATATCCGAACAAAGCGATCATTGATCGCAAGGTAATCGGCAAACAACAGTAGAAGGACGTTGAAAAAGCGGCAATTCGAGCAGCCATCGAAGAAGGAAAGGCTTTCAGCTGGTCCGTAACCAAGCCCATCCAGCTCGAGAGTCAAACTAGTGAGGAACCTGCTGGTTTACATCGATGCGAAGGGAAGAGAGGTCATCGTAGTTTCCTAAAAAGTTGAGAGAGCAGCTCATTTGGAAAGCCCACACTGACTCGAGAGCATGCATCCGGGAGCTGCCGGAACTACAGAAATCCTACGGGACCTTATTTTGGCCAGGTATGGTTCAACAGGTACAGCAAGGTAGTCCAAGCGTGCGACACGTGCGCGCGGAACAAATGGACGCGGAAAGTGACTGTGGAAACAATGCCTTGTGTGCGAGGCCACAGTCCTTGGAACTTCTGCACGTGGACTTAGTTGGTCCCCTTCCTCCGACCGTGGAAGCAGCCATTATATCCTCACGTGTGTGGTAGTTTCAGCAAATTCACCATACTGGCAGCAATAAAGGACAAGACGGCCCGGGAGGTGGCGGACAAGTGCCATCGTTTGATACGGTGCAAACTGGGTGCCCCTTCAGCAGTAGTATCCGACCAAGGCAAGGAGTTCTGGAACTCTACCTTGCAGGAGCTCTTCAGGGTTTGGGAGGTACGACACCAGGACCGCCGCATACCAGCCCCAAAGCAACGGGGGAGGTCGAACGTCGGAATAAAGAGTTATGCATCAAACTCTGCATACTTTGTAAAGAAACGGACGAGACTGGGATAAAATCCTCGACAACCGTGGAATTGTCCTGAACATCAGAGTGCATCGAGCCACGGGGTATTCTCCATTCTTCTTGATGTACGGGCGAGCCCCAACGTACCTTCAAAACTATTTCGCATGGCACAGGAGGCATGCGTGAGCCCGTACAACCCAGAGAATACGCCGAAGACCGAAAAAGGAGTCTGAGCGAAATATACCGCCGAGTGGGAAGAGTTCATGCGGAAATACGAGAAAGCTAACGGAATCAAGGAATTGAAGCCGTTCGAAGAAAAGGCGCCCCATGGCTTGGTGTACATTGATTACCCCGACCGGGTAGAGGCAAGTTGGAGCCCCGGTACGAGGGTCCATACATCATCAGGAACAGAAGACTTCAGTAACTTATCTCCTGCGTCATATGATCACTGGACATGGGATAGTGATCCATCGAGACCGCATCCGCCGCAGCATCGATGCCCCATGGGACGTTGAGCGACAAGGCGGGGCGGACGACGCAGGGGATGAGATGGGGGAAGGGCCACCGCCCCTCCTCTCGGGAGCTTCGCCCAGGACAGGGAGAAACATCAACACGGGGAAGTGAACCGGAAGGCGCCTCCCGCCCCCTGGCAGGACCGAGCGGCGGAACGAGGACCGCCGGGCGCTTCCGAACTACTTCCTCGCGGAGAGCTTCGCCCAGGACAGGGAGAAACATCGACTAGGGGAGGTGAACCGGAGGCGCTTCTTGCCCGCTGGCAGGACCGAGTGGCGGAATGGGATCCGCCGGGCGCCTCCGAGCTACTTCCTCCCCGAGAGCTTCGCCCAGGGAACAGAGGAACATCGACCCGTGGAGGTGAACCGGAGTGCACCTCCTTCCCCTCGGCAGGACCGAGTGGCGAGCAGGAGCCGCCAGGTGCTTCCGAACTACCTCCTCGCGGGGACCTTATGGGAATAGGGTCCCCCGGAGAAAGCAGACAGGCTGCTTTCCCAGGGCCACCGTTTGAGCGTCAGTATGCTCTTAGGCCCGACCTCGAGTACACTACGAGGAACCCGAGGTTAACTAAAATTAAGTGTGTCAGTGTTGGTGTCCCAATAAAGGAACAAATAAAATCTATCAGTGATAGTGTCCCAATCAAGGGGACAAGTAAATGGAAAGTTTTTGGGAATAAAAGTGATAATACCCGACCCTAGTTAAGAAAGTTTGCATCGGAGTGCAAAATGAAAGGAGGGGAGGGATGTCGTAACCATGAAGTTGCAGGCAGAGATCTTTTATAAAATAAGTGAAGGAATGATAATCTTAAGATTTCGTGGTGTACATCTCTGAACGCAGTGTGGTTTGGTTTTTAAACGTTCATGAACGAATAAATCCGAAGTGTTTCAGATTGTTTAAAGTTGTTCTATCTTAGTTCAGCTTATCAGAGAAGTAATAAAACCAAACCACGTGGGGACAGAGGTTTATCACCGAGACCCGACCACAGCGAGAAGGGTAATCCAACGGATTTGGACGTGCGTTCAAATGCGTGGTTTTCCCCTTTCGCGAGGTCGAAGATTTTAATATCTCCTTTTGCATGATGGTGTGACTTTGTAAGACAGATTCGAAGACGCTGCTAAAGTTGAACCACGAGGGGGTCATAAACTTAGGGCTTCGAATCTGTTAACGTATTAAATGTATTTCGTGGGAAGAAGGAGGGGTCTATACTCGGAAATCAGGTCCAGCTCCAATCAGGGGGCCCAGGATCCTGGGAAACGTAGTAAAGACGCCTTCTTTCCCTCTTGTATGGGTAATAGCCTTCTGGAGGGACGATCTTAGGAAAATAAATGATTTGATAGGTTTGCAGAATATTGGAAGGCGGGTCCTTCAAATTTGAAAAGTAAATTCCAAAATTGTTAAGTCAGTTGTAGTCGTTCCTCCTTGAAGTTAACTGTGGTTAAACAAACACCCTGTAGACTTGTGGCGTAATAAACTTTAAAACGGAAAGTGTACCATGTCATTAGCTTACGCGGAAATCTGCGCGTAAAAGTAAGAAAACTTAAAACTGAAAGAATCAATTGTCACTAAAGTAAAAAGAATTAAGAACTTATAGTTCATGAAATTCGTTTACGCGGAAATTTGAGAATCTTCACTTGAAGGTTAGCGACCTTAACCGAGAATTTGATTGTAACTTAATTAATGTTAACCAACGGACCAAGAGTTTTGTGAACGGTCTCTTAAGTAAATTTAGCTCCACTTAAATAAGAAATAGGGTACGTCTGGGCCCTAATTTCCTGAATCCGTCCATTTGGGTTCAGAAAGAAGTCCCGGTAGTTAACATTGTAGAGTTTGCAAGTTTTGTAGCGGCCGTAAATCTACGGTCCGTGCGCAGCACAAGTGGGAGAAAGTTGTCTCCTACTCTTAGTAAGTACTGTAAATTTATCCTTTGAATATCTGGGTCGAATTCCGACCACTTCATTTATTGTTATTTATTTTGTTGCACTAAAAGATAAAAACCCTCGAGCTATAAATATTTCATTCCGCTAACTGTTCATCTTTGCTTTAGATTAATCATTGTTGATCAATGTATCGATTTAACTTCATCAAACTGTGAACTTTGTCTTTGACGTTAAGATTATTGTATTGTCTGAAATTTATAGATGTAATTCAGCATAAAATATTAAATGCATGTACTGTGTCAAGTAACATTTAATAAAATTTATAAGAGGGCGTGTGTTGTTTTAAATACCTTGTGATAGACCCCTCTTGTTAGCTGGGGAAAATTAACGTTCAAAGTAGGCTTGTGGAAAGCCGAAGGAACCTAACCTATCAATTTAAAGGGCCATCCGTCTTGGGTAGGCCGATAATCCTGAACGAAAATAAGAGATAAAATTAAAAGTCAGAGAACGGGCGTTCAATACCATAAATAAATATACGGATTGGGCGCGTACGTCATTTGGTGTCAGAAGTGGGATTATTCTATTGCAAGGTATTTATCGCAAGAGTGTAACTCTTTTGTAAAATAAATTTGCGTAACAATAAAGCAATTGTAGGAAGTAACTGGAACAGTGATTTTATGAAATAATTGTAACAACAATTATATGAAGTCACCGTGACAGTGATTTTATGAAATGATTGTAACAGCAATTATATAAAGTAACTGGAACAGTGATTTTGTGAAATAATTGTAACAACAATTATATGAAGTCACCGTAACAGTGATTTTTGTGAAATAGTTGTAACAGCAATTATATAAAGTAACTGGAACAGGGATTTTATGAAATAATTGTAACAACAATTATATGAAGTCACTGTAACGGTGATTTATGAAATAATTGTAACAGCAATTATAGGAAATAATTGTAACAGTAATTATACTAAAGTAAATATAACAATAATTCGGTACAATAATTGAGAACAGTAAGAAGGGTCGTTAACAGTGATAAAAGTTATAAAGGTTTTTTTTTAACAAACAAATAACTTTCGCAATGTCGGTAAAGAGCGTAGAAATAACGAATGAGGAAAGCGTAAGTGACATGAGTGATTCCGAAACAACGAACTTAAACGAAATAAGTACAGAAAGTTTGGAAAATTTAAAAAGCATAAATTTGGCCAAAATTATTCGGTTAATAAAGGAATTAAGGGAGGAAATAAATCGAAGAAGGTCGAAACTGGAAGACCTTGTAATGATTATTCCGCGATGGGAGTATTTGGACAACCGAGGATCGGGGGTTCGTCCCGAAGAATCTCTCTAGTTCCTCCCAGTACAGAAGAACTTGCGAGGCAAGAAAGGATTGGGTGGAGACCAGAGAACCCAGAAGACATCCCAAAGAATCCTTGCAGAAGTGCACACACCACAAGAGACGAGAAACACCGCACCGACGAAGACCGGCAGCAGAATATAAAAACCGTCGTACAGGTATTAAAGAGTACTAGCTTACCTTTGCAACGTGAACAGGCAGTAAGGGGTCCTGAGCAAACGACTTTTGGACACACCTTGGAAGGAAGTTCGCCGAAGTTTGTGGGCGAACGGGCACAAGAGAACCAGGAACCAGCCCAAACGCCGTCAGGAAGGAACAAGGTGAGACAGTCAACCAAATTGCCACAGGAACATTAAGTGCAGGTAATGCCTTGGTTCAGGCTAATCCCACAAGGAGACATATTAAAGTGGGCATACCTAAGGACGCGTTGAAGACCGTTATGCCGGAGTATGCTTGTAATTGCATAAAAGGAACATCCTTTCGGGACTATTGGATGGAAGCAACCCAGTTTCGGTAACAACCAAGCTTAGGACTAAAAGATGAAGAGGTCCTAAGAGAAGAAACGCCACATGACAGAAGCCGAAGACTGCCGAAACTGCAAAATCCTCCCACATCCTGGGACTACAACTCACAAGATTCAGAAGAAAGAACAGCCACAGCCACAAAGGAGGACAACAGCAAGGATGTGGAGGTGAACGACAGAGACAAGTCAGCAAGAGAGGAGAGCCCAGAAGGAAGAACTGTGACATGGTCACAGGAGGAATAACACAACTCAAAATGTGACTACAACCCCATGAGAAACCAGAAGAGAAAACAAACCAAGTCAAATGAAGACAGAGACTCCAAAGAGGAAACAATGGAAGAAAGTGGCCGGAGCCAGTGCAAGATTTGTCAGCAAATGCGAAATTGGGAAGAGGCGTGCCATCGAGCAAACCTTCGACAGGATTGGAAGGAGAAGCCTCCCGAATAGCTTCAGAGGAAGTAGCGGCGAGTCCGTCGGCTAGGACTGATCACCCTACCAGTACTCGTCGCTCAATAAGCTTCCACCGCGCTGAGCGATGGTGGAGCTTCCGTCACATTGACATAAGCTATGCACAAGAACATCGGGAGCCTTCTTTGGACAGTTGCAACTTCTCAGTTGCACCTGCCCCGCCCATTCATGTAAGGGAGTAGAAGTAAGTTGACTATGGGAAGGGGGGTTGAAGAATTCTTTTGTGTTTGTATAATTCCAGAGGCTCAGCAAGACTGACTATAGGCGTATTGTTTCGGAGGACATGAAGACGAAACAAAGGTACGAAGCCCAGGTAGACCACCAGAAGAGGACAGTCACTGAATGAAACAGTAACCTACAAGTAAAGGGAGTAGACAGTAAAGTGCGAGGGTGACTCTGGTAGAGGCAATCCCGCACGAACACTAAAGGTGGCCGCCGTGATTCTGACGAGGGAAGTCAGAGACCCGGGGACGTAGTCCCCTGGGACGTCTACTCTACGCTGCAATGAATGTGCAGTGAAGCTCGGGGAAACTTAAAAAATGTTACCGAGCAGGATCCCACAGAGGAAGATGAGGTTACTGATGATCAATCAGGATGACGAGAATACCTTGGCGAAAAAAAGAGACGTCGTGGGCATAGTGACAGAGGCAGAGCTAATTGGGAGGGTAGTCGACGCTCACCCCAAATTGGAACGAATGTCACGGTGAAAGGAAGTCAAGCATTGAAGAAGGACTTCGAAGAACGAGTGACAAGCCTCAAGTCCCATGTCCTTGGTTGGAAATTCTTTTCCGACAAAGAAAGGAAAATCGTCGAAGAGTGGCTAAGGGATTATTCAAATGTCTTCTTACTGGGTGGCGAGCCCTTGGGTTATAATAACCTGATGCCAATGAAGTTGGAAACCCAGGACCATCCTCCCATCTTTAGGCGACCCTACAGGATACCTATTACACACGAGGAGGAGGTAAAGCGACAAATAGCAGAAATGCTGGATCAAGGAGTGATACAGCATAGCCGTTCCACCTGGTCGTTTCCATTGGTAATCGTGGAAAATTGGGGATATGAGTTCCCCTGGACGTCTATTCTCCACTGCATGGGATATGCAGTGAGGCTCGAGGATACTTGGAGAAGGTGTCGAGCAGAATTCCAAAGGGAAGTTAAATGATATGGGAATAGACAGTGGAAAATTGGGGATATGAGTTCCCCTGGACGTCTATTCTCCACTGCATGGGATATGCGGTGAGGCTCGAGGATACTTGGACAAGTTGTCGAGCAGAATCCCCAAAGAAAAGTTAAAGGAAAGGGAATAGACGAAGAAGAAAATTTGGGGTATGGTTTCCCCTGGACGTTTACTCTACGCTGCAATGAAGGTGCAGTGAGGCTCAGCGTGGTTTGCAAGTATCACAGAGCGGGAAATCTCAACGGGAAGTTAACCCTTTCCAAGGAGGCGGTAAAGTATCTTGAGAAATAAAGGTGACGACTGAAGAGTATCACCTTGAAGATAAGATGACATCGGCATGGTGGTTGAGGCAACGAGAACGGGGAGGTTCGTCGGAACAGCCGTGTGATTCCTCGCCCGAAACGAAAAAATTGGAACAAGTGTCACGGTGAGAAAGAGTCAAATTTCCACAAGTGAATAAGAAGAGATTGAAAACACCTCAAGACGCATGTACCCCGATGTCCGTCGCTCTCAAAGGGAAGAAGACCGACGAGGGAAAGAAAAGATTAACTACTACCGTCACAGGTAGAGTACCAGGACCACGTGATCACTAGGAATGAAGAGTGACCACAGGAGTCCAAAGGGGAAGCGATTCAAGAAAAGAAGCGTAGGGCCCTGAGGCTTTGTGTAGACTATAGACCTTGGGACGTCAAGGGCAGCAAGGACAACTATTAAGTACCCATAATTGAGGAAACCTTGGCCAAGTTGCACTGGACTCATTACGTCTCGAGCAGGGATTTACGCTCGGGAGATTGGCAGTTGGCCATTCACGACGATAGCATCTCGAAAACTGCCTTCCCCACGGGAAGCGGTCATTCCGAGTTCAGGGTGGTCCCGTTTGGATTGTCCAATAGTCCACCAGTGTTCCAACGAGTAATGAATTTTTTGCCGAAGCAACTGGACAAGGAAGTACAGATTTACTTAGATGACCTCATTGTCCTTGGAAGGTTTTAGAAGGACATGACGAGAGGGTACAACGAGCCTTGGATAGCCTACGCACCGCCAACTTAAAGGTAAAGTTGGAAAAAATGACAGTTATTACAAACCCAGGTGGGGTAATTAGGCCATGTGGTCACCAGGAACGAGGTGAAGCTACAGCAATCTAAAGAAGAGGCCATCAAAAACTCCAAAGAAGAGGCCAACCAACAGAGGAATTGAAGCAATGTTAAATTTGGGCAGAGAGTCATCGTCCGTTCTGACCATAAGCCGTTGAAGTGGCTTCTGAGGGAAGGACACCGAGAGCCCAAATGGAAGACTAGAGCGTTCGGTTATGACATTGCAAGACTGCGACGTTCTCATCGAGTACGTGAAAGGCAAACTCAACAGAGTGGCCGATTGGTTGTCCCGCCCGCCTGGAGTGACGAAGGAGTTTGTGAACGCAATATCCGAACAAAGCGATCATTGATCGCAAGGTAATCGGCAAACAACAGTAGAAGGACGTTGAAAAAGCGGCAATTCGAGCAGCCATCGAAGAAGGAAAGGCTTTCAGCTGGTCCGTAACCAAGCCCATCCAGCCGTCGAGAGTCAAACTAGTGAGGAACCTGCTGGTTTACATCGATGCGAAGGGAAGAGAGGTCATCGTAGTTCCTAAAAAGTTGAGAGAGCAGCTCATTTGGAAAGCCCACACTGACGTCGAGAGCATGCATCTGGGAGCTGCCGGAACTACAGAAATCCTACGGGACCTTTATTTTGGCCAGGTATGGTTCAACAGGTACAGCAGGTAGTCCAAGCGTGCGACACGTGCGCGCGGAACAAATGGACGCGGAAAGTGACTGTGGAAACAATGCCTTGTGTGCGAGGCCACAGTCCTTGGGAACTTCTGCACGTGGACTTAGTTGGTCCCCTTCCTCCGACCGTGGAAGGCAGCCATTATATCCTCACGTGTGTGGATAGTTTCAGCAAATTCACCATACTGGCAGCAATAAAGGACAAGACGGCCCGGGAGGTGGCGGACAAGTGCCATCGTTTGATACGGTGCAAACTGGGTGCCCCTTCAGCAGTAGTATCCGACCAAGGCAAGGAGTTCTGGAACTCTACCTTGCAGGAGCTCTTCAGGGTTTGGGAGGTACGACACCAGGACCGCCGCATACCAGCCCCAAAGCAACGGGGAGGTCGAACGTCGGAATAAAGAGTTATGCCTCAAACTCTGCATACTTTGTAAAGAAACGGGACGAGACTGGGATAAAATCCTCGACACCGTGGAATTGTCCTTGAACATCAGAGTGCATCGAGCCACGGGGTATTCTCCATTCTTCTTGATGTACGGGCGAGCCCCAACGTACCTTCAAAACTATTTCGCATGGCACAGGAGGCATGCGTGAGCCCGTACAACCCAGAGGAATACGCCGAAGACCGAAAAAGGAGTCTGAGCGAAATATACCGCCGAGTGGAAGAGTTCATGCGGAAATACGAGAAAGCTAACGGAATCAAGGAATTGAAGCCGTTCGAAGAAAAGGCGCCCCATGGCTTGGTGTACATTGATTACCCCGACCGGGTATAGGCAAGTTGGAGCCCCGGTACGAGGGTCCATACATCATCAGGAACAGAAGACTCCAGTAACTTATCTCCTGCGTCATATGATCACTGGACATGGGATAGTGATCCATCGAGACCGCATCCGCCGCAGCATCGATGCCCCATGGGACGTTGAGCGACAAGGCGGGGCGGACGACGCAGGGGATGAGATGGGGGAAGGGCCACCGCCCCTCCTCTCGGGAGCTTCGCCCAGGACAGGGAGAAACATCAACACGGGGAAGTGAACCGGAAGGCGCCTCCCGCCCCCTGGCAGGACCGAGCGGCGGAACGAGGACCGCCGGGCGCTTCCGAACTACTTCCTCGCGGAGAGCTTCGCCCAGGACAGGGAGAAACATCGACTAGGGGAGGTGAACCGGAGGGCGCTTCTTGCCCGCTGGCAGGACCGAGTGGCGGAATGGAATCCGCCGGGCGCCTCCGAGCTACTTCCTCCCCGAGAGCTTCGCCCAGGGAACAGAGGAACATCGACCCGTGGAGGTGAACCGGAGTGCACCTCCTTCCCCCTGGCAGGACCGAGTGGCGAGCAGGAGCCGCCAGGTGCTTCCGAACTACCTCCTCGCGGGGACCTTATGGGAATAGGGTCCCCCGGAGAAAGCAGACAGGCTGCTTTCCCAGGGCCACCGTTTGAGCGTCAGTATGCTCTTAGGCCCCGACCTCGAGTACACTACGAGGAACCCGAGGTTAACTAAAATTAAGTGTGTCAGTGTTGGTGTCCCAATAAAGGGAACAAATAAAATCTATCAGTGATAGTGTCCCAATCAAGGGGACAAGTAAATGGAAAGTTTTTGGGAATAAAAGTGATAATACCCGACCCTAGTTAAGAAAGTTTGCATCGGAGTGCAAAATGAAAGGAGGGGAGGGATGTCGTAACCATGAAGTTGCAGGCAGAGATCTTTTATAAAATAAGTGAAGGAATGATAATCTTAAGATTTCGTGGTGTACATCTCTGAACGCAGTGTGGTTTGGTTTTTAAACGTTCATGAACGAATAAATCCGAAGTGTTTCAGATTGTTTAAAGTTGTTCTATCTTAGTTCAGCTTATCAGAGAAGTAATAAAACCAAACCACGTGGGGACAGAGGTTTATCACCGAGACCCGACCACAGCGAGAAGGGTAATCCAACGGATTTGGACGTGCGTTCAAATGCGTGGTTTCCCCTTTCGCGAGGTCGAAGATTTTAATATCTCCTTTTGCATGATGGTGTGACTTTTGTAAGACAGATTCGAAGACGCTGCTAAAGTTGAACCACGAGGGGGTCATAAACTTAGGGCTTCGAATCTGTTAACGGTATTTAAATGTATTTCGTGGGAAGAAGGAGGGGTCTATACTCGGAAATCAGGTCCAGCTCCAATCAGGGGGCCCAGGATCCTGGGAAACGTAGTAAAGACGCCTTCTTTCCCTCTTGTATGGGTAATAGCCTTCTGGAGGGACGATCTTAGGAAAATAAATGATTTGATAGGTTTGCAGAATATTGGAAGGCGGGGTCCTTCAAATTTGAAAAGTAAATTCCAAAATTGTTAAGTCAGTTGTAGTCGTTCCTCCTTGAAGTTAACTGTGGTTAAACAAACACCCTGTAGACTTGTGGCGTAATAAACTTTAAAACGGAAAGTGTACCATGTCATTAGCTTACCCGGAAATCGGCGCGTAAAAGTAAGAAAACTTAAAACTGAAAGAATCAATTGTCACTAAAGTAAAAAGAATTAAGAACTTATAGTTCATGAAATTCGTTTACGCGGAAATTTGAGAATCTTCACTTGAAGGTTAGCGACCTTAACCGAGAATTTGATTGTAACTTAATTAATGTTAACCAACGGACCAAGAGTTTTGTGAACGGTCTCTTCAGTAAATTTAGCTCCACTTAAATAAGAAATAGGGTACGTCTGGGCCCTAATTTCCTGAATCCGTCCATTTGGGTTCAGAAAGAAGTCCCGGTAGTTAACATTGTAGAGTTTGCAAGTTTTGTAGCGGCCGTAAATCTACGGTCCGTGCGCAGCACAAGTGGGAGAAAGTTGTCTCCTACTCTTTAGTAAGTACTGTAAATTTATCCTTTGAATATCTGGGTCGAATTCCGACCACTTCATTTATTGTTATTTATTTTGTTGCACTAAAAGATAAAAACCCCTCGAGCTATAAATTATTTCATTCCGCTAACTGTTCATCTTTGCTTTAGATTAATCATTGTTGATCAATGTATCGATTTAACTTCATCAAACTGTGAACTTTGTCTTTGACGTTAAGATTATTGTATTGTCTGAAATTTTATAGATGTAATTCAGCATAAAATATTAAATGCATGTACTGTGTCAAGTAACATTTAATAAAATTTATAAGAGGGCGTGTGTTGTTTTAAATACCTTGTGATAGACCCCTCTTGTTAGCTGGGGAAAATTAACGTTCAAAGTAGGCTTGTGGAAAGCCGAAGGAACCTAACCTATCAATTTAAAGGGCCATCCGTCTTGGGTAGGCCGAATAATCCTGAACGAAAATAAGAGATAAAATTAAAAGTCAGAGAACGGGCGTTCAATACCATAAATAAATATACGGATTGGGCGCGTACGTCAATAGAATAATAATATAAATGTGTATATAGATTACTCCTGTACAATTATTTAAGAATTTAAACGATATATATATATATATATATATATATATATATATATATATATATAGAGAGAGAGAGAGGAGAGAGAGAGAGAGAGAGAGAGAGAGAGATAGTGTGTATTATTAATTTTGCTTGTATATTTATTTTCTGTCATTTGTTTTTTCATGCAGTGTCTGTTATTGGATTAATGTACAATATAAAGAGTCCTGTCTATTTCTTTTATTGTTAATTTTAAATTGGTGTTTTATTTATTTCTTTTGCTAACCCATTGGCAACTTCTCTAAGCATTGAGATCATCTCTCTCTTGCCTTTAATATATAAATAAATAAATTAAATAGCTGGTAACCGGTCCAGAAATAGAAATTAAAATAAATAGTGGTATCTTGCAACTCATCTATATATAAATAAATAAAGTAAATAGTTGTATCTGGCAACCCTCCATATATAAATAAATAAAATAAATAGTGGTATCTGGCAACTTCCGACCCTCTATATAACAGATGCTGGTCCCCTGGACTCGCATAATGCGTCTGGCTGCCGTCATGCGAACATCTCTCTCTCTCTCTCTCTTAGGTTAGGATACACCATTGGGGGGTGAGGCCGTCCTACCTTCTCCCCCAAAACTCTCCCCCTTCATGTAACTTGGGGGGATACCCACCCTCCTTTTTGCAAAACACCCTTCCTCCTTGTTGCAAAGCCCCCCTTTGTTACATACCCCTTTGTTGCAACATCCCCTCTCCCCTTTTCACCATTGAACAACATTTGCAACATTGTAATTACAATTGCACTCTCCCTTTTTGCGCTCATACTACTCACATTCTGTATGTACACACACACACATACACACACACACACACACACACACACATATATATATAATATATATATATATCTGTCGGAATTATTATTATTATTATTATTATTATCATTACTAGTATTATCAATCCAATCGTAAGCCCCAGTGGAAAAGTGAAAGACAAACAACCGAAGGGTTTCATCAGGGGAAATGATTCAACAAGAAAAAATTAAAAACAATTAGAACAAAAAAAAAAAAATTAAAAAGGAACAAATAGCACCCAAGGTGTAAATATTTACAAAGATTAAGAACAACAAAACACAATAATAAAAGACAAAAAAGCAGACCCAAAAATAGCTTACTTGTAGCTATTAACTCCCCTTTTGAATTTCTGAAGATCATTGGCTTCGACCACCTGGTCAGGGAGAAAATTCCACATTTTGGTGGATGATAGAATAAAGTTTTTGGAAAAATGATAGGTATTAAACCTTATAGGAGCAAATGCATGAGCATGCAATGTAGATACGTACAGGGCGGTGTGGTTCAGTAAGCAATGAATGCGATGGGTGAAATGGGTTATTATAAATTTTCTAAAGCATACATAAAAAACCAACACATCGGCGATGCCACAGATCAATATGTAATTCAGGAAAAATGAATTTTATAGCATTTAAATTTCTATCCAGTAATTTTAGATGATTATCAGCAGCAGAGAACCAAACAATATTAAAGACATGGCAAGATAAAAGAATTAAAGCAATTTAAGACAATTGAGCCAATCTTTTGACAGGTTAAGGATGAGGTTCCTCGAATATGCCGTTCAAACGTAAAATTCCCATCCAGTATTTCAAATGAATTACTGGTAGTAAGTGGAACATTATTGATAAAAAGGGGCATATGTGGGGATCTGAAATTTGAGATGTGTTAATTATCATATTTTGAGTTTTAGAAGCGTTAAGTTTCATACCCCACAAATTACATTAATTTTGCTTAGGTCATCACCTAAAGGGAAGCAACAAATGCAATTAAAGTAGCATCATCTGTGTAGGCAATCAACTTGTCAAGATTAGCCCACATATCCCGAGTATATAATATAAACAAAAGTGGATGAGGAACAGTTTTTAGTACCATGTCCGGTAGTTGGGATACCAAGATACCTGAAATTTCGACTCCTGTACAAACCCCTTATATATATATATATATATATATATATATATATATAGGGTGGGCCGAAAGCCTGGATCCATAGGAAAATATTTATTTTAATACATAAATTACAACAAATGGTAAATACTTAAAATGAATATCAACTTTAACTCGTAAATGCGTATCCGTGATACTGTACAGTAGTTTGTACTCCAGTATAAATACTCAAATACTTTTTTTATTTCAGCCCAGAAATGGCTTCGAATCTAACAACAGAAGACCGGGTAGAACTTGTGCTCATGTACGCAAGACAGGGCGCTACACACAGAGAAGTTGCTACCGAATTCAATAGAAATCATCCTGATAAGCATCCAGTAACACATGCGACTGTTGGCAAGTTGTTTAAACGTTTCAAAGAAACAGGAAGTGTACTGTACATGATCGACGGCGTTCTGGTCGTCCAAAAACTGCAACTGATGAAAATACTTCTGCAATGGTATGTGAAACTTTAACGAATAGTCCGGTAAAGTCAACAAGAAGAATTATCAAATGAAACACGCATCTCGAGAACGTCATTTCGAAGAATTATTAAAAATCATAAATTCCATCCCTAAGTGTCTCGATGTCAGAAGCCGCCAATTTGAGCATTTGTTATAATTTGTTGTTTATACTGGAGTAGTGGAGTACGAACCACTGTACTGTATCACGGATACGCATTTACGAGTTAAAGTTGATATTCATTTTAAGTATTTACCATTTGTTGTAATTTATGTATTAAAATAAATATTTTCCTATGGATCCAGACTTTCGGCCCACCCTGTATATATATATATATATATATATATATATGTATATATACTTACTTTTGTTACTTTTGTCGAGTTTGAACGACGGTTCAGGATGGACCTGCGGTCGACCACTCAGTATATATATATATATATATATATATATATATTATATATATATAAAAGTTGTCACAAAGAAGACGGACGGACAACCACTTCTTTCATCATCTTCCAAAGACTCATTTCCTTCTCGAAACCTTCCAAGCCACTTGCAAACAGTCTTGTTTGTAACAACTTCATCTCCGTAAACAGCTGCAAGCATTCCATGCGTTTCTGTAGCTGTCTTACCAAGTTTAAAACAAAATTTGATGTTTGCACGTTGTTTAAATTTCGACATTTTCTGCAAAATCGCCAGACGTCACAAAAACGCCCTCACACAAAGCAATGACACGGCACACTGGTGCGTAGTTGAATGGTGTTTGTTGGCATCTGGCAAGTGGCCAAGGTGACGTCATCAGCCATACACACTGACATCACCTAGTGACACGCGTTCATTAGTTGCGGTACTATTTACCAAACTCTTTGATCACACCTCGTATATTATATATATATAATTTCCTCCTTCGCTCTATATTTCAGTACTTCTTTCAAGTGCGTATCGAAAGTCTTTGCAAAATGTTAACCTTTGGATACTTTTGAGTGCTGTACAAACATCTTAATTACCATGAAACAGCTGGAGTTTATCTTGGAGTACATATCGATGTCATTATTCAGTACCGCCAGTAGGAACATATTTTCTGACGTCTTTGTTTTTGTTTTCGAAGCTTGAGTTTTTGTTTACTTGTAGAAGATGACACCAGTTCCTTGACGATGACGAAGGTTTTTCTGGCACCTGACTCCGAAGTTTTTGTCATTAATGCTTGATACTAATTTAACATTTGAGGAGAACACCGTGAGAAATCTGACTAAGTTTTAACAGTTTTTTGTTCCTCGAAACTTTTTCCGTTGAAGTTTCAAATGAGCCCTTCTTCAGGTACCTTTAGAACATCTTTATCTTAGGCTCTTGCCTCAACAGTGTTTATTATCCCTGGCCTGGGCTTACCTCATTTAGCTTACTGCGGTCTGATATATATATATACACACACACACACACACACACACACCATTTTGTGTTTCCTTTCCTTCGTGGTTTTATTCATCATATATATATATATATATATATATATATATAGAGAGAGAGAGAGAGAGAGAGATGGTGTCCCAAAAGTCCCGCCCTAAAGGCTAATATTATGTTGTACATTATGGAGCAAGACTGTTGACACACACACACACACACACACACACACACACACACACACACAATATATATATATATTGGTGGTCCCTCGAGAAAGCCTTACGGGCCCATTCATTTAGCGAGAAACTGCTTTGCTGGGACCTTCGGCCTCAATAATTGGTTGGCCTGCCGGCCCCCTATTACTGGGGAGTCAATTATTCGGTTAATAAAACAAGAGAAAAGAACGCATTCGGTCAATAAAACTATTCTGTATAAAACTGTATAAAGGAATCATTTTTAGATAGACTGTGATGATCTTGACCATTTGAGATTATTTGTGACATTGTCATTACCGAATTTCAGAATAGTCAACATTGTGGATGAGGCATTTGGGCTGAATGGTTTGTGCGAGACGTTTAGGAATCGTTTCCAGATGGAACTCACTCTGGTTTGCAAAAATGCGCAGATGTCGTGGGTCTCCAACTCGGCTACCTACCACATACAACTGTCCATGTGTGAAGAGACTGGTTGGTAGAAGCAGTTCACAACATTTCAGACTCTGGCTTGACTCTTGTTGGTGGTTATTACAAATGCTGGTCTGATGAGGACCTGCCGCCGTGGAGTGTGAAGGGTAAGTCTGTATCTGACGGCGACAGCAAGATTCGTGGAATCATTAGCAGTGACCTCGCACGCTCTCCAGACAGTTTGTGTGCGTGACGAAGTCTGTTTGTCACAGAAGTGAGGATATACCTGGTGCCGTTTCAGTGTCCGCTGCGTGGATTCATATTTCTGAGAAGCACGATTGGTGCATTGATTTCAATGACATTTGGTAGCGTGGTATTCCAGACAGATTGATCGTATTCAAGAATTGTGTAGTTCTCTAAGAGTGTAGTTTGGTTGGTTTCAGCAACAGAGTCGGCGCTTTTGGCGATAAACTTCTGGCCTGGGAGACGCAGCATGATGCTGTCATTTAATCGACCAACGTCTGCATTTTTTTACGTCACTACATCACGCTCCTCTAAACAGATGAAGTTTGTGTGATTGCCTGGGTCTTTCAAACCTGCAGAGACATGATTGATTTCTTCATCTTCTGACTTTGAACACAGATTTAGTGGCAGCTCGATGACATCATCATAGGTTGTGCCACTGATGTTTGGTAAGCATCCTTCTCCTAGCTCTAGTAGCCAACTGGCTTGGTTTTCAAGCCGCTCACGATCTTCATCATGGTTCTTGATGCTATTCAGCATAAGCATGTTGGTGCGCAATTGAATTTTTGTGCGGTGCTGCCAAAGTGGAGACTTAGTCATGCAGGAATTGACGATATCGGGTCTCCGACCTCGACGAACAACTGCGAGAATTTGGCGCAAGTCACCAGCAATTATAAGAAGTTTGGGATCACTTTAACATATTGCTTCCCAGGAACATCTCTTTAACATATTGCTTCCCAGTGTATATCACTTTAACATATTGCTTCCCAGTGTTAATCACTTTAACATATTGCTTCCCAAAAATAGACATTACACAACCAATTACAGTTACATTACAATAGTTTATAATATTTAGAGATTTGCTAGTCGAGAAAATGTAAATTTATGGACAACTTAACTTATTATGTTTTGCCATTTTTTGTGAGTGTAAAATATTTGGATCACCTGAAGATCAGAGCCCCCAGCCTTCTTTAGTTAGCCTTATAAGGCTAACTAACGAAAATATCACGTCCTAACTTAACCAATCGATTGGTTAGGTTAGGTCGTGACATTTTCGTTAGTTAGCCGAGATTACCAACCTCTTTCTAACCAACCAACCTTTCTCTTTTTAACATATTGCTTCCCAGGAGGGATCACTTTAACATATTGCTTCCCGAATGCTTTGGGAAGCAATATCTTAAAGTGATCCGAAGTTTGCCCCCAAGCAGTATATCATTGTTTGGATGTCTCGTAGTGTGCGGTCTAGTGCCTCTAGCAAATATCGGTGACTCATTGGTGCTTCGTCCCACACCAGTAGGTCTGCAACTGCTAAGAGACGTCCATTCAGATCACGTGGAGTGACGTTACATGTAGAGTGCTGAGAGGGCGGTATGAGTAGTTTGAATCGTGAATGTGATGCCCGTCTCAGCTTGAGAAGTGTCGCAGCAATTCCAGAGGATGCTGTGGCAAGTGCAATACCGTTGTTTTGTGTAGCATAGGCAAAGATCAAATTCATCAGGAACGTTTTTCCTGTGCCTCCACGGGCACCAGTGAAGCTAATACCCCCGTCCTTGTTATCGATTTTGCCTTTCATGATGGCAAAGACTGCAGCTTGATCAGGGTTGAGCTGTTGGACACGCTCTTTGCAGATGGTACTGGCATCTGGATTTATTTCTTCAGCAGCAAGGTCAAGGTGACTGCGTTGACGATGATCTGATGGTGGAAGACCGAAGTCGACAGTAGTGCGATTGTGTTGCTAAGTTGGTCATCCAGGTCACAGAGCAAGTCATTACTGCTTGCAGCCTGAAGACCCTCGCCGTTGAGACCTTGTTGCTGGCGGCGGTAGTGAAAAAATCATGGGCGAGATCATCAAAATGATGCTGGTACAGGCGGAGTGGTTCACTGGGCTCATAGAATAGAAGAATGGTGAGAAACAGGCCTCTCATGTTTGCTGATCTTTGTGTTTGTGCAGCTTCAGCCAAACACTGATACCACTCGTTATCATCCTCAAGAAGGTTGAGAAGATGGCATGCTTGCTTGAATGTTTCGCACACTGTTCCATCAATTGTCCGAAGATCCTGAAAGCTGGTTGCACCAGTTTTGTGATGGAGCAGCAGACGGTGGTAGAATGTTTCTCCTTGGCTTGTATGGACAGTGGACAGAGATGACTCAGCGATCATCTGAGGCGTGTTTGCTGGAGTTCTTGCTCGTCTTTTCCAGGCCTTTGCCTCAGGTTGCAAAGTGAAATGTTCATGGAAGTTACAATATAAAACAGGGTGTGCCTGTTGGTCTTCTTGATTCTTGGCAAAAAAAAGCAGGTAGCTTTGTCTGAGATACTGCTTCAAGTGCCTGCTCGGCACTCGCAGGATTGAAAACCACGTGCTGTTCATCTGGGGGGTGGACAGGAGGAGAGTCCACAGCTGGTGAACGGTCTTGCGTCGGAAAGCTAAAAATTCTTCAGGTACTTCAGATGCGCCAATGAAACGACACTGTTCGTAGTGCCTGATCTCATCATTGTGATTTTCCATGGCAACAGTCACATTGTCGGTGCCTGCTTCAAAGGTGATGGTGGCTTGGTCTGAACCTTTGTAAATGTATTTGTAGAGGTACTTAACGGTCTTCATAGAAATACAGTACTCCACATTGATGTGGGCACGGTATTTCAGTAGCAGCCAGGGGTTGTATGGGATGGGAAACTGATAAATTTTTAAGTCCAGTTTTCGATTTCAGTGTAAGTTTGCAAAAATATCGATTTCAGTTTAAGTTTGCAAAAATATCGATTTCAGTTTCGATTTAAGTTTTTAACTTTTTTTCGATTTGAGTTTATTTTTCGAGTCAAGTTTTATATTAGTATTTGCATTCGATTTCTGTTTTTCAAAGAGAGAAATTGCTTTAGTAACAATCTTTACTTTTGTATGATTAAGCATGTAAGCATCTACAGTATAGCCAACTGAATCAGCACGAAACGCTCGTCTTTTTTTTTACTTATTCGCTTCATTTCTTTTACATAAAGTATTATTTAACAAAAACTTTCAATTCAAAATGTTTTATTAATTCGTACAGTTTATAAATTTTAAAGCACACGACATGTATAAAATATACAAATAATAGTAATAGAAAGGGGAATAAAACAATTAAATGCACCTCTGTTTATTATAAAATACAAATACCTTCTAAACTCGCATGTTAAAATTAGAGTGAACAATTAAAATACTGTCAATTTTTTCGGACAACAAATTGTTTCTTTGAGGACTTAAAATCAATCTGAAAAGAGAAAAAAGTCGTTCCACACTTACTTGTGTCATTAAAACAGCATGCACAACTAAAGACAATTTGTACAGCAACTCATGCTTTATCTTCATTGCGTTCCACCACATAATTAGGCTACTGTCTGCTGAAATTTTTTCAATATTCTTAAAATCTCGAAGAGCCGAAATGATGCTTCTATTCGTAGCATTGGTTGAGTTTTTCTTTATTTTTGCAGCAGCTCTAAGCATGTTTTCCAACTCATCCTCTGATGTGCTGGATGTCAAGCTTGCCGAAGATGTCGATTCCATTTGTAGTTTGGGATCCATCGCACACATTTTCGTGTGAAGTTGGGTCAAATGAGTAATCGCACGCTCCTGTTCTACGTCAGATTAAAGGATAAATAGATATTTTAAATCCCTACAAATGTTAAGTCGCAAAAAAAGGAAAATAATTCACGTTATTTATATTTTTTTGCAATCCAAATGCTCCTCAAAACTGAAACGCAAAACCGTTATTTTTACTCTATTCGAATTCAGATTTCAGTTTTTGATTGTTTTTCAATTTCAGTTCGAATTTCGATTTTAGTTTTTGATTGTTTTTCAATTTCAGTTCGAATTTCGATTTTAGTTGTCAGAATTTTTTTCAGTTCGAGTTTTTTTCGATTTCAGTTCATAAAATAATATCGGTTTTATCAGTTTATTGATTCCAGTTCGATTCAGTTTCCCATCCCTGGTTTCTATTGTCGATGATGACCGTCTTTACAGCGACTATGACGGTAGCAGTTTGACGACCCTGAGTTGGACTTCGTCTGTATGTTGGGTAGGAATCCTCCCCAAGTCGTGTGTTCATGGAGAAGTCCTTCGGAAAGTCCTTTGAGCAGCGGCCGTTGAACATACATGGGCAGTTTGGATTGACATTTCAGCATGAGCCATGGACCATGTATTTCTTTACACAGTCAAACAGCTCCTGGTTGGATCGGTTGGGTAATTCAGAGCTGATGACCTTATCATCTTACCATGTGTGCTGTTTACCATGGAGGATAAAGAGGAAGTGACAATGAGGCGGTCCACACTTCTGGAACTCGATGGTGTAGACATGGGCCTTCAGGTAACCAAGCACACCAGCCTTGATGTCAGATAGTAGCTGTTGCTGCTTCATCCTGAAAACTCTGTCTGCGATCTCAGGACGGTCTGCTACTGTTTGGCCTTGTTCAAATTCACTCACGATTTCATTCCACTGGGCATTATATGTGAAGGTAATGAATAATGTTGGTTTGCCGAATTTTCGAACAATGGCCATGGCATCCTGGTAGCATTTTGCATTGAATCTGGGCCCACTAGTGAATGTGCCAAGCAGAATGATAAGGCATCCAGCACGGTCAACATCACCAGTATGCACATCATCTTGAAGGCCTTTGTAGAGGTCTGCGCGAAGGCTGTCCTGATTAAAACGTAGATATTCCAAGCGAACCGTCTCAATCTTGGCCCACATGTTCACACAGTAATCCTGGAACAGACGGTTGGAGTGATCAAGGATGCTGAAACTATTGTATCGTTTCATGATCATATATGCGTGGAACTGTTTTGCTGTGACTGTGCGTTGAGCTCCATGCTTACTGATACCCAAGTGGAAGCCATCTATGCCATAAGGAAAAAGAAGGGGATAACACAGTGGATCATAGCTACTGTGGGTATCCTTGAAATACTGTAGGACACTATCCCCATTTCTTGGTGCCCTGAATGCGCAGATCACTGTGCGGTTGTATAAACTGTTGATGTCTTGATTTGGTAAGAGGATGGCTATCTCACTGCTAGTTGGCAACTTGAAGCGATGGGCATGCTCTCCATCAGACCGTTTATCAGCATGAATGGCGATGTTGATGTTTTGAGGAGCTGTACCTTTGTCTAACAGCTCCTGGATGTCCAGGAAAGACTGCAAATAGGTACTGGGAGCATTTTGCAGGATCTGGTGGAGTGACCTGAAGATGTTTCGTTCTGTTTCCAAGTGCTGAGGTGCTGGAGGGTGCAACTGCAGCCGACGTTGAAGTCGTTCTTCTACATCATAAAATTACGTCTGAATAGACAGTGGATCAGTATCTGGTGCATTGCATGGTGGGCCTACCATCCGATACACCCCTCTCGGAGTGTGACATTAGTGGTTTTTATGCTGGCCATAGACATGGCTGCGTTAAATCTTCGAATGTTCGACTGGAAGTACCTGCTGGTTGTGCTGTTCACTGTAAATAGCCGACAAAGTTCAGGCGGTGGATCAGGCACAGGAAGCAGCTGAATTTTTCCAGGAAGGCAGCACAATCCAAACTTTGGAGTTTGAAGAGTGCTACCCACACACTCTCCAATCCACATCAAAGAGTGACAATGAGAGCAGCGTGTTTCCATGAGGCCACATGTGTGTTCTGTCACTACAAAGATTAGCTGATTGACGCGGTCAATGTTATGCTGACGCGCAGTCCTGAACAATTTCTGTTTTCTTGAAGTATTTGTTTCAAGAGAGTCCTTATTGTTTCACAAGCTTTATGACGACGATCACATGGGGGCAAATGTTCTGTGGGGCCACGTTTATGCACCAGATCAGCGCGGGCCTGTCTATACTGAAATGCATCAGCATCACGCCGTGCTTGACGCTGTCAGGAGTAAGGTCAGCGCGGGCCTGTTTGTGAGATGCTGCATTTTCATCACGTCATGCTTGAACGGACGCATTTCCTGAGCTCTCTGATTTTGCATCTACTGTTGTATATTGCTGAGAATTTTACTTTTGGATAGTTTTGAATTTTATATACTTGCGTTTAAATTTACATTGTTATAGTTAAGTAATTGAATATTAGTGGTTTTTAGCGATTTAGAAGTTTTCATAGCGTGCCGGCTTAATTTAACTTATACCTGTGACGGTTTAAATTAATTTTTAACTGCGCGATGCCGTCGCAGAAAGCGTCGTGTGTTAGGTGTAGGGTAAACCGGTGGTATTCGGAATTTAAGGATTATAACGGCGGTCCAATGGCGATTACCGATAGATCAGTTTGTTTCTTTTGCGAGTTCATGGAGGAATTAGTTGATAAAACGCAGTGTACGTGAGGTAGCGGAAGACTTGCAACGCTTGATGAGGGCAGGTAGGGCTACGGTTGACGGAAGCCGAACCAATACTAACGTTGAAGACGTTAGTAATTTGAAGGGTGAGGTGCGTAACCTAGTTTCTAGTTTAGGTAGCTTGTCGGGAAGGTTAGATAGAGTTGAGGAAGAGGTTAAGGTTAGTCCGAGAGTAGTAGATAGCGAGGGATTTAAGAGGTTAAGGGTGGAGCTAGGCCGCGTACGTTAGGTGATAGGAATCCCCCCCCTATCGAGGTTTCGAACCCTTTCGCCCATTTGGAAAGGGACGTGAATGAGGGGGAAACTATTTTAATTGGGGACTCTTTAGTGCGCCACATGGACAAAGAGTTCGTTAAACGGCATCCAACCAAGAGGAGGAGGGTCTGTCTCCCAGGGGCCAGGGTTGACAGAGTTAGAGACGAAGTGGATAGGTTGACGTTGCTCCCGTCACTCAATGTTGGTGACGATGGTAGGAGGCAACGACTCGTATAGGCCCGATACGAGAGTGCCTGACCTTTTGGAGATATATAGGGGGTTAATTAGGTCCCTGAAGGCGAGGTCAGATAGGTCTTTAGTTCTAGGTATTACCCCTAGGCACGGGTTGGGTCTTAGAATTACGTCAAAAACAATATTTTTGAATAACAAATTAGAAGAGATTTGTGCTGAGGAAAATGTATCCTTCGTAAAGCTGTGGTCCGAATTCAGTGATCCTAGCCTTTTTATAAAAGATGGAGTGCATTTTAATGAAATAGGTAATGCTAGGCTAGGTAGCCTTCTTTAAACGTTGTAGGTCCGGGAAACGCGGGCACGACGTGATAAATAGTTTAAAACGCGGGCCCGTGGTAAAAAATAACTTAAACGTCTTTTATTGTAACGCGCGTAGTATTAGAAATAAATTAAATGAATTTAAGGCGATAATTTATTCCGGCAACTATGATATAGTTGCTATCACTGAAACTTGGTTAAATACCGTGACTCGGGACTTGTTGGGGGAACTTGATATACCGGGTTTTAAACTCTTTACTAATGATAGGTTACATAGGTTTGGTGGAGGCGTTTTGCTGTACATTCGTAATTCCCTTAGGGCTATCGAGGTTAAGTTAGATTTTCCGGCAGCAATTAATGCGATATGTGTTGAAGTTAGGGCGCGTAGTATTAGTTTTAATTTTGTTGTTGTTTATAGACCTCCCGTTCAACCCCTCGATACAGATACTAGATTTTACTCACTTCTTGGTAATTTTATTGACAATCGGAATAGTATAATTGTCGGAGACTTTAACTGCCCTAATGTTAATTACGAGAATTTTACTGGTAATGAGGAGGGTTTGAGATTGGTTGAGTTTATGGACGATAACTTTTTACGACAGATAGTTACCGAACCAACGCGCGGTGATAATATTTTAGATTTGGTGATGACGAACGGCGAGAATATAGTCGAAGGTTTAGAAGTAGGCGAGAGTTTAGGATGTAGTGATCATCAAATTCTTAGGTTTAAGTTATTGATAGAAAACACAGGATAGTAACGTAATAGAAGTCCCTGATTTTCGTAGGGCTAATTTTGATAGTTTTGCGGATAGGATGAGAGTAGTGGACTGGGATAACTTATTTATGGGTAATGACACAAATTTGCGTTGGGTGGCGTTTAAAGAAAGTTTTAGGAATATTGAAAGGGAGTTTATTCCTCGTAGGCCCAAGCGCGTTAGAAATCGTGGTAGGCCGAAGTGGTGGACTAGGGAAATAGGGAGTTCATAAACGAGCGTAATAGAGCGTATAGACTTAATAAGCGCAATGGCACGGCAGCTAACTTTAATAGATATATCGAGCTTAGACGTCAGGTTAAAAGATCAGTTAGGAATGCTAAGCGTAATTTAGAGATACTTATAGCTGCGGATAGTAAACATAATCCAAAAAAGTTTTTTGAATACGTAATAATCGTAAGCCGGTAAAAGATAACATAGGCCTCTAGTGGATGTTAATGGCGCTTTGGCTTCTGACCTCAGGCGATGGCGGGTATTTTCAATAACTTTTTTGCGACAGTTTTTACCGTAGAAGACGTAAATAATGTCCCCGACGTGGACGATATCGTTCCATTTAGTAGCGAGACTATTTTGGATGAAATAACTGTTTACGAGGCTGAGATTGCGCATTATATCGATAGGCTAAAAGTTAGCAAGGCTCCAGGCCCTGACGCTTTTTATCCCAGACATTTGAAAGATTTGAAAGACGTTATCGTAGGCCCCTTAACGAAGATTTTTAATCAGTCACTCGAAACGGGATTATTCCTGAAGACTTCAAATTAGCTAACGTCACGCCTATTTTTAAAAAAGGCGACCGCGCAGTAGCTAGCAATTATAGGCCCATTAGCTTAACGTCAATTGTCGGTAAACTTTTGGAATCCGTAGTTAGGGATCGTATCATCGATCACTTAGAAAGTAGAGATTTGATTAATAGTAGTCAGCATGGGTTTCGACGCCATAGGTCTTGTTTAACTAATTTGTTAGAATTTTATAACGAAATAGTGCGCGAATACGATAGGCATAGAGCAGCTGACGTTATTTATTTAGATTTTAAAAAGGCGTTCGATACAGTTCCGCATAGGAGACTAATTGCGAAGGTTAAAGCGCACGGTATACGCGGTCAGGTAGCTAACTGGTTAGAAGAATGGCTTCGTGCTAGGAGACAGAGGGTCGTAGTTAATGGTAGTGAATCGGGGTGGTTAGATGTAGGTAGCGGTGTCCCACAGGGTTCAGTGTTAGGCCCATTGCTATTCGTAATTTACATTAACGACATAGATGTAGGATTGACTAGTAACGTGTCAAAATTCGCGGACGATACTAAAATAGGCGGTAAGGTTGTTAACGAGGACGATAGAAATAGGATCCAAGACGATGTAAATAGGATTATGGAGTGGACAGATAAGTGGCAGATGCAATTTAACGTAGACAAATGTAAAGTTTTGCATATAGGTTCTCGCAACAATAATTACACGTACACGATGGATGATAGGGAGTTAGCGAGCGTTGACGAGGAAGTAGATTTAGGCGTACGCGTATCTAAGGATTTAAAGGTTAGGAACCAGTGCCTGGAGTCTTGCGCAAAAGCTAATAGGATGTTAGGCTTCATAGCGCGTAATTTCGAATTTAAATCGAAGGATATTATATTGCCCCTTTACAAGTCCCTAGTCAGGCCTCATTTAGAATATGCCGTTCAGTTTTGGTGCCCGTACTTGCGTGAGGATATTGATAGGTTAGAAAGGGTTCAGCGTCGTGCCACGAAACTTATTCCGTCATTGCGCAATAAGCCTTATGAAGATAGGATTAAAGAGTTAGACTGTATTCACTCGAAACTAGGAGATTAAGGGGGGAGCTTATTGAAGTTTTCAAAATCGTTAATAACATCGATAACGTAAATTTTGACAAATTGTTCACTTTCGATAATAGTAATACTCGTAATAACGGATTTAAGTTGCGTGGCAGACGTTTCATTACTAATATCGCTAAAAACTTCTTTACGTTTAAAGTAATTGATAAATGGAATAATCTTCCCGCGTCAGTCGTTCATTCTACCAGCGTTAATATGTTTAAGAACCGTCTTGACAGACATTTTAAAAGTATTAACGTTGTTTAATAAAAAAACAAAGTTAGCAACAGGAGCTCTGGTGGTGGTGCTCGAGGATGAGTCTGTTGACGATGAATGCCAGCTTGTGACATGCCAGCGTGTGATGCCAGCAAAAAAAAAAAAAAAAAAAAAATTAGACTAACACGAACGTAGATGTAGCTCGTAGCGTAAACTAACCCACTTTTTGTTTAACTTTACCTACTTTTTTTTTTTTTTTGTCTGTAACACTTTCTTGCATGTTTGTAGTTTGCATGGTATGACAGTGAGTTAAGACTGTGTTTGCATGGTTTGTAAGCGTTCTTATTTTACTTCTTTTCATCTTTCACCCCTCTCCTATTTCTCCGACTATTTTTCTGACTTGTCGGCAGTGGCCGGCGGATGATGATGGTGAGTCTTTTTTCCTTTTTCTGAATGAATGTTAACCCACGAATGATAGGTGTTGCTCCTTACTTAACCCCTTATTCTCTTCTCTCTTAACCCCCTACTCTTTCCTTTCTCTCGGGCTAATCTTAGAGTGGATCTTAGGGTCTTTGTTAGCCTTAGCTTCTGTAGATCTGTAGATCTAACACATCGCTCTGTGATGCAGTGCGTCGCCTGCGGGCTGGTGGACTGTGAGCACGGGACGGTAAAGACACATCTCGTTGACGCACTCTGTCAGCCATTTTGCTGTAAACTGAAAAGTAAAGAAAATAATTGTGTGTGTGTGTGTGTGTGTGTGTGTGTGTGTGTGTGTGTGTGTGTGTGGTGTGTGTGAGTGTGTGTGTGTGTGTAGACACTTTCATTGTCTTCAATCCCATAATGCATAGATTTGCATTGTAAAGACATGGGCAAATGTGAGCACTCTTGAAATTCTGATAACCAATGCTGGTACATAAAAAAATCTATGCATGGTTACAGTATAATCTGTGAGGAATGGTTTGTCGTCTGCTATACCACATAAAAAGAGCTGGGATTGTGCCACTTCTATTGTGTCCACAATATGAATTTCTTAATCTGAGATTTGGAGCGATGTTAAAAAAAATTCATGCTTCACCTGACACATCACTATGTCCGATGTCACTATGTTACTATGTAGCGATGTCGTTCAATCAATCAATCACTGCTCTTTCATAACTTCGGTATGAAGTTCAAAGGAAGAAACAAACAGCGGGTTTAGCGCTATAGTGGTATTTTCACCCACAGTTGACGAAAATATCACAGAATTATCAGTTTTTTTACCGCAGGTGCAATAATACTGTAGGGTTGGCTGGTTAGACGTTTGCTTACTAAACAAAGTTGAAATTGCTGGGGGAGTCAAATATTCGGTCAATAAAACTATAGAAAAGAAAGCAGCCATGAAAATATTAAGATTCACAAATCTTGATACAATGGGATCGAATGTGAAGCTTAAGATTCCTATTGCTACGTTCTTTTCTATAGTTTTATTGACCGAATAACTGAACCCTCAGTAATTGGGAGGTCACTTATTCGGTCAATAAAAAAACTAGAAAAGAATGCAGCAATGAAAAGCTTCACATCCGAACCCATTGTATCAAACAATGAAAATCTTAACGCGCTAGAATAAAAAGTTGAAACAAAGCAAACCGCATTTATTTCCATGTTCAAAATCGCTTTATAGTAAATACATGGTGTCGGACGGACGGACGGACAGGACTGCCTTTTTATAGTGTAGCTATCACGACTTAACCTAACCAATCGTCAAGGTGAAATTTTAAATTTAAATGCACTGTATATATATTTTTTTAACATTAAAATTAACCAACTGGTTAGGTTAATTGAATGCCCGAAAATCGAAAATCGAACTGATATAATATATTATTATCTTCTATCAGTACCTAATATAATACTGTATATCAGGATCTTCTATTATATACACCGTCTGCCATAAAAAAGGGTTCACTCTAAAAACAGCCATGAAATCAACATTTATTAACCAATCATCATGAAACTCATACAGAGCAAAACTATGTAAACAGTATATATGTACACCAATTTTTAGCTTATTACATTTAAAATTAATGATTTAATGAGGATTCTTTATGGTCAACAAATTTTGTTGGTGAACATCGCTCCAGTTTTGAATTCTGGTAGTCCACAAAGGCGGTAAAACTTATTTATTTATTTATTGTTAAAATTAACCCTGGCGTCGCGACAACTGGGTCATTTGACGCCGAACGTCATAGTCGAAAGTAAATAGAACAATAAAAATATAAAAACACTAAAACTAAAAAGAAAAACAAACAGAGAAAAATATCAGCTAAAATGAAACACAAAAATTTGAAGAGGCCAGCTTCCTCAATAAAATAGAAAATCCCACTCCCGGGGAAAATCAAATCAGGTCCAAGCATCCGGGAAAGGAGGTAATCACCGCCCTTCCCCCTGCAATAAGAAAGATGCTTCCTCCTGAGGGCACCAAGAGTGGGGCACTCGAGGAGTAAGTGCCGGATGCTGAGGGGAGCGCCCCACCCACACTCCGACCTTGCTTCCCCAGCCATCAGGTACCCGTGTGTTAGGCGTGAGTGGCCGATGCGGAGACGCGTCAGGGCCGTCTCCCATCTCCTGGGCATTCTGGGATACGTCCATGGCCCGACGAGATCTGTGATATCCCGCATCTTATTGGGGCGGTGTTATCCCACCTCCTCTGCCAGGAATCTAGGGCAGATACACGGGAACAGATCACGGTATGGGAGGGAACAGCGGACAGGTGCAGGGCGAGACGCGGCCGCCTTCTCGTCCGCCTGTTCGTTGCCCTGCACACCAACGTGTGCAGGGACCCAGCAGAAATTGACCACACGGCCAGGACGCCGAATTAAAATCAGCCACTCTAAAATATCGACAACAATAGGGTGCTGACTAGTAAAAGACTCAAGAGCCATAACAGCTCCTCTAGAGTCACTAAAAATAGTAAAATGCCTCCCACCACGATTAAATACATTCTTTAGGGCTAAAAGAATGGCTGATAACACAGCAGCAAAAACAGATGCTGAGGCAGGAAGACTGCCCCAGCGGCTAAATTCAGGAAAGACGACCCCAAACCCGACGCCAGCATCAGATATGGAGCCGTCTGTAAAAACAGGCACCGAGTCCATGTGGTGGGAAGTGTGGTCTAAACACATATTTCTTAAAATAAGGTCAGCCCAGTCCTCCTTCGTACCAATAGAATGCCGACAGAACCTCACCTCGGGCAGTACCCAAGGTGCAAGCCTTGGCGGCGCTACAGGATGGACTGGGACCCGCGGGAGGGAGAGGCCAGCCACCACCAATCTCGCCCTAAAACCAAAGGGTCGGGGAGATTTGGGGTGGGCTTCATAAAAACCATTAAAAACGTTCATTAAAAATATTAAAAGTGGGCGAATCAGGCAGTCGTTGCACTCGATAAAAATATCTTGCTATCAGAGATCGGCGTCGGAGGTTCAGGGGTAGCTCCACAGCATCCACAAGGAGGCTAGAGATGGGAGAGGAGCGAAAGGCACCCGTGGTCAGACGGACGCCAGTATGATGCACAGCATCTAAAATTCGAAGTCGGACCGGGATAGCCGAGGTGTACACCTTAGCCCCGTATTCAAATTTTGATAAAACTAAGGCAATGTGTAGCCGTAAAAGAGTCGCCCTGTCAGGACCCCAGGTTGTGTGCGCCAGGACCTTTACGAGATTTAAGGATCTCATGCAGGAAGCTTTGAGAGACCGGAGGTGAGGAGCCCAGGTAAGCCTTCGGTCAAAAATTAGCCCAAGGAAGCGCGCTTCCTCAACACAAGAAATTCTGTGGCCATACAAAGAGAGGTCAGGGTCTGGGTGTACATCACGAATGCGACAAAAATGCATAGCAACGGTTTTAGACTGGGAAAGCCGAAAACCGTGCTTGTTCGCCCACAGTGAGATGCGGTCAATGGCTAGCTGCATTCGCCGCTCTGCCATCGACATTCGTAAAGCGGCGAACCAGATAGCCAGGTCGTCCACAAACATGCTGTTGGACACACCCACAGGCAAGGATGATACAATGTCATTTATTGCTAGAGCAAAGAGGGTGACACTCAATACGCTGCCCTGAGGGACACACTCCTCCTGTATGGCAGCGGCAGAGAGAGAGGTTCCCACTTTGACTTGGAACCTATAGTTATGGAGGAACTCCTGCACAAACTTGGCCAGTTGGCCGCGCAGGCCAAATTTGTGCAGCTGCTATAGAATATGGTATTTCCAGGTTGTGTCGTAGTCCTTTTCCAGGTCAAAAAAGACGCATAAAAGGTGTTGTTTGGAAGCAAAGGCTTCACAAACTGAGAACTCCAGCCGCAGTAATGAGTCAGTGGTGGAACGCATTCTGCGGAAACCAGAATGATTCGGGGAGAGGAGACCTTTTCTTTCCAGGTGGTACATTAGCCGGACGTTTACCATTTTTTCCATAACCTTACAGAGGCACGACGTGAGGGCAATGGGGCGGAAGCTGGTCGGAAGGGAGTGATCCTTACCCGGCTTAGGGATGGGGATCACTATTGCCATCCGCCAACTGTCCGGAAAGACCCTTCCTGCCAAATTCTATTGTAGAGGTCAAGTATAAACGCCATCGTCCCGTCAGGAAGGTGGCGCAACATGGCATGGGGGATGTCGTCGTGTCCTGGAGAGGTGTCACTGCACCCACTCAGAGCCTCTCGCATCTCACGGTTACTAAAAACAACGTTATAACTCTACTCCCAACGAAAAATAAAATTAATTAAAATAAGTTCCTGACGCCGGCGCTGTGCAGCATAGGGAGACTGTGGATCTCTCTTGGATATCCCAGCAAAGGTCTTCGCAAATGCGCCAGCCACCGCGTCAGACTCAGTCACAGGGGTATCATTAATTTTTAAAATAGGTGGAGAACTGGGTGTGTGGTTACCTAATATTTTCCGCACCTTCTTCCAAACTAGGGACGTGGGTGTGGAAGAGTGTACAGTCCCCACAAAGGAGGCCCACGAATCACGGCTTAGAATTACTGGGAAGTGATCACTGTCATGAAGGTCGGCAATCACCTCCCAATGAAATGTAAGAGCAATGTCTGGGGTGCATATTGATAGGTCTATTGCAGTGTAGGTTCCTGTCTGAATATGGAAGTGCGTAGGGTCAACAGTGTTTAAAATGAAAAGATCCCAATCATCGAAAATAGAGGCGAGGAGGTCACCCAAATGGTTGGAGATGGCATCTCCCCACAAAGGATGACGGCAGTTCAAATCGCCAAGAATAATGTAGGGGCGTGGGAGCTAGCGTAGTAGTCCCTCGAGATCACCACGTTGCACGAATGGAGAATGGTGTACCCCCTAGGGACAGGATAACCCTTGTCTCCCACCATCGTCTCCTGCAAGCATACACAAACTGGGGACACCTGGTCTAGGAGTAGCAGAAGCCCCTCCTAGTTGGCCCGTAACCCACGACAATTCCACTGAAGGACCTTGAAAATTCTAGGTGGGTTCGTTTCTGGAAAGGCCCTTGAAAAGGACCTTTCCAGAATTGCTCTTACCCTTGCCCTTAGAGGCAAGTGGTATCTTGGAAGTGGAGGAGCGTTTTGTTGTATCTGGGTCCTTCCCCAGCCCAGAGGCCGATGTCGGAGCCACGGGCCTGGGTGATCCAGATTTAGGGGGGCTTGTAGGAGCTCAAGGGCACCCGTACAGAGCCACTCACCAGTGAGGATGCCACAGGGCCTCGATCCCGTAACCTAGGGGACTCTGCTGCCGGTGGAGTGGCAGCAGGAGCCAGATCATCAGAGGCATCCGACAAAGCAGCCGGTGCCACTGGGAGAGGGGTGACGGTGGGAGCCGACATCCGGGGTGCCTTCTGGGACCCACAGAGAGTCTCGAAAACTTTGAATGGTGGATTCCCATCGAGTGACTCGTCACTAAGAAATCTCTTCCATGTGGGTGGCTCTACCACCCTAGAAGTTGCAACAGACGTCACAGATGGTTTTGGTATAATCTTAGAAATGGAAGTGCCAGCAATCGGGATAGTACTGAGTGACGTAGATCGCGCTAATGGAGCCTTTGGCTGTTTGAATGGCTGAGGATGAGACGGCTTTGGATCAGAGGAACGACTGGCAGAATGGTGTGCCATCACCGAAGCATAAGATATCCCAGGACGAACATGCTTGGAGAGTGCCATGCTCTTTGCTTCAGCAAAGCTTAACCTGTCCCTCGCCCTTATGGTCAGGATGGACTTCTCCAGTTTGTACTGGTCACAGTCTCTGGAGGACGCAGGATGGTCCCCACGGCAGTGGTAGTACGAGGATGGACTTCCACAGTCCACACTCTCATGCCCACACTTCCCACAATTTACACACACAGCAGTGAGGCCTTTCTGCAAGCGGCAGCAGAAGCGGCTGACATGTCCATACGCCTGGCAGTGGAAACATCGTTTAGGGTTGGGGACATACGGCTTAACAGGAAGTCGAAGCCATGCCACCTTTATGGATTCAGGCAAGTCAAACCTATCAAAGGCTATGTATGAGTAGTGTTGGGGTTGGGGTAAGAACGCCATCCATCTTCGTTTGGAAGCATTCTACTTTCACAACTTGCTGGTCCTTCAACTCTCTGACACTGACAAGCTTTTCCTCAGAATAACGCACCAGGTCACGGGAGAATACAACCCCCCCTATACTGGTTGAGCGTAGCATGGGGAGCACAAGAGACAGTAGCACCTGGCACAGCCGATATAGCGCGCAATCAAGCACTCTCCTCTGGGGATGACACCTCAACAAGGAGGCTATCATCCCTTTGGGGAGAGACTCTCGGTTCACGGCCGCACGCTGCCACCAAGGTGCGATGGACATAAAAAATGTCAAGGTCCATGATGGATTGACCTACCAAAGCTTTGATTACTAAAAATTTCTGATAGTTTCTGGGTTCAAATACCTCTGGTAAAACTTCAGTGACAGATCGGGTAGAACTCTTACTCCTCCAGTGAGAGCCCTTGGAACTCTGTACCTTCGGGGTAATCTTAACACGCTTCGACTTGGCAGCATGCGAAGCCGAAACGGAGGGGACAGAGGCCTTCGTTCCATCGGAGCTACCAGGGGCCCGGGTAAGGGCCCGGGTAAGGGAAGCGCCTTGAGAGAGGTCCGTGGACATGCCAGGGTCGTCAGGAGAGAGAGCAGCAGAGATGCCCGTGTCGTCAGGAGAGAGGTCAGGGGACAAAGCAGGAGTGTCAAGAGAAAGGTCCGAGGGCATACGGAGATCGTCAAGAGAAAGGTCAGGCCGAGAGAGATGGGGATTTTATGTTTCAATAAACATATAATTAAATATTCGCCCCCCCCACCACCACGGACCCCAAAAAGGGGAGGCCATATAGACCACAGGGGTAGTGGAGAGGTATACGCAACCACCACCAAGTCTGATGACACCCGCGGGACCAAATGGGGCGCCGACCTCGTGGTGGAAGCTTGACCCTAGCCAATAAAAAGACCAGCCGATTGGCTTGACCGGGCCTGTAATAGTCAAGCCGCCCCTCTAACCGGAATAAGGGACCAAAGAGGCGTGTTGCTAGCCGCAGGGCGCGGCGTGCGGCATCGCTCAGCCTCCAGGACTCCCGTCTCCCAGCCTTACGGGTCGCCACGCACCGCAAACACGTGGGAGAGCTACTACTCTCCAGCCCTTGGTAGAATAGCTGGAGGAAGGGTCACCAGCCCGCTCTCATGGCCAACGGCGCACCCTGGGAACCATTTAGTCTCATCCCTCCCTGATGACCCTCCCAGCATTGGTAGCCCTTTCCTCGACCAGGAGGAAGGGAGGACAAGCCCCCCGCTGGTGTGGCTCATCAGATCAACGGGACCTCAAGGCTCCCCACCACGACAAGGCGGCTCCCACTAGGGGGGGCGGTAAAACTTTGGTAACAAAATTTTCATTCTCATTTTAGTTATAAAATACATCATAAGATTTATAAAATATAGGAAATGCCTCCATTAAAAAAAACATGGAAATAAAAAAAGGATTTTGAATTTCGAAACAATTTAAATCCTAAGTTTACAAAAGAAATCAAATTAACATTTTACTCTTTTGGAATTCCTATTAAAAAATTGTTCAATGTGTTTCTCTTCTGTTTCAACAATTTTTTTTCAATCTTAGATGAAATTCATTAATGGCTCAATCGACCTGCTCCTTTGGTATCTCCTCCCACTTCTCCACAAGAAGCTGACGCAAGTGATCAACATTTCTCACCCTGCTCCTGTAAACTCTGTGCCAAATTTTCCCAGATTCTATTGTCAACAGGTTTCAAGTCAGAACTGTTAGGTGGCCAATTTTGGGGTTCAAGTAATTCTGGGACATTATTTTTTAAGTATTCCACAGTTGATATTGCTGTAGAGGACGTTGCTCCGTCTTGCTGAAAAAAGATAATAAACACCGTTGGCCAGATTTTGCATTTCGGGAAGCATGTTTCGCAGCAGAGTATTTCGATAGTACTCGGCATTGACTTTTACACCAGGCTCAATAAAATGAATGGATGTTTCTCCTAACTTTGATATGCCAACTGACACCATGACACTAGCTGAGAAATGACTTCTGGTTGCAAAAAGTCTGCTATCAGGTATTTCATTCTTACATTGGACGTGCGAGTAAACTCTGTCATTTTGACTGTTCCGAGGTGGCTCCACAGTGAATCTCTTTTCATCAGTGAAAAAAGTCTTTGAAAGTTTACCACATGTTACTCGCCGTAAGATTTGTTTTGATCTTTGAACTCGTTTCTGCTCATCAGTTTGAGTAATCTTTTGCCCGTGCACTCTTTTGAAAGGTTTTAGTTGAAGATCTCGTTTAATTATGCGTCTCACACTAGTTTCTGATAATTGTAACTCTCATGATATGCGAGTTGGTGTCATATGGGTTCCTGGCTGATTTTCCTGACTTAATATACGTTCTTCGACGTCGTCAATATCGTTTTGTATGCGAACAGTTTTTGGTCACCCACTTCGCTCTCTTCTTTTGATATCCTCAGTCTCGTCAATTTTCTTTAGAAGCTTTCCTAAACCACCAAGAGTCCATCCTTTGTTGGGGAATTCGGAGAGTAGTTTCGTTCGTCCATATCCCTTTTCTAGTCTATAATGCTTAATTATAATCTTATCTTCCACCGAAAATGGCATATTCACTATATTTTATAACCCTGCAAAAAAAATCGTATATTAGAATTTACAAAAGTGAAAATGGAAATAAAGGATTCTTGATTAGTTTGTCGAGCATCAGTTGTTGTATTATTAGAGAAATATTTAATAAATCGTTAATTTTGATAGCTTCGAACTGAAATTTGGTTTACCGCTATAGATGTTTTATGTATCTTTTACGTGTATAAGTTTTATACTGATTGTTTGAAAAATGTTGATTCCATGGATGTGTTTAGAGTGAACCCTTTTTTTTTGCAGACGGTGTATATCTAAATTTGTGACGGTCGAACTGCGAACTGCGAAATTTGTTATTTATTGTCGGCCAAACCACTGGCCAGATTTGGATGAGACTTGGGAGGTAGGGGTAACTGGGTCCCAGGAAGAGCATAGGCTATGTGTCGTCGGCCTCCGAGGTCATCTGAGGGCGCTGGAGGCCGTTTTTGCCGTCTGTATTCCTGATTGGTTGAAAGATAGTGACATCATAGACACTTCATAAAATGGGCGGAGCTCTAGCAAGTATTTTTCACGCGATGCATATATATATATATATATATATATATATATATGTATATATATATATATATAAATAATTATATATATTATATATATATATATATATATAATTATATATACATATATATATACACACATAGATATATATATATACAGTGTGTAAAAAAAGTGACCCTTTAGATGTAAACTGAGATATTAAAAAGAGTAAAGGGACTAGACTTCCCAAACTTCATAGATGTTTACCTTAGCATGTTGTTCGTCAAAATTGAGAAGTTGCTCGATGTGTCCCCCTTCTTCCTCAACGCAGGCCTCCAAACGTGGACGCCACTGATTAATACACCTGTTTACATATCGTTGAGACACCTTCTCCCAGCCCAGCAGAATTCTTTCGTGTAGTTCATCTAGGTCTCTTATATTGGTACCAGGGATGTAAACTCTGGACTTCAGGGCTTCCCAAACACCATAATCTAGTGGTGAAAAATCGGGGCTACTAGCTTATAGAAAGGAAAAACCTGTCGCAAAGCGGCAGTATTTAAGTACCCATTTGATATAACCTTTTACAGCTTACTTTATTGTAATCAAAATAACGTATTTTATTTTTATTTACGAATGTAAGATCAAAATCAATAACAAATTCGGGCAAAATAAATATTTTATAATCCATCAAGCAATCCGCTCATACAACTCCAGAAACAGAACATATGTTATTTAGCAATCTAACGTGTATTTATCTCAAAATCACACATTTTCTCCGATTTGAAGCTGTGAAGTGATTTTAATTACCGATATAAAAAATACTATGAATGTAATTTCACCAAAAAACAGGCTGAAATCTCGATTAAGAACAGAATACTAATAAAAAGCTAAGATTAAGATTAGTGTGCATTACTCTATTACTTAGTCAATTCGCGTGTATAATCTAGAATTATACGTACATTATGTATCGTTGTCAATCTCCCATGTCCAGCATCGAACTCTTTGTATAGTTATGGCAACATACCTATAACAATGCCTTTGTGATTTATGTCGATAATAATAATAATAATTGAAAACTAATACATACCCTGATCGTTAATTCTTATTTACGATTTATGTATTATTAACTGGATTTATATGCATTGTTCTTAATTAAGAATCAAGTAAAACCTAAAGCTTAAGAGCGAAATTAAATAAGTAGATAGACCAATTTCACATTGCCTATCCCTGTCTCTTCTAACATACAGTCAATTCATCACATACTCCCCACAGCCCCGGCGTTCTAAATATATATATATATATATATATATATATATATATATGATGAAAAAACCACGAAGGAAAGGAGAGACAGAATGGTGCTCAAGCGCTTTCGTCTGATGATATCCTCAGGAACAGTGAAGTAAATAAAGAGTTCGAGACTATATATAGGTCACCAAAAAAAAAAATATATATATATATATATTAAGTGCCAGTGCCAGTGACGCTTGTCAGTTTTGTGCTCCGTCTTACTATCAAATTAACAGGTTTAAAGTCAGTGAACCGGTATGTTACCTATACAATAAAATTTTTAAATGTGCCAAAATTACCCAGTTACAATCTTATTAGATGGCCCACAATACTTAATTAATAATAATACATAAAATATATCCTCAAAATTTTCTAGCGACATCCGGTGCTACCTTCTTGGACCTATGAGGCATGAAACAGTGACCTTGAAATAGCGGGCATACGAACGAACGAGCGAGTGAGCCCTTTAAAATTATGAACAAATGAACGAACGAAACGAATGAACGAGTGAATTTTAACTACATAAACTGTTCAAAATATTTTCAAAAGGTTATATTAGGTTATATTAATTTAGATATATTTACAAACTTACACGCTTACATGATTTAAAGGGACAAGGAGTGGGCACTCCTGTTAGCATCCCCATCCCGTTCCCCTCTCCCGCCCTACCCCCACCATATACACTGCGAATCTTCCGTTTAATAGTAAAAGTTTTGACGGTGATCGCGGGAAATGTATATTTCATTACGGTATAATCGTACAGTGACTCCACGTGTATTCTTTTTGTTTCATAGTAATAGTTACATAATTAATGTGAAAAGATGCCTGAGCATCGAACCGTTGGTATCTCGAGCATGATTTAAAGGGACGAGAAGTGGGACCCCTTTCGGCGTTCCCCCCCATCTCCACCCCCAATCACCCCCCACCAGCTACGCTCCCCCGCAAGCCGTTACAGATAAAATGGGGTCGTCTGCTGTAAAACTTGTAGAAAATTCTCTGTTATGTTTTATATTCGACAAAGTAGATCATATTAGGTCAGACCTTCTTGTATCTGTCTGTCATGATTTTTATGATTCAGAAGAAATAGAACATGCGAGGGTACAATTAAACACCCTGTTCAGTGCTACCCTCCCAACTCGTAGAGGTAATTCTAGAAACGAGAATACCCTGAAAGACATTATAAATAAAGGGTCGACCCTCCGGGATAATGAGAACAATATTACCTTTTACGTTACTAACTTCCATAGAATTCCGGTAATCTCTATGGGTAACGTAGACGTCTCGGTGCTCGTCAAACAGTATAATGAGGTACAAAAGTCGATAGTTGAACTGAACCACCAACACGTGGTGTCAAATCAGAAAACGCGATTTCGCTAGAACAATTCCGGTCAGAGTTAGATGCGTTGAAAGAGACCCTCCTCCCAAAGACCAGTTACTCGGAAGTAGTTCAGCAAGCCAGATCTCCAAGAAGCGCGTGGGGCAGCGAGGGAAACGAAATCCCCGCCTCCAACTTCCCCCCTGAAGGTGGGTTGGAAACGTAGCATGCATGGGTAGCGGTCAACATCCTTCCCGTTCAGGAAAGGACCCCTGCTCCCGATTTCACAATGAGGAACAGGGACTGTCCAATGCCGAGAGACGAGGCATCTTTGCCCTCTTCCCTGCCTCCCATTGCAGAGGAGAGGTGTTCGATTACGCCTCGCTCGGAGCGCAGCTCCCCCCCCTCCCACCGAAGAAGGAGGGGCACGCGCGGCCGTCAGGTTATAAACACCGCTAACAGACCCTCACCAAGCCACAGAGTAAGGGAGGAGCCTCCTATCCCCCAAAGGTTGTGCCACCCATCCCCCAGGCAGGCGAACCCTGCCTCAGGGAGATCGAGGGAGGAGGACGACGGGTGGGTAACTGTTAACAGGCGCCCTTCCCGAAGGTTTCCTCAACCGGTCTCCCCGGCGAGGCCACCGATGGGGAATCTCACCCTCTTTGTGTCGCGAATTCAGCTCTCGAACGAGGCAAGCGATATTCGACACATGATGGAAGAAGTCATTGGTGAACACAGTATATTGATAGTTAAAAAACTAAGCACGAAATCTCCGTATTATATCTCATTTAAAGTAATAATTAAAGGTGTAAATGCGCATTTCAACCCGTATAATATGAGTCAATGGCCAGACGGTATTATTGTTAAGGAGTTTATTCACTTCTCCAGGAGATTTGATAACAGGCAAAATAATGATAATAATAATAATAATAATAATAATAATAATAATAACAATAATAATAATAATAATAATAGGCGCCCTAACGGTAATGCCTGAAAGTTGTACGGTGTAAAATAATAATAATCTTACTAATAATAAATTCTCTATCAGTCATGGCGGATAACTTGTTGAAAATAGTCTCCTATAATGTAAGGTCAGTGAGGAATTCAACTGTAGATGTCCATAAAATCTGCGACAGTGCAGATTTGATACTCCTGCAGGAGCACTGGCTACCTAAGCAAGAGCTAAAATTCCTCTCTACCATCCATGATGACTTTATGTACCATGCATCATCAGCAGTTGACTTGTCAGATTAATTAATGTACGTTACCTTTTGGTGGTGTTGCTTTCTTAATAAGGAAAAATCTGTCAAAACATATAAAATTTTTAACAAGCGATAATGTAAGGTTGTTGGGCATTGAATTACAAGTGAAGAAAGATTGCATATTAATTGTAAACTGCTATTTACCATATAACAACGGCAGTAATCTAGGTGAATACATTGATTTGCTGTACAAAATTAAGTCATTATGAGATAACCCCAAATATTCTCACTGTATAATAATGTGGGACTTTAACGCGCATGTGAACTCGGAATCCTTTGTAGAATTGGGTAACATGTGCGAGTCGGCCAATTTAAGTATAAGTGATGTAGATGTATTAGGGGTAGCCAGTGGTAATTTTACATACGTTAGTGATATGAGTGGTACCACCAGGTGGATTGATCATTGTCTCACTCGTAATAATCTAAAGGATCGAATTGTTAGAGTTCATATTCTGCATGATTTCCTTCTTTCTGATCATAGACTATTAGTAGGCTGACCATACGTACCGTTTTGAACGGGACAGTACCGTTTGTTTTATATTTCCTGGCCGTCCCGTCGTTTTAATAAAAATGTCAATTTTGTCCCGGTTTATGTACTTACTTTTTCATGAATACAGAATATTACATAACCCCCGTCCCTTTTTTGCCATCCCAATGTCCCGTTTTTGTCTCAAGGAAATATGGTCAGCCTAACTATTAGAAATATTAATTAACGTTACCAATTTATGCCCAGCACGACTTAGCAAGAACTCAATAGGTAAGAATAATCGCGTCGATTGGTCCAATGTTATGATGCAGCAGAGAATAGAATACAAAGGCAGAACAAGTCACCTCTTTAATAATTTAGAAATTTTGCACCTTGCCTGTAATAATCTTTGCTCAAATGATTCTCACTGTAAACTCATAGATAGGTATTATAGTAAGATAATATCCCTGTTAAGAGAAGCAGGAAGCCCCCTGATTAAATCTTACAACTATCATACTAAGATTATTCCTGGATGGAATGATTTTATTGCCCCCCCTGAAGAGGGAATCGAAAGACGCCTATGATTTGTGGTGCTTTCATGGTAGACCCAGATTAGGACCAGTATACTTGAATGTGTGCAGAAGTCGGGGTCAGTATAAGGTGCCATAAGGCGATATAAACAGGAAGAAGAGTCTATTCGAGCATCAAAAGCCTGTGAAACTCGCATACATAATAATAATACAATTTTTTGGAAATTTGTTAAGAATAAAACTGGTGTCAAAAATGTCCTCCCTCCGACAATCGATGGGGTTTCGTGAGAGGATGAAATTGCAAAGCTGTGGAAAAACCACTATTCTAACATTCTTAACAGTGTGAGTAGGGATAATCTTAAGATAGATTGCAGCGAAACGATTGTAGGAGGGACAAAGGAAAATATTTTTATATCATTTTCTGAAGTAAAGTGATTAATTAAAGAGTTAAAGACTGGTTCTGCGTCAGGGGTAGATGACTTATCGAATGAGCACTTAAAATATGCAAATGACGTAGTATGTCTGCATATATCATTGCTCCTATCAGCCATGCTGGCTCATAGCTTTAAAAGGTCCCACTCAACTGACCTGTGTATCTATGTACTTAAAGAAACAATATCTAAATACATTGACAGTAATTCAACTATTTATAGCTGTTTCCTAGATATAAATAAGGCATATGATAGGGTGAACCACAATATTTTATTTGCAAAACTAGAAGACAGGAAGGTTCCCATGTACATATTAAATTTATTGAAATTTTGATATTCCCACCAATCTTTCACTGTTAGGTGGGGCAATGTACTATCCGAGTGTTTTGGCTCCTCTTGTGGGGTGAGACAAGGTTCTTTGCTCTCCCCTATGCTGTTTAATGTGTATATCGACGGATTAATTACTTCACTTAATGAGGCAACAGTGGGATGTTGTATAGATAACACAAGGATAAATAACTTAGTTTATGCCGATGATATGGTGTTAATAGTCCCTCTGTTAAAGGTCTGAATCGGTTACTAAAAGTCTGCGAAGTGTATTCGCAGAAACATGATATTCTTTTTAATGTTACAAAAACTAAGGTTATGCAATTTCATCCTAAAAGCTGTAATTAGCCAGCTGATATAAGGTTTAAAATGAATGGTGAAGTAATTGAGGAAGTACAAGAGTTTAAGTATTTGGGTCAAACTATTACCAGCTCCTTGAGTGATGAATCGGATATAAGAAAACACTTTCGATTCTGTACAAGTGAAGCTAAAGACACTTTCTTTCGTACTTTCTGCAGTAATATATACGGTCAGCAACTCTGGGTGAATTATAAAAAATGTTCTGGCAGAACCCTAAATTTGCTGTACAAGAGGTCTTTTAGACTCTTACATAAATTACCCCCGCGATGCTCAGCTTCGCAAATGTTTGCCACCCGCAATGTCCCGAGCTTCCCGGAGGTAACAAGACGTGCTCAACACAGTCTAATGCAAAGAATTAAAACATCAACCAACCCGATCATCCAAGCTATCCATGAGTCCTGCCATTTATCCTCTAAGCTATGGAATTCTTTGTACGAAAACGTTTGTCTGTAGCTCCACTTAACTTCGACATTACAGTATTATTTCTAATCAATTGTGTGTATATTTCTATCCTTAGTATATGAACTGTCATTGTATTTATAGTATTTGTCATATGGAGTATAGTCTGCCAATAAACTTTTTCATTTCATTTTCAATAAATATAGCACTAAAAATTGTGGGAGGAGCACACAAATTTCTAAGGAAAAACTACCAATTTTAGCACTTTGCCTTTCTTGTCTAAATTCGTTCTGAACGAATTCAAAACAACAGGATCAAATGGATTGTTTACAACCAATTTTATAGATAATGCCTGAATTATATATAGGTCACAAAAAAATAAAAAATATAAAAATAAATTGAAAAATAAAAATTGTAAGAGGAGCATACTAATTTATAAGGGAAAACTACCAAAGTTTTAGCACCCTGCCCTTCTTGTCTAAATCTGTTCTGAACGAATTCAAAACAACAGGATCAAGTGGAAAAAGACCTTGGCTCATGTTAAAGTTATTTGTAAGTTGGATAATAGCAGACTGAAGAATATTTCTATTAACAATGTTGCTAGAGTGAAACAAAACTGTAGCATTATTCTAATCAATACAGTAGGATAACTCTGACAAATGGACAAAAATGGCATTGGACGACTATCCCGTTCTAACAAATATTGATGCTGTTTTACACGCGTGTGCAAATTCTTTCCCGTCTGACCACTGTAAAAGGAATCGCATTGTTTACAACCAATTTTATAGATAATGCCTGAGTTATTGGTAGGGCTATTTTTAATATGATATTTCCTTTCCTTCGTGGTTTTTTCACCATAAATATTTTTCACGTGTTACTTTCGTGAAATAATTTTCATATATATATATATATATATATAATATATATATATATTAGGGTTGTTCTTGTTTGGGCTTAAATTTAAAATTTTGCGATTTTTATTAATGCACCCTGGGATATTGTGCGAATAGCTATAAAAACTAATGCTGTAAAATTTGAGAGCGATCGCATAATTTTTACTACTTCCCCCGGGTGAATAATAGGATAGTGTTGTACGTGTTTTGAAAATTGTCGTTGCGGAATGCCGTTGGATGGAACTGATATCTTCGGCATGTCAGTACTTTGTAGTTGAATTGTATACTCGGTCCCCCTATACTCGAGTATTAGCTCCTCAATCGGGGGGGAGGTCTCATGGGCGCCCATCTCCCACTCATTGTTGCCTAGATTGCAGAAGTCACGGTGGACTTGCGAGCGTCAGGGTAGCTCTGAGCAGTGCGTCTCGACGACATGGAGGAGGAACTGACGCTGGTCCTCGTCCTTTGTCAGTGCCAGGTTGTAGTCCTGCATCATAGCGACGCCACGCTCAGCGAAGTCGTTAGTGACGCGGAGACTCGCCACCCGCCGCGCGGCGGCGGCATACCTTGGGTCACTGGGCCACTCCGCTGAGTCGGAGGACAGGAAGGCGCCATCGATGCGTAGCACGTGGAACAAGAGCCTCGATGACTGGGTGACGAAATCTGGGAGGGTCTTGCCGTTCACCACAGCCGGCTTCGGCTCGACGACGACGCGCTTCGGGGAACTGTCCGAGCACTCCTGCTCCTCGAGTGCCTTCACCATCATCCTCTTTGTCTCCGCAGATGTGTTGTCGTCGAAGAAGGCGAGCGACACGAGTGGCTCGCTCAGATACCACAGGTGCCAGCGCGCGAAGCCGTCGGCCAGAAACTTGGTGAGTGCCTTGTCCTCGTAGCCGACGAGGTCCTGGAGGAGGGCAAGGTCGTTCGCCGGGGCGGTGGCAGGGTTTGGTGAAGCGAACCAGGCCGGGACGTAGAAGGCAAGGGCGAAGTTGATGAATCGCCTGAGACCGGTCCGCTCCCGCGCGGTGAGAACCAACTGTTCGCGGAACAGGAACATCTTGAAGCAATAAATGGCCTTCGCCATCCAGCGCGCGAGGTGGAGGGCGCCTGGGCGCATGAACCGGATGCCGCGCGTGGGCACGCCGTCGAGGACGATAATGGAAAGCTCCAAGAGCTCGCGGTAGTCATCGTGCCGCTGCTGTCGGGAGAGGTGGAAATGGTAGCGGGCGATGAGGTTGTAGCGCGCGTCCATGAGGGCCGCCGTGGCCTCCTCGTCGTCGATGACCAGGTGGCGCTCGGTGTTGATGGAATCCCACCGTCCTTTGAATAGCTTGAAGAGCTGGACGTTGGGACCGGAGGAGGCGCGGAAACACTAGCCAAACACCTTGGCGGCGGCGAGTTCGAGCATGTGGTGGCGGCAGACAAGGTTGAGCAGATCCTTGCCCAGCTTCTGTTCGATGAGCACGCAGGCGCCCGCGCGCGCGCCGGTGTTGGACGCCGTCGTATCGAAGCTCAGGCCGGCGACGCGGTTTGCGATGCCCCAGTCCTCCAGCGCCTCGACGACAGCGTCCGCCATTGCTTGACCAGTGCCAGTGCTGAGCTTTGGGACAGCGAGGAGCTTGGCGACTCCTTCGCCGAGACAAGGACGGGCAGCCGTTCGACGTTGTCCGCGCCTCCCGTCACGTCGGCCACCAGCTTCCCGTCCCAGTGTACGATGAACGGGGTGTCGGGCGGAAATGCCCGCTTGATGACGGCGGCGGCTTCATTGCGGTGCTTGATGCGCGAGTGGTAGAACGACGACCGGATGACGGTAAGTTCCGTAACATTGTGCCCAAGACTCTCGGCAATCGCCGCCACGACGTGGACTGCCTTGTTGTCTGCGATGTGCGCGCGGTCGAGCGCGCCGGCCACCTTCGGTGTGATGACCTGCTGTCGCCGCGGCGTTTCGGCGGCGGCGGCGGGATGGCGGCGCTGGATGTCGCCGGCTGGGCGTGGGCGTCGTTGCTTTGTCGGGCGCGCCGTGGGCTGCCCTCGCTGGAGCTGGAGTCCAGTTTGAGTTTGGTCACTTACACCTCAGCGCGCTTCAGTTCTGCCTCCTTCTCCTGGCGCGCGCGATCCTCTGCGATGCGATGCGCCTGTCGCGCCTCACGCTCGGCGAGGAGGCGATCGACGCCGAGCATCGCCCCACGCCGACCGTACTCGCACTGGGCCAGGAGAAACGCCTTGTCCTCCTGAATGACGAGCATCTTCAGCGCGTTCCCGTGGGCGATGTCGAATAGATTGTTGAGACCGGGATTGTTGAGGTCGAGATCCGGGCGATTTCCTAAAACTCGCGGAATTCGTTGATGACGATATCAGCCGCCTTACGTATTGTCTGTTTGCCGATGATGTGCACATGGAAGAAGCGGCTCAGGACCTCTCCTTTCGACGGCAGCTTTGAGCCGGTCAAGGACTCAGATGGGTGGCCTACCAGGAACACCTTGGTTGACTTCCGCGTCGTACGCTTAACAGTTGCAGTCGATGACATGATTTCAAGTCTGTGAAGGGAAAAATGTTAAAACTTATTAGAAAAATAGACACCTTATAACATGAAATATAACAATTAATGTAAATTGATGATATAGATTTAAATAATGAATAAAAATGAAATGAAATAAAATTAAAATATGATTCCCTCGCTAGCAAGCTAACATTGTCATCTACAAGTTTACTTTTCCACAATTTATTTGAGAAATCAATACCTTGGAGGCTTGGCTTCTAGGCCTATAAGGGAAGACGAAACTAAAATATCTGCATAACCGACTCCGACGCTAGGATGGCAATAACTGAGTTATTGCGTAATATTATTTACTAAATCCGAACGCATTAGAAGGCGAAGCAATCGAAGAAGCAACCCAAAAGTTAACTGAGTTCACAGGGTGGAGAATACAAAAATGCCCGGGGGAGGTTTTAAAAATTATCCGATTTCTCTCAAACTTCACATGATTTGTTTTTATGGCTATTCGCACAATATCCGGGGACGCGGTCATAACAATTAAAAAGTCTCAAAACAACAACAACCCTATACATACATATATATATATATATATATATATATATATATGTGTGTGTGTGTGTGTGTGTGTGTGTGTGTGTAAAAATGAACAATGAATAATGCCTATATTCGTTATATTCATATAATACTTATATTTGCATATATTTATATTCATATTCATTTTGACATGGAGATCAAAATCGCATAACGGAGACGCGAGTTTGGAAAAATAAATTATTTCCTCTCTATTTTATTTCTGCCGAATAATTGGTGAATTGTTTCTTTTTAAATTACTTAATTTTTTTTAGATTTAGCTTAATAATGAAACCTGGTTAAATTCTGCAATGCTCATTTTCTGTATACATTCTTTCTTCGTTATAAAAGATGAAGTCATGTCTTGCTTAAAGTTTAATTTTAAATTTTAAGCCTTTAATCTTTGCTCATATGCATGTTTAAGTGTAATTCATAATAAAATGCATATTTCAATTTCCATTTTTAGTTAACTCGGCAGATCATGATAACATCAGATCTGTCAATATGCGGTTTAAAATAAAATATGGCTTCATCTTCAAATATCTTGCTTATCCGTTTAGACGTTGCCACAGTTAAAATATTTACCTTAACTTCAAATATTTTGCAAAATAATGCAGCCTATTGAGAATAAAAACAAAACAAGTCAACATTAAATAATAATGATGTCCAAAAAATTTGGGTATATAAACTCATGTAATTTTTCAAATTGTCATTCTGATTTGGCTGATCTAACTTAGAGGCTGAGCATTAGTTGCATGGCCGTAACTACCTATGAGGTCACCGAGGTCCGGACCTCGGTAATTATTTCCTAAAAAGAAAAAAAGAGACTGAACTGTTCTCCGTGTATGAAACGCATATTACCGCTTTTCTTTTGAAAAGAGGGAGCGTCGAGCGTGTATTAAACATTAGAGGGCTTTTATTATAGACAAGGGTTTTGTGTTTAGTGTATAGCTTGGGTTGTGTTTGTAGATGTCATTTTGGTCTGAATTTTGCTCGTCCCGCCGCGCTCGAAAAAAATCTGGACCTCACTAATTTCTAAACCCTAGTTACGGCCCTGATTAGTTGTAACATTTTAGCAGTAAAACTACAGTAAGAGAAAATCTTTGTCTTCTTCGAGCCTTGCTCTTTTCACAGAACTTAGTCTTAAATAGAGAAAAATAATTTCCCGATACGTTACAGTAAAGAAGAATCGGGGAACCTTCAGAGAATTTAGTAAATTCCACAGAATCCTCCGATCCACTACCCCGGAGTAACAAATCCGTTGCTGCCGCCTAACCAGAACCCCCGTCAACTTCGAACCGACCAAGGCCATAGACGGAGTGGTTAATATATACAGGGTGTCCGAGAATTATCTGTACAATTTTTGGCTGTTATTAAAAGTCAACCATGAAGTGTAGAAATTCCAGTGTCCCATTTTACAGAGAATCTCATTAAGTTTTTTCTGATACCAAGTTTTGACAAGTTTTTTAGAAATTCCAGTGTGTCCGAACATTATCTGTACAATTTCATCTTTTAATAAAATTCTTGATAACACACGTAAAATTCTTAAGCAAGATTATTTAGAATCTGTATTTTCAAAAGTTTCTTTTATTAAAGTAACGTTGTTACAAACATTCGATATGTGCACCATTAGTGATTCGCAAAACATCCAATCGATACTCCAAATGTTGCCATGTACGCTGCAGCATATCCACATCAATTCGCTCAATAGCAGCTGTGATTCTTGCTTTTAAATCATCAGTGTCTGTCACCCGCGTACATTTCTAAAAAACTTGTCAAAACGTGGTATCAGAAAAAACATAATGAGATTCTCTGTAAAATGGGACAAAACTGGAATTTCTACAGTTCATGGTTGACTTTTAATAACAGCCAAAAATTGTACAGATAATTCTCGGACACCCGGTATATATATATATATATATATATATATATATGTGTGTGTGTGTGTGTGTGTGTGTGTGTGTGTGTGTGTGTGAAAACGCCAATTAGCCTTTATTTTGCGTATACATAATGCTATACTATTATTTCGACTTATATTTTGTGCGTAACTTGTGTTTATCTCACTGGCCTTTTCTCTTATTACAGGTATTTGCTATTACGTTTGCTGCACAACACTAAGAAATATTGTATGCAATGCAAAGACAGTTTACAAGAAAAGTACAGAACAAATCATTGTAAGTTTTAGTGTGCTGTCTATATGGACGTGGTCACACATATTTAGTATCCACATTATGTTATTTTTATCACAAAAGTCATTTTCGTGTGATATATATATATATATACAGGGGTTAGACAAAATAACATGAACACCCGCCGATTTCACCGGTTATCTTTACGGACTGCTCAGACACAAAGTAAACGGTCAAATGACTAGCAAACCTATTTAAATGCGTAACAGAGAGTGTATACGTCATGTTATAACCCTCACGTTGTTTTTAAAGATCTGAGTGAATTATGAACTAGCAGTTATGAAAGACCTGTCAGACTTCCAAAGAGGGCAAATTGTCGGAGCGCGGATGGCTGGTGCATCGGTGACGAAAACCGCTCAGATGTTCAATGTATCCAGAGGACGCAAGAAGAAGCTGTGTGATCGAGACCGCCGGGTGCTAAAGCGCATTGTGACAAAGAACCATAAGACCACAGCTCCAAAAGTGACTGCAGAGCTTAACCAGCATCTTGCAAGCCCGGTATCGACCAGAACTGTACGCCGCGAGCTCCATGGAGCTGGATACCATGGGAGGGCTGCAATTGCCAAACCCTTCCTTTCGCACATCAACATTGAGCGGCGCAGAAAATGGTGTAATGACCATAAGAATTGGTCAATGGACCGGTGGAAGAATGTAGTCTACTCCGACGAATCCTCCTTTACGCTATTTCCATGTTCCGGTCGAGTTTACGTCTGGAGACAGCCTAAAGATGCTTATGACCCCGACTGCCTGACCCCAACCGTTAAGCATGGAAGCGGATCTGTGATGGTTTGGGCAGCAATATCGTGGAATACTCTTGGCCCAGCTGTAGTACTGCATGGTAGCGTTAACGCCCAGGTCTATCTGTCAATATTGGCTGAGCAGGTCCATCCCATGGTCCAAACGCTGTTTCCCAATGGCGGCGCCGTCTTCTAGGATGATAATGCACCAATCCACACCGCTGGGGTCGTTAAAAACTGGTTTGAAGAGCATGTTAGTGAAGTAGAACGCTTGGATTGGCCTCCACAATTCCCGGATCTTAACATTATCGAGCATCTGTGGTGTCAGTTGGAGCAGCCGGTCAGAAGCCGATTCCCACCGCCGGCGTCTTTGGAGGAACTGGAGCAGGGTTTGCTCGAAGAATGGCTCAGGATTCCTCTAGCCACTGTCCAAAAGCTGTATGAATCAATTCCCCGACGCATTGCAGCTGTTATTGCCGCTAAAGGAGGACCAACTCCATATTAAGAATAAAAACCGCCATTTATCAAGGTGTTCATATTATTTTGTCCAACCCCTATATATATATATATATATATATATATATATATATATATATATATATATATATGACATGGAAAACTACATCATGTGATACCTTTGGTTAGCTTCCTCCCGAATTGTTCATTCTGATGAAGGTCAAGCTTTTCACTCCACCTTAGACCTACAGTTTAACGTGGAATCCGAACCACGCCCCACCAGTATCGGTCTTAACCACTAGGCCACCCAGGGTATCCATTTATCTACCAACCACTTTCTTTATTGTGTGGAAGGATGAACAGTTGGGTTTTGCTGCGCGCCGGCTGCCGTCAGCGGGTTTCGTTCACGGGGCCGATGGATTCGTAGTCAGCGACGCTAACCACTACACCACCGACGCGCATGATATAGTTGTATAATTATATTAACAGAGAAAATTCTTTGTTGGCGATATTATATATTTCACTTTTCTCTTATTTTATCTTAGCACTAATGACGAAAATTAAAACACACACACACACACACACACACACACACACACACACATATATATATATATATATGGGTAATAGGAAAACGACACATGCTGAACAATGTATGCAAACGTTTAGAACATTTTTAATTTTCGTCATTAGTGCTAAAATAAAAATAAGAAAAGTAAAATATATTTCGCCAACAAAGAATATTCTATGTTAATATAATTATATTACTATACCGCATGATGTATTTTTCCATGTCAGACAGTAGTATATTGTTTCTTTGTCCATTATTTATAGGAAACGTTGGGGGACCTCAACCAATCAAAATATGGACGTCGCTCAAAATTTACTTGACACGTTTGTACAGCCTCATTCATTTCCGGCCGCAAGTCATCGTTGGGCCAACATCGGGGAAATGTAAATAAGCTTTACTTTATATATATATATATATATATATATATATATATATATATATAGAGGGTATCCCATAAGTCCGGCATCATAGGAAAAATAATAAAAAAAGGCAAAACAAAAGCTTTTATTTACAGAACGTGCTCAATATGTCCACCATTGTTTTCAATACACAAATTCAGACGTGATACCCAGTCAGCAAGCACACGGTGAATGATGTCAGGAGTAATGGTGTTACATGCCCCAATAATGCGCTGCCGCAAATGTTCAACACTCCTATTTTTCTCTGCGTACACCAGCGCTTTCAAGTGGCCGCAGAGATAAAAATCTAGTGGCGTGAGATCCGGGCCTCTAGCTGGCCATTCCACAGGCCCTCGACGTCCTATCCAATGACCAGGGAATTGTTGGTACAGGTATTCCCTTACTTGGGTGCTGTAATGTGCAGGAGCGCCGTCTTGCTGGAACCATGGTGGGAAATTTCCTTCTTCGTTCATGACACTGGGAAATGCTTCTTCCTTGAGCATACGTAGGTAAGTGCCTCTCGTGACATGTTCATCGAAAAAGAGGGGGGCCTATGATGCGATCCTTCCAAATGCCACACCATACCATCACCCGAGATGCACCTTGTTGCTTTGAAGAGGTATACCATTGAGGGTTGTTTTGAGACCAGTAGCGGGTGTTCTGTCGATTTACCTCACCATTTCCATAAAATACAGCCTCGTCACTGAACAGAATGGTGGACGGGAAATTGGCATCCCGAGCATATTGTTCCGTAGCCCTTTCACAAAATTCCATCCGCCGGTCGGGATCATCTTCGCTTAATTTCTGTAGGATCTGAAGTTTATATAGATGCCATTTGTGAGCCTGAAGAATGCGATGGATGCTACTTTTCGACACTCCTCTCTCGGCAGACAATCGCCGAAGAGACTTATTGGGACTTCTGTTAAAATGAACCAGGATAGCAGTCGCTGTCAGTGGACCTCCTTGAAGGTCCACTGCATGGTTTATCTTCTATGGATCCTGTTTCCTTAAACTTTGCAACAAGTCTGCTAACACAACTCTGTGTTATTGGCTCGCGGTCTGGATGCAGTCTGTTAAATTCAGCAGCGGCCTCTCTTCGACTCCGATTCCCTATGAGTAGAATTATCTGGATTCGTTCTTCCTTGCTCACAGACATTATGGCCTGTAGAAAGAGAAAAATATGCATTATGGTTTGTAGAAATAGAAAAATATGAATTTCTCCTATGATGCCGGACTTATGGGACACCCTGTATATATATATATCGTCGGGTGTTGTGATTAACAATCACTTGTGAGATCGAACAACGCATGTAGGATTCTAAAGATACATTTTTTATACACATCACTCAATACCGATGCCCAGGGCCGTTTCTAGCCATTAGCGGGCCCTAAGCGGTATACCCATTTGAGGCCCCACCCCTCCATCCACCAACTCACGCCTTACTACATCACCTCAGCACACACATACAAAAAATAGCTGTGTTAATAAAAAACAATTATGAAACAATTTTAATGTAACATTTATGTCCAAAACAACAAATATGTACTTTCAGAAGACAAACAGAAAAAATACTCTTCAGGAAATTCCTGAAAATTAGATTATATATTATTTAGAATAAATGACAGAACTATATATACAAAAATAATGCAATTATCAACTACCAAACAATTACTAACTCTACGATACAATCGTGTAATAGCTAACAGTTATACAGAACAGTTTGTATCTTCAAAATTTTTACCTCCTAGATTTTTTCTGGGCGAAATCATCAATAACATCATCATATGAAATTCCCTGCCAACGTCCTGGTTGATGCTTATGATGCCAAGGCCACCGAGGCGATCCTGCCCCATTGATGATCTGAGGTAGTTCTTGATTAGCTTCATCTTAGAGAAGCTCCTCTCGGCTGACGCTACTGTCACAGGTAGAGTGCAGGCAATTCTTAGTGCAACCCAGAGATTGGGGTATAGTTCCTCCAGTTGCTTCTGATGAATGAAGGAGAGAAACTCCAATGCAATCATGTTGTGTGAAGGTAAAGTCGGCAAGTTCTTAATTTCGAGGGCCAGTTCTCTTCCATCAATGTCAGAGTCAGCTCCAGAGCTCAGTATCTTTGAGAGCTTTTCACACTTGCAGGACAAGTCTTCTTTGGTCATTGTGATGAAGTTTAGGAGAACCCAAAATATGTCTCTCACATCATCTAATGTTTTGAATCTCTCATTTATTGACCCGATGGCACAATCCACCACCACATTGAAAAATTTGACTTCCAGCCTCTTTAAAGCTTCTGTAAATGGTTCGTCAGGAGCTTCGTAAGCAAAGTGCTTTTTTGTGGATCTGAGCCTCTTCTCCTTCAGCACAGCCTCCACATTGATTTCCTCACACATGTCCCTAGCTACGACTTGTGCTGCAACAAAACCTGTGTTTCTGTAGCTGGTGAGTGAGTCTTTTGTTTTTGTGACGAGGTTGACTGCCACATCAAACTGCATTGTAGGAGACTGCAGAAGTTTGCTCGCATGGTTAACTGCATGAAGAATGTCATACCATACTACTGTGCAAATCTGAAAGCGATAAGACCCTACCTCCTCTGCAATTGTTTGTGCTTCAGTCCTGGCTATGGCATCTGTGGCATTGTTTCTGACTTCCAACAGGGCCTCTCTGATGTTGTGGCTCTGGTATCACACGGCCTCAATGCTCTTAAGCCGGCTCTCCCACCTGGTTTCACTCCAAGACTTGAGTGTTATGTTCACGTGTTTCTTTAGGATTGTCCATCTCTGTGTAGCTGCTGCAAAAAGGCTGTACAATTTTTGTACGTTGCCCAAGAAGCTGGTGGCATCTGTGGAAGCTTTAGCTACATCAGCCACTACAAGATTCAGAGTGTGAGCCCCACATGGAACATAGAGTGCATGCACGACAGTTCTTCTCTAATAACCTTGCCTGAACACCTTTGTTCTTGCCCTTCATGTTCGCTCCGTTATCATATGACTGTCCTCTGCAGTTATCAAAGTGAATATTCAATTCATCTAGTCTCTTCAGAATCAGAACTGATAAACCCAGGCCTGTACTTTCTGAAGCCTCAAGAAAGCCCAAGAAGTATTCTTTTATTTCTGGTACTTCACCCATTTTAACAGTTCTGATAATAATCGACATCTGTTCTTGGTGGCTTATGTCTGGAGTGCAGTCTAAAATGAGTGAGTAATATTTAGCTTGTTTTATTTCTGCAACAATGGCATCCAAGATCTTCCCACTAATGGACCCAATGAGCTCATTTTGAATGATGTTTCCTAGGTAACTTGAATGACTATATTGGCCACTTTCGACTCTGCTGATGTGTTGTTTCATCACTGGATCAAATTTGGCAAGCAGCTCAACCTCCTTCAAGAAGTTGCCATTGTCTCGATTGTACAATGTAGAGGAAGACCCCCCTGAATGCAAGGTTTCTCTCTGCCAGTGATTGGATTATACTTACAAGACGTGTGAGAACATCTCGCCAGCGTCTTCGCTCTACCTCCATTAATGACATTTCAGTTTAGTCAATGGTCCTCCCAGTTTTTAGTCGCAGTTCCAGATCCTTCCATGTTGCCATGCTATCTGCATGTTCTGAACTATTTTCATGGCCTTTCAGAAGCGAACCAACGTTTATCCAGTCTGAAAGTCCATCCGTAATTAGTTTGTACGACTTCCTTGAAAACAACTTGCAGCAGAAGCAATAAAGAGCATCATTCCTTCTAGAGTACATCAGTCAATTTCGCTTTATTTTTTCCCCATTAATTACACAGCTCAACAAAAAATTTTTTTTGTTACGTTGCCAAGGAAATTCGTACGAATTTAGGGTATTTTGGGGTTGCTGAATTCCAAAATGAAAGTAGTTTTTCCGATTTGGCTCTAGTTCTTGAGATAATGAATACCCTCAATTAATAGGAAACGTAACCATAACTCGTGCATATGGGAAACTACCGGAACATTCTAGATGGTGAGACACGCGAATATTCTTAGTGTTTACTCCGCGATCATTCTAGAATATTCCCCCTCCGTATATAAGTCATCGGCCACCCAACCAGTAGTCAGTTGACAGTTGGCAGTGGAGCGGTACGTGTTGTCTGTTGTGTTTTTCGTGTTTCAATGGGGTACCAATTATCTCATAAATTAGAGCCAATCTAGCAAAACCGATGTCATATTCGGAATCAGCACCACAAAGTTACCCCAAAATCACTCTAATATGATTGGCAATAAAATGAGTGTTGACCAGTGTTAATGTTCTGTACATGTAATGGTGATGAACGCTTCTACCGTCCTCTCTTTTAGGGAATGTGAAATCTGGACTGATTTGAAATGGTCCTCGAGACACCAGATCTGTCTTCAAGGCATCTGACAGGATAACTGGCCAGTCACACGGATCAAGCAGTGGAGCAGATCTTGGTTCTTGTTGCTCAGTAGAAATGCCTGTGTGTGGTGTTTGAAGCTGAACAGAAGATGGGCCACTTGTTGGTTCATCCGGCTCTACTTCTACTGGTGTTTGAGGTTACATAGAGGATGGTCCTGCTGTTGGCTCATGATGCTCATCAGGCTTTTCTGAGGATGGCTTTTCCAAATATTTCAGTAGTGCTCCTGAGAAGAACATAACATTACATATTCTGTTAATTTTTGTTAAAATACTCTTTCTTATCTTGTTTGATAATTGATCTGTATGAACAGAATTTGAGGTGATGTGATCCATTAAATTTCACATTTCGAAATATTATAAATATTACAGAGACTAGCTTACTCTACACGATTCCTGAGCACTTGCCTAGCCTGATGGTCTACCTAACCTAGTTGCCTGAACTGTAATCATAAGAATATACAAGTGGTACATCTCACCTGTGCTACTGGAAAGCTTCTCCTCCTCTATTTTCTTCTTTTTCCATTTTTCAGCTCCTGATGGATAATGTCGTTTCATTTTCCAAGATACACGAAGTCACATCTAGTTAACCACAACTAATCTGCTAAATAATAATAATCATAATAATAATGATGATGATAGTAATAATAATAATAATAATAATAATAATAATAATTGTAATGTTAATCAAATACATTCAAATAATCAGACCATTTAGGTTTTAACCAACAAAATTCACAATATCTGTAAAAGATGAGAAAAGAATTAATAAACTTGAAAACATAACGAAAATAATCCTAGGTTTTAAAGTGTTACAGAATCTCTTAAAAATAATTAGTAAGTTAGTGAAATAATGTTTTACAATACTAGAAAAATTAAGCATTTAGGAAAGTATAAGCATATAGTAAGAATAAAGTTAAATAATATAGAAATAAGATCTCACAAAAGTTATTTACACATAACGACCAAAACGTTTCGTTTGTCTCTGTTTCATCACATTTGTCTCATAAAAAAACTTTAATTAATACGACAATAATAATAATAATAATAAGGATAATAATAATAATAATAATAATAATAATAATAATAATAATAATATTGATAATAACTTCAGCTATATTCTTATTCTTGCCCACTGAGCTATGACCTGGGAGCCTGACTAGGGGCCCCCTAGTAGCAGCGGGGCCCTAAGCGGCCGCTTAGTCTGCTTATGCCAGGAAACGACCCTGCCGATGCCCGTAAATATTTGCGCATGTTTGAAGGAGAGCAACTTTAGCTCAACCCACCTTCTTATCCGCAGCTCGTTACTTAAAGAGCTGGTGCTGTTTCGACTCTAGATATTTAAATTCTTGTACATATTTTAGTTTTTCATTTCTCATTCTGGGACTGATACTTGAAGAATGACTGGAGTTCCCCGTACAGATATGCTTCATTAGCTTTGCAACGTTGAAAGAACACCACGGTTCTGCAAGCGTAACTCTTCAGCTTTCAGGAGACGCATTAAGTCTAACAGAAGGAACTGATAGCCCTCTATTACAGCCCGAGACCAAAGCACTCGTCTTCACATCGTATATACTATATTCATCTCATGAATCAGTCACGAATCGTGAGTCATCAGTATGTACATCAAACATCGATGAAGGGAATGAGGACCAAACCTCACTCCTCAGGAGATTCCAAAACACTCGTGCAACACATCAACGTTGCCAAGCCATAAATGGTTGACTGATATATATATATATATATATATATATATATATATATCGGCTATTGATTGGTGGCGCGGAAAACGCAGTTTAATAATAAACAGGAACACCAGAGAAAATACAAACATCCTTCAAGGTTTAATAGTACCAACGTTTCGGAATGCACTAATTCCATCTTCAGGGCTAAAACAATAAAATTCCAAATCACATACAAAATACAAATTGCTTAATAACAATTTAAAATAAACTTAAAAAATTATAAAAAGTAGCTAAGAAAATGTAAAACATTAAAACTAAAAGGTAAATAAATGTGAAGTTAAAAAGTTAAAATTATAAAAAAGTAAAAGCATTAAAACTGAAATGTAAATAAAATAAACTAGTACCTTAACCAAAACATAGCAGATCTATCGATGATTCGTCAGAATTTAGGTCTGGTTTTAGTTTATAAATAAACAGAGACTCCATAATTTTAAGCTTAAGGTCAGAGCTTCCGGCAGCAAGATAAAATTAATAGGTATCTTAGAAAACTTAAATCTAATAATATAATCTCAGACACGGTTTTTGCCAAATTATTTGTTTCTGGATCCAGCCCAGGCATTATGTATGGACTCCCTAAAATACACAAACCTAATTGTCCGCTTAGGCCAATTTTATCGGCTCTAGGAACTTTTAGTTATAACCTTTCAAAATTCTTGGTTCCCATACTATCACCTATAACTTATAATTTGTATACAGCACGGGATTCTTTTTCTTTCGTTAGAGAAATTACCTCATTAAATAATAATTCTTACACAATGGCTAGCTTCGATGTAAAATCTTTATTTACCAATGTGCCTGTTGCAGAAACTATTGATATATGTATTGACAATCTTTTTAATAATACTGATACTGTGCAGGGTTTTAATAGAGGCCAAATGAAAGAACTACTAAAATTTTCCGTGGAAGACCTTATATTTATATTCAACGGTGAATATTTTAAACAGACTGAAGGTGTTCAAATGGGTCTGCCTCTTGGTCCCACCTTAGCTAACGCGTTTCTGTGTCATCATGAAGTCAAATGGTTGAATGAGTGTCCTTCCAACTTTAAACCGGTTTTTTATAGAAGATATATTGATGACACTTTTCTCCTGTTTAAATCACCAGACCATATCCCTTTGTTTCGTAATTACCTTAATTCTAAGCACCCTAACATTCAATTTACTTCAGAAGTTGAATCTAATAGTTCTCTGTCCTTTTTGGACATTAAGATAATAAAACTAATTCCTCTTTTGAAACTTCCGTTTACCGAAAGCCGACATTCACCAATCTTACTACGAACTTTTCTTCCTTTATCCCTTTAGGTTTCAAACGAAATTTAGTCTCCACTCTGACCAATAGAGCTTTCAATATCTGTTCAGATTACTTCAAACTACACGATGAACTAGATTTCATCCGAAAACTCCTTGCCAAGAATAATTTCCCTTCTAGACTGGTGGAGACTACAATAGGCAGAACCTTAAATAGACTAATAAGCCCTACAACTAGAGACTTAATTACAGTCCCCAAAGATATCCTGTATTTCACTTTGCCCTATATGGGAACCTCAAGTTTTAACATTAGAAACAAACTTTTAAAATTGCTCAAGGAATTCTACCCACAACTGTGTATAAAAATTATATTCACCCCGTCTAAATCGATTTACCATTTATTTAAATACAAGGATGTTATTCCTACACTTCTTAAGTCATCTATAGTTTATCAATACAAGTGTGACCACTGTATGGGGTCATATATAGGTAAAACTAAAAGACATTTAAAATCTCGTATTTACGAACATCTCGGTAAATCGGTCGGTACAAATTTACCCCTTGGCAAACCACCTAATTCTCTCATACGTAATCACTCGCACAACAATAACCACCCAATTTCACAGTCTAATTTCATCGTACTTGCTGCCGGAAGCTCTGACCTTAAGCTTAAAATTATGGAGTCTCTGTTTATTTATAAACTAAAACCAGACCTAAATTCTGACGAATCATCGATAGATCTGCTATGTTTTGGTTAAGGTACTAGTTTATTTTATTTACATTTCAGTTTTAATGCTTTTACTTTTTTATAATTTTAACTTTTTAACTTCACATTTATTTACCTTTTAGTTTTAATGTTTTACATTTTCTTAGCTACTTTTTATAATTTTTAAAGTTTATTTTAAATTGTTATTAAGCAATTTGTATTTTGTATGTGATTTGGAATTTTATTGTTTTAGCCCTGAAGATGGAATTAGTGCATTCCGAAACGTTGGTACTATTAAACCTTGAAGGATGTTTGTATTTTCTCTGGTGTTCCTGTTTATTATATATATATATATATACATTTTAACTGCAAACAACACACAGTATAATTAATGTAAAGAACGACGCTTGTGTAGAAGAGCGTTCCGCACGAGATGAGGAGGGAGAACGAAAAAATGAAAAATGAGGTACCTCCCAGGAATCGAACCCGGAATCATCCAATTGCCGGTCGGACATGCTATCCACTACACCAAGGTCCTCGATCAATCAGAAGTCGTAATTCTCCTACATACGAGCGGAATCAAATGCCCTAAAGGGGGCACCTTCGCATGTGGTACATATATACATTCCGACCGGCAATTGGATGATCCCGGGTTCGATTCCTGGGAGGTACCTCATTTTTCATTTGCTCATTCTCCTTCCTCATCTTGTGCGGAACGCTCTTCTACACAAGCGTCGTTCTTTACATTAATTATACTGTGTGTTGTTTGCAGTTAAAATGTATATATGTACGGCATGCGAAGGGGCCCCCTCAGGGCACTTGATTTCTGCTCGTATGTAGGAGAATTACGACTTCTGATTGATCGAGGATCTTGGTGTAGTGGATAGCATGTCCGACCGGCAATTGGATGATCCAGGGCTCGATTCCTGGGAGGTACCTCATTTGTCATTTGCTCGTTCTCCCTCCTCATCTTGTGCGGAAGGCTCTTCTACACAAGCGTCGTTCTTTACATTAAAATATATATATATTATATTAGTGATGTAGCGGATGTCATTTTTTTCACATCCGCGGATGCGGATGCGGATGAGGATGTTTGATTTCAACATCCGCGGATGTCTACATTTTCGTTATTTTTTAGGATATATTCGAGATTTGTTGTGTTTAACGTATATAATAAGTTATTATATAGAGAGAGCTGTAGCTATAATGTAGTATAATTGATTAATTGTACAATAATTGCTGTACTTTTCTCTGAACATATAAAATAATATCAAGCATCTAACTAATATAGAAATCAATTAGTGAATTCGTCTGCAAATAAATTCGTTATATTTTGTTGAGTTTCAGCCACAATTAGAAACCATAATTGTGTTACCAGGATGCGGGACGTGAACCCAACTCAAATGCACCCCACCGACCTCTTTCCCCAACCTCCACCCTTATAGAAAGAGATCTTTAATTAGCTTGATAACTATTTATATTAAGTTTAAAGTTTTATTAGGCATATTTATAAATGAGTAATTAAAATAAAGTAAACTAAGATGTTCATCGTTTAATGTTCAAACTTAATTATAGGAAGGTTATGCTTAAGGAACATTAATTTTTCTGCCTTTCTGCTGCCAGTCTGTTTCTCTTTTCATCATATATTAATCCAGCACTGCTAAATAATCTCTCGCTTGGTACGTTTGTTGGAGGACAGGCTAAATGTTTCCTTGCAAGTTTACTCAAGTATGGATAGATATTCTGCGTATTTTTCCACCAACTAATAGGATTGTCACATGCAGCCAGGCGTTTTTCTTGGTGATAGCTCTCGATCTTTTTACTACATCTTTTGACATCGCGTAGGTCTCGTCATTGCTGCTTGACTCAAGAAACTGAGAGACAGATTCTGTGATAGATTTGCTTGTTGAAGGTGTTGGTTCTGTCACTGAAACTTTTATTCTTTTGGTGGGTGGCGAAGCGACAGATTCAAGAGATTGAAGCTCTTCACCTGCTTTGCCAAGTGATGATTTAACTCGTTCTAATGTACTAGGTGAAAATAACTTAGCTTTGTAACGTGGATCTAAGTAGGTTGCAAGAGAGTAACTTCATACAAGAACAGCCTCTCGTCTTGTCGCTTGCATCACTTTTGCGCACAATGAACTAGTTCTATTAATATAGTAGAATTTGATAATTTCCGCTTATTAATGACATTTTATCTCAACGGTCCACATCCGCACGACATCCGCAGTCCAAAGTGCGGATGCGGGTGCGGATGCGGATGCGAGAAAATGTGCGGATGTTCCGCGGATGCGGATGCGAATGTGACCTACATCACTAATATATATATATATATATATATATGTGTGTGTGTGTGTGTACACAGTCTTTTTTACCAGCCCTTTATACATGGCCCCTTGTTTACAAAAAAGTCGTCATTCTTTCTGTTCTTTCAAGCAGTTTTCCATCAGTTTTATTTCTACCCATCGTTTTTGTCATTCAGGTAAATTCATTTACCGTCTTTTCTCCTGATAAAGCTCAAAACCCATTCTCAAACCTGGCCACCATCACAATCCTAGAGGTTTACTGTGTTTGTACTCCAATATTTCTCTTAGAATTTGTGCTATTCCTTGCTCTTTCCTTTAATTCATCAATAACCTTTTAAATTGAACACTCTGATCATACACCTCTATACCGGAGAATCCATCTTCCACATTCGTATTCCTCTTCCTGTTTGAAGACCAGCCGCATTTAGTTCAGATGTGTTGTGTTTGGCACAGAAATATTTTCTGCTCTGTTTTCAAATAACCGCTTTAGAGTATTTATTTCACGAAGCAATGAATTAAACTCAAGACATACTGTATGTTCGACTTCATCCATCAATTTTAGTTCATAAGAGGTCGATAATGCGCATGTAACAACCTTGCCTTTACTAATCCGTCTGACGTTCAGCAGTTTAATCAGGATTGGACCCTTACCCTTCATCGTAACATGGTAGAGGTTGTAGGCACCATTCGACCAGGGAAGTACGTCGGTCAAGTACGGCTTATATCCCAATCTCAAACTAAATACACCTGCGCTGTTTTCCTTTCTTCTAATTCTATTGACTATCCAAAATTCTTTGACTACTTCACTTCTAAAGTGGAATACATTCTATTCCGCTTTACATTGCTGAAATCTTCATTTTAGGAGATGTCAATGTTCACCAACACCTTTGGCTTTCCTGAATGACATAGAGCAGATTGTACAGCATCCTACTCGTAACCCGATCGCATTGGAGATAGGCCCAACATTCTGGATTTACTTCTTACCTCTCAGCACTCTTCTTACTCTTTGAAACCGTTTTCTCCTTTGGAATCCTCCAACCACAATCTTATAACTGTTTCCTCTTCTGTCGCTCAAACCGGTCTTTGGATGCTCCCAAGAGGAGGTGCCCTTAGCACTTTGGCGTTGCTGATTGGGAGGCCTTTAGGCAATATTTCTGTGATTTCCCATGGAATGATTACTGCTTTCGTTGCCGGGGCCGTTCCGAGTGTGCTGAGAGCATCAAGGAGGTGATTCTCTCGGGCATAGAGACGTATATTCCATATTCTATGCCTACTACTAATGCAAAAAAACCTTGGTTTAACTTTACTTGTTCTAATGCTATCCGCAACAGAGATGGAGTCTTTCAACTCCATCCAACTCCTGACTCTCACTCAGCTTATATTTCTACCCGAAATCATGCAAAATCCGTTCTTCGACTCGTCTAATATTCCTTCATCTGTCAAAAATGTGAAAACCTTTCCAATTCTAATTTTTCGAACACTTTCAAGCATCTAGCTAAGAACCTCTTCAACAACTTTACTTCCTCTTCTTTCCTTCCTCTCTTCCACTCCAATGGCTCAGCTGCCGTCTTTTCTCCTGACAAAGCTGATCTCTTCGCTCAAACTTTAACTTTCGCTTTCACCTCAACCCTGAACGATTCTGGTGCTGTTCCTCCATCTCCTCCTCCCTCTGACTTTATTATGTCCGAAATTGGAATCGATTCCAAAAATGTACTTTCTGGCCTATCTGGGATCAGCTCTAGGATGGTGTACGGTCATGATGGTGTTCCTCCTGTTGATCTTAAGAACTGTGCTTCAGTGCTAACATCCTGCCTAGGCAAACTCTTACGTCTTTGTTTCTCATCTGGTACTTTTCCTTACTGCTGGAAGTTTGCTCTCATTTAGCCTGTCCCAAGGAGGGGTAACCGCTCTCAACCCTTCAACTATCGTCCAAATGTTTTGATTTCTTGCCTTTCTAAAATTTTTGAATCTATCCTTAATAGGAAGAATCTTAATATTGTGAGAAGAGAGGTACTTCTACTGATGATCTTCTTGAAACTCTTGCGCTAGACATATCGAAAACTTTTGATAGAGTCTGGTACAAATTTTTAATATCCAAAATGCCCTCCTTCGTCTTTTATCCTTCTACCTGTGCCTTCACCTCTAATTTCCCTTCTTGCCGATCTATAGCTGCGTTTGTAGATGGCCTCTGTTCTTCTCCTAAAGCTATGAACAGTCCCGTTCCTCGGGGACTCTGTTCTGTAGCCTAATCTTTTCATTTTATTTATTAATGATTTTTTAATTCGCCCTTCCTCTCCTTCCTCTCCTTCCTCTCCTTCCAATCCTTCATCTTCCCTTAACATTCTTGGCGTTTCCTTTTCTCGTGATCTTTCCTGTGAAAATCATACGCATATAATCACACATACATATCTCTCTCTCTCTTTTCATTAGGCGTGGTGTACTGTCTTCGCAGTTTCTTCACCCCGCTCAGTTGCTCTCTCTGTACACGAGGCTTGTCCGCTCCTATATGGAGTATGCTTCCATGTATCGGGTTGTTCAAACCCCACAGCCGTTCTTGACATGGGGAATCAAAGGCTTTTGGTCTCATCAATTCCCCCTCCTCTTACTCACTGTCTTCAAACCCCTCTCTCCTCCCCGCAATGCTGCCTCACCCTTTCTTTGCTATCGCTATTATAACCAGTGATGGGCAGTATCTAGATACATGTATCCCCGATACGTATCGATCGATACTTTTGTATCGGTATCGGTATCGCTTTAGCTACTTGACAAAAGTATCGATTTATCGGTATCGCTAAGGTCAATTTTCTTAAATGTATCGAAAAAAATCGATACTTCGATACATCGATACATTAATAAGAATTTTTAAATATTTAAATAGATGTTATAATATGACACTACTGAGTTATATTTATGAATATACATAAATAATAATATTATTAAATATTTATTTAATGAGAGTACTACTCTACTGGTCACGTCACACAGTACGGCGCAACGTTTAAACACGTTTGTACTTGTGTTATTGAGATTAATTAACCATAATATAGAAACGCTCATAATATAGAAACGTTCATATAATATAGAAACGCTCATTGGTGTTGCAACACTATTGGCCACGCCCACTCGGTGTTGAGTTGAAACAAGTTCATACTTGTAACGCAGCGATTCCTCTTGGTCCCCCGAGGCATTTCTTATCAATCAGTCACTCATTAAGTAGACGTCACGCCGAGTAGTGTGTGCGATAATGAGTGAAGATATTAATAGTAATAATAACGCGTCAGGGAGTGAGCCACAAAAGGAACAACCTGGTGAAAATGACGTGACAGAAAATCATTTCCATAAAATTAAAGATAATATCTAATACCTACATATTAAATGAATAATTATAAAAATGTACCGGCGATACATGTATCGGCGATGCATGTATCGGTATCGGTATCGCTTAAGACATCCAGAAAGTATCGGCGTATCGGTATCGCCTAAGACGCTCTTCATGTATCGATGTATCGGTATCGCTTTAGCGATTTTCATGTATCGATGCCCATCACTGATTATAACTGACACTGCTCTGCTCTGCTGAACTCTCTAACTGCATGCCTCCTCCTTTAAGGAGAGCACGCAGCACCAGACTTTCTACACTTTCTCATTCCTTTTCTGTCCAACTCTCTAACGCAAGAGTTAATCGGTATTTTTAATCTTTCATCTACTCAACCGGTGCACTCTGGAACAATCTTCCTCAGTCCATCTCTCTCCCTGTCTACGACCTCCCATCTTTGAAGCACAGAGTTTCCAGGCATCTCGAAAACCTTGGAATTCGATTTTGGCTTTCTTCTTCTTCTAGGAGGGAGGTAGGGGGCGCTTTTGCGGGTATTCACCCTTGGCCCCCACCTTCCACCAGAGAGAGAGTATTTTTCATCGACTCTATATGTAAATACTTCAGCAGCACGGTGCTATGCTTAATATATTTGTTTAATTCCATAGAGTTTCTTATATTCCTCAAACTCATGAAGTTTTGTTGTTTCTTGATAAAAAATTCCTTAACTAGGCAAAATGTTTTGAACGCTCAATATATTCAGGAAAGTGTATATATAATATTATGTACAAAATTTGAAAATGACGCAACTTTGTCATTAATGGGTCTACTGTCATTAATAACTCTACTAAGCATACACATAGATTTGCCAAACCTTGTGGAGCTGCTTATATGTAATACATTTTTTTTTTGTCTTAAAGTATGACCGCTCATGGCCAACAAAAAGAAGGTGGATAGCAGAGCGAACACAAGACGAAGTTTATGGAACAGCTAATGGAAATGAACAATAGACGGGGGCGGGGGAGGAGGAGGGGGGGGGAAGCTGAAAGATCATAGCGGAGTCACAGCCGGTAAAGAAGTCGGGAGCGAAAGAGGAAGGAGAACAACCCGGTTATCGAAAAGTAAGGACCTTCAGATAGAATAGCGCCAAGCCTATCACAAGGCCCGACGCTCTCCAAAAAGGGAAAATACTCTGCGCGCAGCGCAGAGTAAAGCGGACACTCCACCAGGAGGTGGGCAACTGTAAGGAAAACGTTACAATTGGGACATCGGGGCACCCGATCCCCGGCCATCAAATAGCCATGGGTCAGGTGGGTGTGGCCAATACGGAGGCGGGCCAGAGCCACCTCCTTATGGCGCGACCGATGGAAGGAAGAGGCCCAACATCCCAATTTGGGTTTAATCTTGCAAAGTTTGTTATCTGTAGCGCCATCCCAGCGACTCTGCCACCGGGAGCGCAAAAACCACGGAAGCCAGGGATATAATCGGAAAAGGGGAGGGACACGGGTGAAACCTGCAGTCGGCACGCGGAACGGGCAGCTCGATCGGCAGCCTCATTTCCAGCCACGTTAACATGAGCTGGGACCCAGCAAAATACCACCTCCTTGCCACCAAAAGCGACAAGGGTATGGCACAGTAGCTGGATTCGTCGGACCAGTGGGTGGACAGGGTCAAAACACTCCAGGCCATCCAGGGCACTGCGGGAATCCGAATAGATGACAAATGACCCATCCGGATGCTCCCGCACCACCTCCAGAGAGCTCAGCATGGCATAGAGCTCCGCCGTGAAAACGGAAGCCTCATCAGGGAGACGGGTACATCGGGGAGCAAGGGCAGATGACTGGGGAACAGCCGCGGCCCCAACGCCCCCCGACGACCTCGAGCCATCCGTGAAGACCGCAACACATGCAGAGTGACACGCCGCATGCTGAAGGAACAGAGACCGAAGCAAGGCAGAGTCAGAATCGGCCCTGCGAACGGGGCGCAACGCCCTACAGCACGCAACAGGGGTGCTCTCCCAAGGTGCAACACCCTTGAAAGAGACCGATATAACGGATGGAGGAGGAGTGCCCATACCATCGAGGAGGGAGGTCACCGTGTCGGTGAAATACCAACCCCCATCCCGGCAGAACGCCCTCTCCACCACCTGGAACAGAGGAGAGTTGGGAAGACGGAGGATCCGGAGATAGTGCTTAGCAATGAGGAACGACCTCCGATCCCCCAAGGGAGGGATGTCGCACTCAATCTGCAGACTATCAACCGGAGAGGAGCGGAAGGCGCCAGATGACATGCGCAGTGCTCTAGAGAGGACCGGATCCAGTATCCGAAGGGCCGTACGGGAGGCGGAGCCATACACCACAGTCCCATAATCTAATTTTGACTGTACCAGGGACACGTACAAACGGAGGAGTGTCCGCCTATCCGCGCCCCATGTAGTATGCGACAGATGTCCCAGCAAATCCAGGGTACGTCTTGCAGACTCGCGCAGCCGGCGAAGGTGGGGAACCCAGCTCAAACGGCTGTCGAAAACCATACCCAGGAAACGCACTGACTGAACGACGGCCAGAGGCTGATCCCCGAGTGTAAGATTAAAGGTCAGGACGGCGCCGGATCCCCGTCTCCTCGACGAAAGGAAGGCCACACACGAAGTCTTCGGGGAAGACAGCGTAAGGCCCACCGACGACGCCCAGCGTTCAACCCGATTGACCGCGAGTTGGACTTTCCTCTCCACGAGGGGGGGACTCGTCCCCGCGGCATAGACAGCCAGATCGTCGGTGTAGATGGAACATCGCACCGAGGGCGGAAGGGCTCCCGGTAGCGCAGACATGACCAGATTGAAGCAGGAGACGCTCAAGACACACCCATGGGGCACCCCCTCCTCCTGAACATACAGGTCAGATAGGGCCGCCCCATTACGGACGCGGAAAGTGCGACGGCAGAGGAAGTTACGAAGAAATTTGGGCAAAAAGCACACAAAACCAAGAGACTTCAAACGGTCCATGACAACTCCCCGACGGGTCGTGTCATAGGCCTTTTGGACATCGAAAAAGACGGCCAGAACAAGATTCCGGCGGGAAAAGGCCTCCCGTACATCCTGACCAAGGAGGAGAAGGGGGTCCAGAGTACCCCGAAATCGACGAAAGCCATACTGGGTCGGGGGGTATAACCCAAGCGACTCCAGTGTAAAGGAAAGTCGGACGGCCACCATCTTTTCAAGGAGCTTGCATAAGCAGCTCGTCAAGGCAATAGGTCGATAGCCCGCCACCTCCGCCGGATCCTTCCCCGGCTTAGGTATCGGGACCACAATCGCCTCCCTCCAACGGGAAGGGAACGACCCCTCAACCCACACCCGGTTGAAAAGATCCAGCAAGAAGTGTAGGGCCATCGGGTGCAGATTCCAAAAAGTCATACGGAATGTCATCAGGGCCAGGGGCGGAAGAACGACGGGTTGCCAAGGCAGCCCGAAGTTCCCGCATCGTAAAGAGACGGTTATAGGGCTCGTTCCCAGGCGGCGGGAACGTAACTCCGACAAAGGACGATCCGCAGCTGAAGGCGAACGGGAAACCGCAGCAAAAGCCCAGCCAGCCGATCGGCCACAGCAGCAGGATCCGAAAGGAAGCCGTCCCCGTCCCGAAGGACAGGGCGACTAGCAGGGACCGGCTTCCCCTCGATACTACGTACCTTCCGCCACACAGCAGCAGAAGGGGTAGACGAGGAAATGCCGGACACAAAAGCACGCCAAGAGGCCCGACGGGCCAACTTGAGAGTCCGGCGGGCGAAAGCCTTCGCCCGCCGCATCTCAATCAAGTGGTCCGCGCGCCGGGTGCGGTGGAAGCGGCGCGTTGCCCTCTTCCTCTCGCACACCGCCTGGTGACATGCTGGAGTCCACCACGGGACGCTACGCGTCCGCGGGTTACCGGAAGATCGAGGAATACAGTCCTCCGCGACGCCCATCAACCCGCTCGAAGAACTCCAAGCTCTCATCCACAGAGCCAAAGCTCAACACCGAACGGCAATGACGGAACGAGCTCTGAAGATGGCCAGTCAGCCCGCGCAAGGCACCACCTCGGTCGAGACGAGACACCCGGCTGCGGTCCGACCGGCTCAAGACAGACTGGGTAATGATCACTGCCATAAGAGTCCCCCAACACCTTCCACGAAAAATCGAGTAAGGCATCGAGGGACACCAAGGAGAGATCAATACAGGTAAATGAACCCGTGGGTTCGTGGAAGTAGGTAGGTTCACCGGAATTGAGGCACGCAAAGGAAAGTTCCTCCATTAAGGAGAGCAACATACCAGCAACATTAGTCGACCGGACATCTCCCCAAGCCGGGTCGCGACTGTTAAAGTCCCCGAGGAGGAGAAACGGTCGAGGCAGTTGCAACACCAACTCGCGAACCGCGTCGCGAGAAGGAGGGTCATGAGGAGGAATATAAATCGAGCAGGCAGTGTACTGGCGATCTAAAAAGAGCCGCACAGCCACAGCCTGCAAGGAAGTGCGAAGAGGCACACCTCGCGATGGTAACGAATGATGCACATAAATCGCCGCACCCCGCCGGCGTGTGTGCTCATCCGGGGTGCAAGGGAAACCAACATAGCCAGAGAGACGAGGGAGTCCCCGCGCAGCCAGGATAGTCTCCTGGAGACAAACACAGGAAGGCCGCTCGCTCTCCAGCAGGGAGGCAAGGTTCTCCCAGTTAGCTAAAAGCCCCCTACAGTTCCAATGCAAAATGGAACTGTAAGGGGAAGTGGCATTATAAGAGGCAGAGAAAACAGAGAAATAGCCACGGACCAAGCTGAGCAGCAAACTCAACGGTCCGTAACCAGGGACGGAATCGGCTTCCCCGACTCACCCCGAACGGGGGGGTAGGGGCCACCGACCCCGCAGCTGCTTCACCCGTAGTAGAACGAGAGTGGAGAGTGGAACAGGGAGTTCAGAGGGGGGCTCCCCTGGGGGGGGAGAGACGACGAGACGGGCCCAGCCGAAACCCCCGACTCCCCACCAGAGGGGGGCGGGGAGAACCAGATGTTCGAGGGCTCGTCAAACCAGACAAGCACTGACGGGGGGGGAGGAAAGGTCCACCACAGGTGGGAGAGGTAGATCCAGGAGAGAGACCCGACCACTCTCAGCAGGAGCCGAAGGGAGAGAGACTCCATGAAGAAGGGCCAGGCTCCTCTCGACCGGGTCCACCATGGGAACAGAGTCAGTAATCGAGGGTGTCATGGGGCGGTGTACCTCAACCGACACCCGGACACTGGTCGGGGCACCGGGAGGTGACGCCTCACCAGCCCTCCGTATGGGGGGGGAGTCCCGAGCGGATCAGGAGCGGCGCGCCGCTTCCCCTCCGGTGAAGAAGGGGAAGCAGGGCGAGCAGCGGTCATGATCGGGTCTGGAGGACTCCGACTCCGACCACGGCGACGCTTCCTCCTCCCTTCGGGGCATCACCTTCCCCACCCGAGAGACGAGTAGGCAAGGATCCAGACCCCAAGGCCGGAGAGGGAGAAGGGGCACTGTAGGCAGGGAATCAGATGGGATGTCTGAAAGTGAGGCAGAGGAACAAGAAGGACCCGCGGCGCCAGGAGGACCACCAACCCCCGGAACTTCCAGGGGGGGCACCACTCCGGTAGACGCCGGGGTAGCACGGGAGGGGCCCGAGGACCCGCCAGGGCCAAGAGCCGCAGCATAGGACAACCCCCGCCGCGGCTCCCGGTCACGGACCCTATCGCGCGCCTCCCGCGCACTAAGGAATTCGGTAGTCCTTAAGGACCGCACCTCGAATTCAAACTTGAAAACGGGGCAGTCCCGAGAGGAGGAAGGGTGGGCCCCCGAGCAGTTCGAGCACGCGGGGGCTTCGTGCACGGGGTAGGGTGCGCAGGCCCACCGCAGCGGACACATAGCTTACCCTCACGGCGGCACGCAGAGCTAACATGGCCGAACCGGTTGCAGCCAAAGCAGCGAACCGGGTCAGGCACATATGGTCGCACCGAAAACTCACACGACCGGCGATCACCCACGCCCCAGAACACCTGGGCCGGAGGCACAAGGGAGTCAAAGGTCAGGAGCAGACGAGCGGACGGGGTAAGAGCACCATCCCGGCGCGACGAAAAGCGGAAGACCTTCGTTACCCCCTGGGGGCAAGATCCTCCTGCAACTCGCCAACCGGGATTGACAGCAGACGGGAAGCGAAAATGGTGCCCTGACAGCTATTCAATTGCGGATGGGGAGTCACAGAAACTCTGCAACCCAAGACATCCTGCAACTGTAGAAGGGACTCAGTCACCCCCGAAGAACGGGACTTCAAAAGAAGAGACCCATCCTTCAGAGGGCGGATATCATAACGACAGGGAACCCACCGTCTTAAGGCGCTGAAACACCCGTTCCGAGTTGCCCGGAAGGGAGCCAGCGGAAGGGCGGAGAACAAGGAACCTGTCCACCGGACAGAAATTGACAGCAGGGACAGGTCCATGTGTAACGGTAACCGAGAGTGGGCGAGAGAACAAGGGCCGCGAAGACCCCGCCCTACGGCCACCACGAGTCCGGCCACGAGAGCCAGACGCCGCAGAGGACGAGAGGGGGCCATACGGCTTGAAGGTCAATCCAGCGGAGGCAGAGGCCGCTGAACGACCAGAAGTAGTAGTCTTATCCAAATCCAAGGGCGGGCCAGAGTCGTCAACAGGAGGGGATTGAAGTTTAGAAATTGAACCCATAAACAATAGCTTTACAAAAAAGACAGCCTCGGACCCAAGGCAATGCACCATCCGCCGCTGCATCCTTCAAGGCGCAGGCCCAACGTCCCGAGTAGCCCGCTCCCCCAACCTGACTGTCGTTTTAAAAACAGCAGATTGGCACTACGGAGATTTGTCAGTTAAGGGCCAAGCAAAGACCCAATCCAGACGCAGCAGCGGTCCGGGCGCCCGTACCGTCCCCAGAGCACGGCTCAGCCACGGAGCGATGCCCCCCGGCGGGTGCACCCGATGACCCCAAGACTGCAAATACAAACAGAGGGGGGGGATACTACAATTGACAGAGTCACAAGACCGAGTCAAGACAAAAGAAATTCCGGGAGAGACGGAAAAAAAGGGGGAGCAAAAAGAAAAGGAAGGGAGAAAAAAAACAAAAAAACGCAACTAGGTAACTCTTCGCCCACACCCCGCGAGGAGTTGAGGAAATCCCAACAACCCACGAGGTGTACGAGCCCCCTCGGCCCGGCAAGCCGGAGTACCTAATCGAGGGGGTATATGTAATACATGTTGATAGCCTTGTGAACTTGATTTTTCTAGAGAATCTAACTATTGTACAGCATGTTTTTAAGAAACTCATTCATTAACTTTCTCTTCTTTTCCAGGGTAGTGTATGACAAACCCTTTAAAAGATCTCGAAATGCATTACCACCAACATGCTCGAATGACGGAAAGTGGGATCGAAAGCATAACCAGGGACACTTCGGCTCTACTATTGGAGTAACCCCTCAAGGAACCAGCCAAGGCCCCTACACCTCTGCAGGCGTTAAAAAATCTAGGCCTGGCAAAGACTAATCTCCGGCCACGTTCGGTATGGAAGCTAAACGAACAAGGCTCAACGTCACGTTCAGCTCTCAGGACCAGGATTCATCGTCGACAAACTCATTATCGGAAGAACCAGATGAACAATGTCCTGAAAACCTCCAACCTAACACGTCATCCGCAAAATTCCAAGCCCCTTCGAATGCGACTGCAATCCATACAGAAAGAATGAGTTATCCTTCCTGCAACGGTGTCTTTTACCTTTATGCAAAATGTGTGTAATACCCCTACACTTTCTAGAAGTCGTTACAACGTCAAGATTGATCCCCGAGTCGCGTATTCGGAGCGTTTCGAACAAGGAGTTCGCAATGTAGTTCGATGTATCATCTCATATGCTCTTCAGCGCAATGATTCCCGGGAGACCCGAGTAAGGTTGGCATTTGGGCTTGAGCCAAAGAGCGAGGATAGCGACCTGTTCTGGATAGTAATACCTTACAGGCACCTGGTGGCAGAAGATGTTGACTGTAGCCTTTCACGTTTTGCGCAAGCTTCTCAAAGTGGTTCAAAGTTTAACTTGGAGAATTTCACAGTTGAAATTGACCAGTATTCCGTGTTGCGGGACATACGGCCAAGCCTATTTACAGACTTCACATAAACTCCGAGCGTGGTTGCGGTTTTATAGCCGTAATCTTGGCTCATATATTTACCGTTTTAAATATACCGACAAAAAATTTACGGCTACCTACGGTTGCGGCGCGTGCACGTGAGTTGGCTGGAGATTGCAAATTTGATTTTCACTGTGATATGGGCCCTGAAGAGCTGACGATGATAGAAGAACAGATGAAAGTTAGAATTGTTGTGTTTGGTCTGGATCAAGATGGTAGAACAACGTAGGTATTTAAAAGCTGCGTGAGAGAACATACAAAACCTCTACTTGTTTTAGTGCTGGTGGGTGCAACTTACCTTCTTATTAGACGCATCAGAGATCTTTATGTAAACTACAGTACGATAAAAGCCGTAAATATGGGAGACATCACGATTTGGGTAAGGGTTGTCTCGAGTTTACGGATGACTGTTGAAACATTGTAAGGATTGTCAAATGGTTTGCAGTCAGTGTATAAACCCCAGATGTGAAAGTCGTGTAGTTGAAACTGAGGAGCGTGATTGTCACATATGTAAGCGCAGTTTTTCAATGATGCCTGTTTTGAATTCCATAAATTAAATGGGACGTGCAGGAAAATAAGAATTTGCGAGTGCGGCATGTTTCATACACTGGACAGCTGGGGGAAATGCGATGAAATTCACTGTTCTACATGCCATGAGAAATATAAGGCGGATGGTGTAAAGCATGTTTGCTATATGAAAGATGCTAAGCCTAAAAATAACCTTGTATAACCCTGTATTATGACAAAGAGACTTACACAAACCCAGAGACAAAGGAGGTTATCTCGCATTTACTCGTAAGCAAGACTATCTGTGACGAGTGCATGAACACTGAATGTGAAGAATACCGTAAATTTGGCAAACGGACAAACATTTTTAAGACGACATTTTTTAATCATCAGAGATATTCACGGGTGACCCCTTCAAACGAGGAAACAAATTTATACAGATGCAGATAAGAGGAAATGTTCAGTTTAAAGACACTGTTATTCACACCTTGTAAATTAGCTAAGCTACGCAAAGAGATGGGGGTAGATGCCGAAGTTTCAAAAGAGTATTTCCCTTACACTTTCCTCACTCACGACACTTTAAATTATGTTGGGTTATCACCACTCAAACATTACTTTAACTATGACAACATGAGTGATAGTGACCGTGAAGACTTTGACCGCGCATACAACAGTTTTAATGAAGTTATTCCTTACAACATAGCGGATGAATGTGAGCGTTATTGTGTGAGTGACGTACGCGTATTTAGAATATGCTTTCAAGCCTTTAGAAGGATGTACATAACTCGTTTCAACTGTGATCCGCAACAAGCCGCAACCACGATCGCTTCATTATGTTTTACTGTATTCAAGAATAACTTCATGCCTAAAGACACGTTAGCCGTCATTCCCCGAAATGTCCCGAGCATTTTTGGGTAAAAGGCTATTTACTGGCTCACACACATACAACAGCAGACAGGTGTATACATATAACATGCTCGCAACACGGGGGAAGTGGCCATTAAGATCAATGGTCCTGTTTTTTGGGTAGATGGTCTAAGCGAAGACTCCGCCACTGGTGTGAAGATGGTATACTCCTTCAACGGATGCTGATGGCATGGATGCCCACGTCCTGAGTGTGGTATCATAGGAGACATCCATGGCAAATTTCGTGCCGATAGTCTCGCATGGACCCGTACCCGCGACCAACTTATAAGCTTTCAGTTCACACACAAGGTTTTGTGGGAACACGAGTATGATGCCTGGATGGAAACCGATGAACAGTATCGCGAAGAAATAAGGGCTATCAAACGTACAATGGTGCTGGGTCCCGACAAATGCGGCGACAGTTTGTTTGGAGGACGCACAAACCCACTCAAACTATGCTTCACAGCTAAAGACGGTGTGAAGATTCATTACTATGATTTCTGCTCATTATACCCCTACGTGATGAAGAACAATCCGTACCCTGTAGGCACCCCTGAAAAACTCGTGGCCCCGCCCTGCCTACCATCGAAGAGTTCTCAGCTAATTTGAACGAGAAATAATTTTGGTCTTTCTTTTGTAGATGTGCTCCTTCCCCCTCGCGATTTATGGGTGCCAATCTTGCCCGTTGTTATAGACCACAAACTTATGTTCCCTCTTTGTGTGAAGTGCGCAGAGGAGAATAATGTGGCCTGTAATCACATAGTCAGCCAGAGGAAGATCAGAGGCGTATATACAAGTCCTGAGCTGTCCCTAGCCATTCGTCACGGGTCCAGAATACTGAAGATATGAGGGGTATCGATTTCAGAAGCTCCCCAACCTTTTCACACCATATAAATATAAATGTATATAAATACTTTTTTGAAGGACAAGGTTGTTGTTGGTTAGCCGATCAGCCCACCCTGATCGAGCATGCCGGTGGCACGCAGGTGACCCATCGCCCTCTCCGGAGTGGACCAAAGGTTCAGCGCACTAGTGATGTTGTGTGGTGTTCGATGTTGTGCTAGAGCGGGACAGTCTGTCATAATGTGTTCAATTGTTTGTGGTGTGCACTGGCACAAGTGGCAGGTGTCGTCTGTGGCGTTGTCTAGTCTGTGTTTATGTGTCTGTAAGTTGGGGTGATGTCCACATCGGAATCGTGCTAAGTTAACTCGATCCGATCTGCTCAGACTGGTCTCTGACCTGTTAATGGGCGGCGGCTTCGCACCTACGACCACATTCGGACCGAGTCGTGTCAGTGCTTTGTGGATTAGGTGTGTGTGTGTATGTGTTTTCTTTACTGTATGATGTCTGTGGGGCGTGGTATGGATTGGAGTATTTGGTTATAATGTCTCTCTGGTGTTACCTTAATAGTGCGAGATGTTGGTGCATGATTGTACATGTAGTGGCAAGGGTGTTGTGGGTTAGTTGTCGCTGCTGCCATGAATTGTGTTCCCCTCATGTCTAAATGAACCCTAACTTTCAGTATTTTTGTTTCTGTGTGCAGGTGTTCTATTGGTGTTGTTTGAGTGCATCCTCTAATGATACAAAGTGCGTTGTTTTGTATTGTCTGTAAGGTGTTTATGTGTGTGTTTGAGATAATGGGTGCCCAGCATAGGCTAGCATAGTCCATAACTGAGCGAATATATTGTTTGTATATGAGTGATGTTGTTTCCTGCTGGTGTCAAAAGTTTGTGCCTGTTAGTACCCTAAGCGTGTTAAGTCTTGACGTACATTTGTTTTTAATGTCCTGAATGTCCTGTATGTGACCACATGTATTTTGGTCCTGTGAGAGTGTGGAATGATGTTGTTTAGTGTAATCTGTGGAGTTATCTGGTGTTCTTTTATGTTGCTTGTTAGCAAGGTGATGGTTGATTTTGTGGGCGATACTTTGAGTCTATTGTGTGTGAGCCAGTCTTGTATACTGTTTATGTATGTTTGTAGGTTATTTGTAGCGGTGTCGATGTTGTTGTGGTTGGATGTTAGAGTGATGTCATCTGCATATGATGATAAGGTAAGCTTGTTATCTAAGGGTGTTGGAATGTCATGCATGTATAAGTTGAACAGTGTTGGTGAGAGAACAGAGCCTTGAAGGACTCCGTTCGGAAAAAGCTTGTTTTTGGATGACTTGCCATTAAATGTGACATGTGAGTATCTTCCTGAAAGAGAGTTGCTCAGCCACCTTTTGGTGTTATTGTGCATGTTTGTGTTCAGTATTTTGTTTATGAGAGGAAAGCGTGGGATAGCATCAAATGCTTTACTAATGTCTATTGTTGCTAATAGTGTACGTTGAGCTGGTCGTCTGAAGTTGATACCATCCATGATGTGCTGCGTGAGGTTAGTGAGTAATGTCGTGGTTCAGTGGTAAGGTCTGAATCCATGTTGAGTAGGCAATAGTGGAATGTGTGGGTTGGTGATTTGTAAGATTAGTCTTTCTGTTACTTTGGAAGGTGTGCATAGTAAAGTAATGGGTCTATAGGAAGCTGGTTCTGTTGGATTTTTGTTTGGTTTGAGTAGTGTAATAATTTTACCTTGTTTCCATATATCAGGAATAATACAGTGTTAGTATGAATATGTGCTGATGTTTGTGAGAGCTAGTATTCCATGTGGGCCCAAGTGTTTAAGGTGTACTCGTATGTTAGATATGTTGTCTGGTCCAGTAGCCTTCCAATTCTTAATGTGTTTGATGATGTTGGTGGTCTGGTCTGTATTGAAGGGTGTAATGGTCGTGTCGTGTCTGTAGGTTTTCTTTTGTCTGTCTGTTTATCTGTCTGCGTGTTTCTGGTTGTTGTCTCTGTTTAAGTGACTTATCTTTGCGTAGTGATTAACTAGAATGTTAGCTTGTTGTGTATATGTTGAGATATTATTTTGGCTGCGACAGATAGCCGCGTTTGAGGTGTGAATGCCGCTGTTAGAGTGGGTAATGCTGTTTATATTCTTGTATAGCCTGGATGTATCTGTGGAGTGGTTTAGTGTTGTTATGAATTCCCCAAATGTTTCTGTTTGTTCTTCTTTAAGTTTGTGGTTTATTTCTGTGTTGAGCTCTTGTATTTGCTGTTTTATGGCTTCTGTGTGTGGTGTTTGAGTGTTATGTTTGAGGTTGTTACGTTGCCTTATGAGGTGGGCTATTTCTGAAGTGTAATTTGGGTTGTATTCCCTAATGTTGCCCACGGGCATGTATTTGTTGGCATTATTGATGATCTGATTAAATGTCTTGAGTGTTGTATTGATGTTTGTGATGGGTGTGCTGTTTAATGTGGTGAATTGTTCTTCAGTCTGTATTTTGAACTGTTCCCAATCAGCTTTCTTGTAATATCTGTAAGTGTGCCTAAGGCTGTTGGGGCAGAGTGTAGAATGTGTTGTAATGATGATGGGCAGGTGGTTTGATGACAGTTGTTTTTCTGTTCTCCAGTGTGTATGTGTTGCTAGTGAGGGGGAGCAGAACGTTATGTCTGGGGAGGAGTTTGAGTACCCTGCTTGATGTGGTATGTGTGTATGTTCTTCTGTATTGTTAAGAATGAAGAGGCTGTTTAGTTGTGTGGCTATGTTGGCGCCTCTGGTGTTGCTTTGGTTGTGCAGGTACCAACTAGTGTCTTTAGCGTTGAAGTCTCCTCCTAAGATGACATGAGTGAGAGAGGCCAGATTGTGTAACTGTGGTTTGTAATTGGCTGGCACCTGAGGTGAACTATCTGGTGGGATGAAAATGTTGATGAGTGTGGTGTTGTGTTTTGCACGTGTTTTAATGTTAACTACCTATATTTCTATCGTGTTATCTGCTTGGATTGTTTGTAATGTTTCGGGTGTCATCACTGTAGCTAATGCTTTTACGTATGTAAGTGATGAATCCACTCCCGTGACCCCCAGTACGATCTTTTCGGATCGCCGTGAAGTCAGGGACAGTGTGTGTTTTGTCTATGCGTTTTAGTTTTGTTTCTTGTATAAGTGCTATGTGAATGTTTTGTTTGTGTACGAATTCCCTAAGCAGCATGATTTTTTTTGTGAGGCTATCTACGTTGTACTGTAATGTGTTAATATTATGCTTCTGTATGTGTCTCATGGTCCTACTGTGTCTCTGTCTTTGTGTATGGTGACATGTGTAAGTCGTAGTGGGGCCTGGATTAGTCTTAGTGTCGCTGAAGAGTAAGATTAGTCCGGGGAGGACGCAATTGCTCCCCGTAAATGAAAAAAATAGCACGCTGGTATAGGTCCGGCCCCGGGAGCCGATCGGCATTCTGACCGTGCCACACGACAGGCCGTCGACTGCCAGTCTGGCCAACTGTAGACAGCCCGCTTCACGGAGGTTTGAGGAAGTTTGGCCACCAGCGATTTGATGTTTCGGTTTGAGGAAGTTTGGCCACCAGCGCTTTGATGTTTCGGTTTGACGTCACCTCTTCTTCGCATTGACGTGTTCCGCGCAGGAGGATACAGCCACTGTTAGAAACTTCCTCGTCAGCTGCTAACTGTTGACATACGTTCAGGTTTTTAGCTCCTTCCTATCAGTTTCTTATTATCTTTGGTCAAAATGTGCTGTGTAATACTATCATTTCTTTTTGTACCTTAGTTTCTTTATTAATTTGTCCAACAGTTTGGGATTGGAAGTATATAATGAAATTATTTCCGGTTCTGTCTTCAAATGTTTTGATAAATAGTTCTTTTAGGATTTTCTTTCAATCAAGAATAAAGAGAATGAATTCTTTACTAAATTTTGCTTTATTCTATCGGTATTAACTCCTTTCCGAGAGTAGCATCAAGCTACCCGCGAGGAGTTGAGACCGAAAATGAAAAAAATCAGCGTATATTCAACGCTACCGTGATCGTGAAGGGGATACAACATGAATGGGGCCAAATTGCTAGTAACCATGGCAAGCGCTTTATTGCAAAGTTGTGTCTAAATAGTCTTTGGGGAAAATTTTCCCGGAATACAGAAAAAGGGAACGTCCATCTAGCTCAAAGTTATAACGAAGTGTCGGATTATGCTAATGTCATCGATAAAGAGGTCATTGAGATCTTGAATGTGAGTAATACGTACATAATAAAGTACAACAGAACCGAATTCGCTACAGACACATCACATGTCACAAACATAACTGTAGCCAGTTTCACACCAGCCTACGCCCGCATCAAAATTTGGAGGCTACTTCATTCTCTTGGACGGAGGGTTCTGTACGCAGACACAGATAGTGCGATATTCACGGAGAGGGAAGGTGAATATGGTGGCCAGAAAATTCGGTCTCAGGAAATTCGGTCTCAGAAAATTCGGTCTCAGAAAATTTGGTCTCAGAAAATTCGGTCTCAGAAAATTTGGTCTCAGAAAATTCGGTCTCAGAAAATTCGGTCTCAGAAAATTTGGTCTCAGAAAATTCGGTCTCAGAAAATTCGGTCTCAGAAAATTCGGTCTTGGTTTAAAACCAGCCACCAACCAACCACCGCCCAACGATTGAAAATAAAAAGAAAAGTTTACTCGTTATGTTCAACATACATCAGTGAGTGCCTAATACGTGACAGGGAGTGCCTAATACGAAAAGATCAGAAGATATTTTGGTGAAATAACCAATATTAACCTGTTAGGTTAATTGAATGCCCGGTTAGGTCAACTGAATGCCCGGTTAGGTCAACTGAATGCCCGGTTAGGTCAACTGTACGCCCTTGATGATTGGTTAGGTTAAGTTGTGATATTTTCGTTAGTGTCTGTGTTTAAGACCAAATTTTTAATTCGTCCTAATACTTAATAAACCTTATCAATTTTTAGTGCATATTTTAAGTTAATTTCGTTACTAAATAAATCTTATAAATTTGTAGTACATATTTGCAGTTTATTAATAAACTATACCAATTTTTAGTACATATTTTTATTTCCCTACGACCGAATTTTCTGAGACCGAATTTTCATATTTGAATTTGTCCTAATACTTAATAAACCTGATAAATTTTTAGTAGATATTTTGAGTTAATTTCGTTACTAAATAAATCTTATAAATTTGTAGTACATATTTTTAGTTCATTAATAAACTATACCAATTTTTAGTACATATTTTTTAGTTATTAGTATATAATTTTTAGTTATTTTATAAGACCGACTTTTCTGAGACCGACTTTTCATAGCACCGGTGAATATATGCCTCCTAATGGGGAATTCCTAGGAGAGTTGACTGACGAGATCAACGATGAGTATGAAGATAGCACCTTCGCTGATTCTTTTGTCTCAACAGGCCCAAAAACTTACGGGATACGGGTGAGGGTGGGGGATGAGTTCAAATACATCGTTAAGGCTAAAGGCGAACAAGCAGAACGTTAACTTTGATTCGCTGAAAGAGCTAGTGAGTTTATAAGATGATGGAAATGAGAGTGACCATCCACCCGACCTGGTTGTAGGAACTCATAACTTTCGGGCACAGAAGCTGGGGGACGTGAAGGAGCTTAGGAGGACGAAAGTGTGCCGTAACACATAGAGGAAACGATACCAGGTGTATGGCAGCTACGATATCGTACCCTTTGGATACTGTATCGACTAGATACATCCCTTGTAATGCTTATCCGTATTTAATTATGTATGATTACCCCTTTGTTTTATTATAAGCGTTAATATACTGTATATATGTTCTTTATACCCCTGTTCACCATGCGCTTTTAACCATTTTCTGTGTATAGTATTTGTACTGATAATAAATTTTTTGTTTTGTATTAGATTGCGTTTTCATTCTAACAACCTTCATTATATTAGTTATGGGGAAATAAAAGTTGTATATGTATACACCAGTCATTAATAATACAGGATTTTTTTCCACAGTTTATTAATGATGTAAACAGTCTCATTATTAATATTGCAGATACCATCATCGCTCTGTGCAATACATGTCAATCAAATAAGTACATTCAGAGCTGAATAACTGCATGATGTTTTCCACATTCACTAGTAATGACGCTAAGAGAGCTAATATTATTTTAACTCATTTTATAAATCAAGGTTTCAGTATTCCTGCAAGCGTTTGAAGAGCTTGTTAAGTATACATTCGTTTAGTATGAAGAGTTAAAATATGTCTACATGAATAAGACGGCTACTTATCTTCTCATAATGAAATCTCAGTTGAAGCCTATACATGTACCGATGTGTCGCATCCTGAAATCTTTTAGTTCGTTGCAATGTCGTTATTTTACTGAGGTTATTCCTCAAACGAAAAATTCGTTTAAATAATACGAATATGTAATATAGCAATGATTACAAAAGGCTACAAACAACAGCAGTCAGGATGGTTCATACGAGAATGTTTGTAAGTTCTGATAAAAGATGTAAGAAAATTAAAAAGGTAAATAAAAGTTTTAAAGCATAGCATAGAAGAGAGATTGCAGGGAAATAGAGAACTTTAAAGATAAAGCGGAAATTTAAGAGTAAAGAGGTCTGATTCCAAGTGAAAATTCGACAATACTTTTATGCGGTATAAAATGTTTCTAACGGGGATTTAAGACAAGGTAAGCATCTGGTCTCTTTTAAAGGAGCCAATTGAATTAACTTGAAATACGTTAGTGACGTTCCATCCCACAAATTAACTATACGCCTAAATGAAAAATGTTTAGTTTCATTAGAATTAAGATGCTTACCCGCTAATTTGAGAGCAATAACCTGAGTTCCCCTACATTTCTGCAGTCAAAATGTTTTTAGACAAAGAGCTTATCAAAATCTTTATTAATATTAAGGGTGGTCCACAAAATCGAAGTTGTTTATTTTTTTTGTGCTCAGTGTTTATTTGGTTCCTTTCCCCAAGAAAACACTGCATACCAAGTTTTAGGTCATTATGACTGTTTAGAGCGTATGCAGAAGCTAAGTAAAGCTCACATTTGTTTGATCTCTTTCCCTATAGAATGACCCTTGTATTAGGAAAATGATACTCAAGTATTACATATATATATATATATATATATAGGTAAATTATTATTTAAGTGATTAATTTATTAATTAGAGGCAAACCAAACACAAACAATGTCGACTGAAACAGGAAAACAACTCTCCCGTCCTCACGATTACAAGTTAGCCTTAATTGGACTAGGAAACTGGCGTCGATGTATAACGACCACCTGCAGCAGATACTGTTTCTATTCTTCGTTCTTCGTAATGGAAGAGTTATAATCCTGACTTAGCTTCACCCCTCTTTCAGCCACATCATTCACTACCAGCATATCTTGGAGGACTTCCTTGGCCTGGAGGAACTACGGATCATCCTTCCATTGGGATGGATCTTTAGAGATGAATCCGGAGCCTAGTAGCGTGGCCTGGAAGAAGCGGTTGGTATTCTTGGATGCCAGCTTCTTCAGCGTCAGTGACGGAATGTCATCTTCCGGCACTTTAATTCTCTTCGATGGATCTTTCTCTCCTTCTCTTACCCTCATCGACTCCAGGATTCCTCTCTTCTCCATATTGGAAACTGCGTCACTGAATAGAGCCAGAGCTACTAACTCCTCGCTCAAATACCACAGATGTCGTTGGAATGCCTTTGTAGCTGCCGCTCCAACTGCTTTATCCACTTTATTCCTGTATTCTTGAATTATCTTAAGGAAGGAGATATCGTGGCTCGGGGGCTTCAAAGATTATAGGAGCCTTGAACCATGCTGGTCCGTAGACAAGAGCAACAACGAAGGCCATGGTTCGATTGGACTTCTCTTCCTTGGGGGACACCTTAAACTGAGGTTGAAACATGAATATTTGGAGACAGTATATTGCCTTTGACATCCAGCGAGCATGGTGTATGGGGTCAGGCTGTCAAAATCGAATCCTTCGGGGAGGTGTACCACCTAGGAAGACTACGCTAAGGTCTAGGAGTCGGCCGTAGTCGTCGTGGGGTTGCGTACACTCAAGAGCTTTTATGTAGTAGTCGAGAGCTTCTTGTACCCATTCAGGGTTCTCTTTGAAAACTGCACTGACGTGGTCGTCCATCATTCCAGTCTTGAAGTTTGCTTGATTGACCCGCTACCAATTCTTTTGGAACCGTTGAAATAGGAGAACCCACGGACCGCTGGACGATCCATGAACCGTCTTGAAGACGTCTCTGAGAACAACCTCCAAGATATGTTGTTTGCAAGCAAGGTGGAGTAAATTTCTTCCCAGTTGCTGTTCAATCAGAGTGCAAGCGCCACCAATATGACCCGTATTGCTTGGAGTCGTATCAAAGCTCATGGTGACGACTCGGTCTTCGACCTTCCAATCCTTCAAGGCCTCAACCACGGCGTCTGCTTGCGCCATTCCTGTTCCACATGCGAGCTTTGGTACACCCAGGAATTGGATGTTCTCCTTTGACGATGACGAAACATCCTTCCCAGAGATTATTACTGGGAGACGATCGACGTAGTCATTTTCTGTGAGGAATGGAAGGAGTTTCCCGTCCCAATGAACAACAATTCCAGTATTGGAGCCAGATGATGAGACATCTTGTTTCACAGAAGTGATGTGGTCACTGTGATGTTGTATACGGGTTCTCCTGAGTGTGGAGCGACTGATGGCCAGTTCATCAATGTTCCCTCCAAGGCTTTTCACAGTAGCTGCCACGATGTGAACTGCCTCACGATCGCTGGTGTTGGTTCTATCCAGGGCAGCAGCGAGACTAGGGAACATGAAGTTCTTTGGCCTCGTTTGAGGTGCAGGACGAGGAGCTGCATTTGACCGGCCAGGGACCTGAAAACCCGGATCCATTCCAACTCGAGGCATCTTTGGAAATGAACGAGGGCCTTCATCATCAGAAGAGGTGCTGGTTGACTCCAGCTGAACGGTCTGTTGCTTTTCACGCATCTGCTTCTCTGCTACTTCCTTTTGCTCTCTGCCCGCCTTCTTAAGATACTTCTGTTTTATTTCTTTCTTAGCCGAGGCTTCGTCGACTCGTCTCCTTTGAAACTTGCGATCCCTCACTTGGTCTTTCAAGAAGACTCGGTCTTCCTCTATCCGGATCAGTCTTTCCATATCATGATGCTTAATGTTGAAGAGCTTTTCAAGATTGTTTGAGAACTCTTGTTCCTTCTGTATTTGTGGCTTACTTCTCCCGTTGGAACCCTTTTTCAACTTCTCCCAAGTGGACAGGATTCCATTCACGGTTCCTTTGATATTCCGCTCCTCTTGAGTAGGGATGCTGGCCATTCCCCATATATCCATGGTTTCCTTCACCACCATATTGATGCACTCGTTTTTCGTAGGAGTTGGCTCACTCATTTTCAGGAGGTGAAAATAACGTTGGAGAGCTTGCCTAAGAGTAGGCAGACGGGACTTAGGAATCGCTTCGATGGTGCCGTCAACCAAGTAGATAGTTGTTTTCTTACGCAATGCAGTTGCCATCATCACAACCTAGAAAGAGAAACCAAAAATTGACATTTTTTATTACTATGGAAATAATGTAGAAATACAGCAACTTCAAATATGTAGACATTTAAAGTCACACTTTAACATTAAACATGTACTAATGTACATGAATTTTCAGCAAAAATTATTATTCAACATAAACCAAAAACAACAACGCAAAAAAATATTGCAACTTTAAGCGTCATAGCAATTTATAACGCAATAGAAAATATAGCAGTTTTAAACATACACAGTTTTAACATTACTCTTTGGGACTAAACTTGCACTAATGTACATCTCTTTCCAGAAAAAAATTATTATTCAACATAAACCAAAAATAAAAATATAATAATAAAAAAAATAAAAATAATAATCTGCTACGGTCATGGAGCCTTACCCTACAAGGACAAGAAACTACGTAACCTTGTCGAGGTGTAGCAGCTTAAACCGACTGAAATGTCTGCTTGGAAATCTGGAAGGAGATTTCTGTAACTTGCGGGGGGCAATAGGCATCCGGAAGGTACTAATTAGTAGTTTCGAACAAGCCAGGAAAGGCCTAGAAAGCCTCTGGTGGTTTTCTTTTGCTCAAGTACAACGCAGAGAGCCTCGGAACGGACGGACCACGGTTACGACTTTGGCGCGAAAACGGACTTTCTTTTGGATTGCTACAATAAATGTCGGAACACTTAGAGATAAGTGCGAAGAAATAGTCGAGTTCATGGAATCGAAATCTACAGTATATATATTATGGGAATCGCAGAAACCAGATGGAGAGGTGAAGGAACCAAGATACTGCACAATGATTATAAGTGCATATACAAGGGCAGAGAAGAGGATACCAGATCGGCTGTGGCAATTATACTGTCCCCCCGATTTTCTGAACATGTTGTTGGAGTGATAATGAAGAGTGAGAGATAGATAGGAGTGACCCTCAGCCTAAACGGAGACTATCGGTAATCCAGGCATATGCACCGCAGAGTGGAAAATCACAGGAGGAAAAGAAAACTTTTTTATGAGGATCTTCAGGGAATGATAGATGGGCTGCCTTATGGACCAAGAATTTTGATGAGAGACCTAAATGGTCATGTGGGTGGAGATCGAAACGGAAATGAAGACGTGATCGGGGCATTTGGTGTGGGGGAGAGAAATTTGGAAAGGGAAATGCTGGTAAATTTTTGTGCAAGAAATGTTCTTAGTATAATGAACACATTTTTTAAGCACCAGGAATCACATATCTATACGTGGTATGGATGGAATAGTAGAACCGGAAATTATGATAAGTCTCAGATAGACTTTACTGTGGTGGATAAAAGGTCATTGGTGAAAGATGTAAAGAGTAGTACCATCTGTGTCTTTTGACTCAGAAAATAGACTTGTTAAAGCCAAAATTTTGCTTCCAGTACCACAAAATATAAAAAAGCCTAGAAGGAGAAGAGTGTGCACGGAGAATATACCAGAAAAACTGGGAGAGATTAGAACTAGAACTGAGGAGGCTTTTGGACAAAGGGTAGCTACGGAAATAGTGGAGGAGGTTTGGGTTGAGTTTAGGAGAACGATGGAAAGAATACAGCGAGAGGTGATTAGAGAAAGGGTAGTTCGTGGGTCAAAAAAGAAAAAGACGGCATGGTGGACCCAAGAGGTAAAGGAGGCATGGCAAATAAGATGCGTGCTTTTAGGAGATGGCTTAAAGATAGAAATGAGCAAACAAGGCAAGAATATGTCCAAATGAGAAACCACACCAACGAGGTTAAAAGAAGAGCGAAACGCTCTGTGTGGGAGAAAATAGGTAGAGATTTAGAAGAGGATTTACTGTATAGCATGGCTAAGAAGTATAAAAATGGAGAAAGCAAGAAAACAACAGTGGCGATTAAAAATGCATATGGTGTAGTCCTCACTGATAAAAGCGAGGTGGCCGCAAGCTGGAACAAATACTTTAGACAGCTTTTGAATAACGAGAACCAATATGATGGTGAGATGGGAGGAGCGGGTAAATCATGAGGAGCATGAGGGGGACACAGAGATCACTAGAGAGGAGGTTATTCAAGTACTAAAGAGGATGAAGAATAATAAAGCTCCAGGGCCGGATGCAATTGTCACAGAAACACTAAAAGCAGCTGGTGATCCTGCTGTGAACTGGCTGCTAAGCATTTTCCGGGTGGTGTGGTCGCAGGGAATTGTACCGGCAGAATGGGGCAGAGCAATTATATGTCCTTTATATAAAATGAAGGGAAGTGAGCAGGAATGTCAAAACTACCGTGGCATATCTTTGATGTGTCATGTGGAGAAAATATATGAAAGGATTTTGGAACATAGAATACGAAACATACTGGAACCTGGGTTATTGGAGTATCAATGTGGCTTTCGTGCAGGCCGGAGTACTATAGATCAAATTTCAGCCATAAGACAATATCTTGAGAAGAACCGAGAATTCAGTTTGGACCGCTTCATATGTTTTTTGGATCTGGAGAAGGTATTTGATAGTGTGCCCAGGGAGAAGCTGTGGGTGGTTTTGAGTGAGAGAGTGCCACCCAAGCTTCTGAAAGCAGTAATGAGCACTTATAGTAGGGTGTGTCAATTTTGGGGGTGAAATGACTAAATTGAAAATCATGTGATTTGGTAGCAATTTAATGTAATCATTTGGCATACAAAATAATATCATTGCTTCAAAAACAATAAAAATAACTCCTACCTACATCAATTTTAATTCAAAAATTCCATTTTTTCATAAATTCGTAACAAAATAACAAATGTGCGCAAACATCCTATCAACATTTAAAGTGGCAATAAGATATCATTCAGAGTCTTTATTTGAAAGTAACCAATGCAGTCATGTCCTTTTTGCTGCGGTTCCTTGACATCAGCATTCGGCTTGCTACTTGCGCTTTGATGTAGCCTTCTCGCCTCTCGTGACTGTAAACTTGACTAGCTGCTTCTGTGACCATTTTCACACATCTCTCCACACTCTGAGTGTGAGAAGGCCACTTTGGCACTTGCATTGGGGCCTCTTTAAGTTGTGTTAAATCTTTGTTTGTTATACATGTTGTCATTGGTGGCTCCAAAACTTCCGAACTCAAGTTAACTAATTCTGACAATTTCTTGGCATTGACGTTTATCGGAGGTACCTTCCTTGTCTGAACAGAGCAGTCTCCCAGCTGGTCATCATCTAGTGATGTTCCTCTAAGCTTTAGAATGATTTTCACAGCCTCATTTCGCTCTTTGGTACATTGGCTGCAGAGTATTGCTTGCAAAACTGCCTCTGGCATAGCATACCAAGCGGACCTTCTCACCACAGGTAACACGATGTCCACCACTACTTTCCTTTGGGTTCTCAGTAGCTGTAATTGAAACAAGATGTGGTTGGGCCCCTCCATCCACATTGGATTAAGTTTTACATTGAACCAGTGAGGAAGATAAAACCCAATAATAAATTCAACAATCAATATCAAATTCTGTAGCATTTTGCCCTTCAGTGCATGTTTGGAAACCCAAATCCTGCAGAAACGAATCGCTGTAGTTAACCAACGACTGTGACTTACGGGTCCAATCTCCAAGAGAGCCAGATTTTGAGGCAACTCTCCTGATCTGATTGCTTGAACAATACGATAAGCGTAAGATTGATCCGTGCTGAGGTCTTTGATAACTTCTTCAGACAACACTGGAAGGGGAGGGCCTACTTCGACCTTTGGAAATTTTGTATTTATTTCTAATTCCGTTGCTTCATCTAGCATGTTGCCAATGGGGCCTAACCACTTGTTGTTGTTCTTTGTAGGACCACCAAGTTCCTGGATGAGACGACGAAGAGGTAGTTCCCCTGTGTGCAAATCACATACAATCCAAACAAGCCTTCTTCCAAGTTTTTTCTCTAAATGCGTCATAACACCGCCCTGCCATCCAGTGTTCACCGCAGTTGAGTCTCCACCAACGGCCTGCAGTGAACTGTCAAGTCTTCTTTCTTGAAGCCAACATATTATTTGATCAGCAATTGCCTCTGCATGTTTCTTGCTTTCTACTTCTGCTTCAGGAACAAAGTGAAACAAATAGCGGCCACCAGGTTCGGAACACACAGAGTAGTGTTCTTCTTTGATGAGACCGGGAAGCTTTCTGTCCATTCCCTCTACCTCTAGGAGAACTTTTGTCTCATCTCTTCTTCCATCAAACAAAAGGCAAGAGAGACCTTCCTCCTTCAAATCTTTTTCATGCTGATCAGATATTTCCTTCATTATTTTTTCTTGTGCTCTTCTTATCTTATTATGATCTATCACTAAGGACGTATCCTCTCGGCTGATGAGGTCTGCATCTATCCAAGTGGCAGTGGCAATCTCTGCAGTCTCTCGTAGCCCCGTATGGTGGCGAATATGGCAAGGGCAATGTTTGAGATGTCTTTAGTGTTGTATTTCATTCTCTTCGGCGAAGGTTCAGATGGCATTTTGGAGCTATCATCTGATGTTGCTTCTTTCTGTTCATCTGAAGAACTTTCATAGAAGTGAGAAACCTCTTGATAGAGCTCTTCATCTCTTTGGGTGGCTTCTTCACTCTTCTTTTTGTTCCCTCTCTCGGATTTTCTCTTTTTTCTTAGCAATAACAATCTGTTTTTTGGTTTCTGAATAATCTGCCGAACCAATCTGCATACTTCCTTGGCCTCCTGCCTTTGTTCTCTGCGCCTTTATGAAAGCCAGCTCCAAAACAGGGATCTTCTTCTCACGAGGACAGCGACAATCAATGTGAGGGTGAGGTTCTCTTCTGCATGAGGGAGAACAATTGGCTTCAGAACACAACTCTATGGGACACTGGCAGTTAAAAATGTCAAGAAGAGTATCAAGTGTGTGCAGAAATTTATTTTTCTTTGCTAGTTTTCCTTTACCAAGTGGTCTCAACTGCTTTGTGCCACAGCTTTGTTAATTTTAGCTCAATAGTTCTATACTGATTGAGTACAGGTGGTTTGAATAACACATTAGCTTTTTTCCATTGATGCAGAAGAGGGGGAATCATGTCCCTTATGAGCTCTTTCTCTGTGTAGTTCCTTCTATCCTTTGTATTTTGTTCACGAAGGAATAACCCTAGTCTCAGCATGTGTCGCACTGTTGGTAGTTCTGATACGGGAAGCTCCTTGCCTGTACCGACTAACAGGCTCAAGTGGCATGACGACTGACCTCTTGTCTTCAATTTTGGCATCTTAGGAATATCTGAAAAGAAAGAAAAACATTTAAGTATTTTATATCAATTACGATGTTTCAAAGTTTAGTCATTCGATGTTCTAAAATTCAATAAAAAAATATTTCATGGGATTACAACATAATTAGACAAGAATTTGATAATAATAAATAATTGTAATAATCAATAATCAATATTTACAGTTAAACTGTAGTATTCGTCTAGTAGAATAACTATGAAGTAGGTACAAGAGCAATAACAGCAAACCACCGTCTATGACATCTAAGAGGCAACTGAGGACTGAGAGTGAGGGACAGTTCTATTCATGTTGTGACTTGTACATTGTACAACAACTATATGACCTTGAAAACACTCCATATGCGATCAGTGGGATAATTATGTGACAGATGAATAGTTAATCAATTTATGTCCTATTATTTAGTAAAAGAGTCAATTTCTGAAACTTTAAGGTAAAATTGATGTAGGTAAGGGTTATTTTATTTCATTTTGGTTGGCCAATTTCAAGTTTTGACATGAAAAGACTATATTTTCACTACCAAAATTGATTTGAAAAAAGTTGACAAAATTGACACACCCTAACCTATAGGGTCTCCCAGGGCACGGTGGTGGGATCGAAGGAGTGGTTTGATGTAAGTGCAGGAGTTAAACAAAGCAGTGTTCTATCACCCATTTTATTTATTGCCTACATCAACAGGGTTATGGAACACATAACATGAAATTAAAGAGGAAATAGAAATTTTTAGATATGCTGATGATGTGGCTGTTGGGACTAACACAGCACAATCCCTGGAGAGAATTATGCAGAGGTGGGATGAGAGATTGAGGGAGTATGGACAAACTGAATTATGATAAAACTGAATATATGGTGGTAACGAAGGGAGCGAACGAGGATGGAATCTTTGTCAGGGGAAAGGAAAAGAAAAAGACGGACACATTTAAATATCTTGGTAGTGTGATAGCAAATGATGCGTGTATGGATGCAGAGGTGAATGAAAGAATTGCTAAATATAGCAGAAATGTTTCCTGCCTGCACCCCCTATTGAAAGATCAAAACATCCCTAAAAAGGTAAAGACGCATAGCATATATACTCAACAATATTGAAACCAATCTTACTATACGGCAGCGAGACTTGGGCCCTAACCACAAGAAAGAGGGGAAAACTGCAAGCAGCTGAAATGAGGGTCCTGTGATTGATAGAAGGAGTAAGTAGATTGGATAAAGTAAGGAACACTGAAATGAGAAGGCGATTGGGTGTAACTTTGGTTAATGAGAATATTGAGAGGAACCAACTGAGATGGTACGGTAGGGCGGGTCGTACTCAGGTGACAACATGAATCTGAAGGAAATCCTACCATCAGGGGTGTCTACATTATGTGTTTTTACATGGGGAATTCAAATATGAGCTTATTTTTTGGATAGGATAACTCTAACCTACATCATTTTGTATTTCTAAATTGCCAATTTTACCCTTTTGAACCCCTTTATAATATATTAAAAGATATAAGGTAAATCATTTATATTGACAAGGCCAAATCAACTTTACATATATTTATTAATAGGTGAACTGCATGTATATCACTGGATATAATTACAAAGATCATTCTCCTGACATTTTGAACTTTGCCAGGTTGCACAAATCCTGCTTTGACACAGACTTGGACATCAGCTTCCTGCTGGTCTCCTGAGCCCTGATCCCTCCATCCCTCTTTTCCTGTGAGAAGTACTTAGCAGAAGCCCCAGTCACCATTTTAACAACCCTCTCAATGCTTTGTGTGTGGCAAGGCCAGTTGCGCACCTTCATGGGGGTGTTGATGAAGTTTTTCACCTCTGAGGTGCTTAGAGAGCAGGTGAGAGGTGGCTCTGACACACCTTCTGACCAGCTGATCAAGTCACCGATGCTGGAAGCATCACAATTGATGTCAGGTGTCCTTCTGCTCCTAACAGAGGAGTCCCCCAGCTGAGTGTCCGGGTCCCCCTCTCCCCTGATGGCCAGAATTCTCTCCACCCCTTCAATCCTCTCCTTCTGCTCCTCAGAGCAGAGTAGTGTTTGGAGGATGACTTCACTGTGGGCATACCAAGCAGATCTTCTCACAGGTGGCATCACAATATCCAGCACCTCCTTTCTCTGGGACTTGAGGCAGTCCAGCTGAAAGAGGATGTACCTAGGCCCTTCGATCCAGGAGTGCTTGACCTTCACGTTGAACCAACATGGGTAATACACTCCAATGATGAATTCCACAATGAATGGCAGAATCGTCAGGTTCTTTCCTTTAAGTCCGTGCTTTGACACCCAGAGCCTGAGAAGTCTGTTCGCTGTGGTGAGCCAGCGGCTGTGGTTTACTGGTCCTATCTCTAACAGAGCCAGCCCTGCAGGACGTACTCCATCCCTGACTGCACAGACAATTTTATAGCCATAGTATTGATCAGTTGAGAGATCTTGAATGACCTTGTCAGTAAGCTTGATCAGTGGAGGGCCAACAGAGATTCGGGTGAAGTTTGGATTGATATCAAAGTCTGTAGCAGAATCAAGGAGCTTTCCTATTGGCCCGGATAATTTTTTGTCGGACAGAGTAGGGCCATCAAGGTCAACAATGAGATGGCGCAGGGGAAGTTCAACAGTGTGCAGGTTGCACACCAATCAGACCAGCTTTCTCCCCAGGTGCAGCTCCAGCTTCCGCATTACTCCAGCTTTCACACCAGTGTTGACATTTGTTGAGTCTCCTCCAATGGCCAACAAGGTCTTATCATAACCCCTCTCTTTCAGCCAGGCAAACAGGACCTTAGCAATCTTCTCCGCATGTGACTCCTCTTTAGTTGCTTTCTCTGGGGTAAAGTGGAACAGATAGTAGCTGCCAGGCTCACTAACAACACCATAGTGTTCTTCCTTGATCTTTGCGGGAAAAGATTGGTCACTGCCCTCAGCTTCCATCATCACATTGGTCAGGTCAATCCGCCCATCAAAGAGGATGCAAGAGATCCCCCCCTCCTCCCTGCACTTCTTCTCGAACTGTTCCCCCAGCTCTCTCATCAACTTCTCCTGTGCTCTCTTGACCTTGCTCTTATCAATCACTTTACTTGTATTGTCTTCTGTGATGATTCCTGCGTCAATCAGAGCTGCTGTTGCTATCGCTGCAGTTGGCCTCAGCCCTATGCCATACCTTACACTAGCAACAGCAATGTTTTGAATCTCATCATAGTTTTTCCGTACCTTTGCCGAAGCTGCTGGCTCAGGGTCAGTTTGAGGGAAGAGCTCAACTTCAGGAACAAACTCATCTTCATCACCACTTCTCTCCAATTCCAGATCCTCATCACCATCTGCCAAAAATCTCTTAACATCCTTCCTGGCTGCCTTCTCTGCTACTGCAGCACTTTCTTCCTTGTTCCTTCTCCTTTTCTCTGCCTTCCTTTCCATCCACTGCCTTTTCAATGTCCTAACCTGTCTCTTGTGCTCTGGTAGATCAGGAACCCCTATTTGGTGGGGTCCCTTACTTCCAACCTTCTCTTTCTGTCCCTTGATGTAGGCAAGATCTTTCACAGGAATCTTTTTCTCTCTGCTGCAGGAACAGTTAATGTGGGCTTGGATAACACAGCCCTCACAGCCTCCCCCCTCACAACTGGTAATCTGACACTTGCAAGTCAAAATATCAAAGAACTTGTCTAACTTGACAATGAACCTCTCTTTGGCATCAAGTTTGCCCTTCCCAAGAGAAAACTTCACTGCCTGATTCCAGACCTCCTTGGGCTTGGACATGATGGTCACTTTTTCATTGATAACAGGTGGCTTGAAAAGAGCATTAGCTTTGCTCCACTGACAAATCAGACCAGGGTAGATGTCACTCACCAGCTTGTCCACTGGGTAGTTCCTTCTGTCATCTTCACTTTGCTTCGTCAAGTAGATGCCATACCTCAGGATATCCCTCACAGTTGGCAGTTCAGACACCAACAGCTCCCGGCCAGTGCCAACAAGATTACTCAGATGAGAACTTGATTTCGTCCTTGTTCTGACTTGAGCCATTTTCTTAATGAGTTCACACTGAAATAAAAACAATAATACAACAGTTAAGTATCCACTACAGACAGGTATTAACTCTTTTCAGCGCAAAAGTCTTGGTTAAAAAAAGAGCTGAAATGGGCAAGAACAAATTTATCTGCAAATGCTAAACACATTATGCTTTTTTGGTTTCAAAATGTTATAAAATGCTAATTTATCTGTCGTCTGTAATGCAAATAATTTGTTCATGTACTCTAAAAAAACTAAAGAAAACATCCTAAAAATATTCTTTAGAACATTGAAATAGGCGCACTCATACTGCTCAGTTGTACTAAAAATGAACCACCTAATTTTAGCTCAAATCAAAGTTGTTAATTAAATTTTGCTCAATGTATCACTGTAATATGCGTAGAAATAGCTTTTTTCTAAAATATAACAGAATAATACTCACATGTGAACAGTAACAAAAAAATATCAGGAGATAATCACTAAATCTATCCCCTCACTGCAAGCCGAGGTGGTAAAATAGCTTCATAAATCATGAGTCACTTCAAATATTTCACAAAACGTTTTAGAATGTTCTGAAACGTTACATTCTAGCCTCTGAGAAAGGTGGCTCAGAAAATGGCCTTATGCGCGCCAGAAAACCGTCAAAATATTTCATATACCAAACTGTATGATAATTACAATTAAGTGGAATGGCACACCTTTTTATTTGAGTATTTAAATATTATTATTATATGAATTACATTATATGTGTTTATATGAATTAGTTAGAACAATGCTCTATGAGAGATAACGTGAGCAGCCATGATAGAAAACGTGAGAAGACATATTCTGGGGTAACTACAATTGTAAAATAATCAACAATTTAATAATAATCAACTGCAAAATGATGTAGGTTAGGGTTATCAGAATTAAATATTTTCTTCAGAATTGTGTTCTATACACAAAAATATGTCATTTGAACACCCCTCTCCATTGATTTTAAAAAAATGCATAGTATGACCCGCCCTAATGGTACGGGTATGTCCAACGAATGCCGATGGAAAGGACAGCAAGAAGAATGCTGGAATGGGCCCCTCAAAACAAAAGACCAGTTGGAAGACCCAAAATCCGATGGATGGATAACATCAAGAGTGCTGTCGAGAAGTGTGGAATCAGTCTCCAACGGGCGAACTTGATGTGTGGAGATCGTGAGGCATGGAGGAGTCTCGTCCGAGGGCTCCCAACTGACAGACCGCTTTAGGTCTACCAGGCGCCTGGTAAGAAAGGATAAGAAAGATAAACCAAAAATAATAACGCAATAGTACTATAGCAACTTAAAGCGTCATAGCAATTTATAACGCTATAGAATATATATTCACCTTAATTAAATATTAATCAATTAATTATTCATTAATTATTAATTAAATATTGATTAAATATTAATTAAATATTAATTAATTAAATATTCACCTGAGTCATTAAAAAGCAAGCTAAGATAAATGATTCCCACTGATGCGTGAACACTTAATACACCCTATCCGATTCTTGCCGGGAGAGTAACTGAGAAAAACAGTTAGTATTTGAAATACGATGCCAAATCGTAGTATGTTCAAAAATAAGAGTTGCCAACTGTAAACTTGATTAATTAGTTAATTAGGAAGGTAATTTGGAATTAGAAACTGGACGAATTGCGCAATTTTTTTTTTTACGCTCCCAGTTATGCAAGCTATATAGGCCACGTCAGAGCCGAGCATTACAGGACATTAAAAATGGCAGCCGTGTGCATACCTTAAATATTCATTAATTAAAAAAATTCACGTGCGCTAGTTTCTCATCTAGTGGGTACGTTTGGGCTATGAGCACACAAAAATTTCGGAGAAAAAATTTTCACCCCTCCTCTGTGGACCACCCTAATATATATACAGTGTATATATACAGGGGTTAGACAAAATAATATGAACACCCGCCGATTTCACCAGTTATCTTTACGGACTGCTCAGACACAAAGTGAACGGTCAAATGACTGGCAAACCTATTTAAATGCGTAACAGAGAGTGTATACGTCATGTTATAACCCTCACGTTGTTTTTGCAGATCTGAGTGAATTATGAATTAGCAGTTATGAAAGACCTGTCAGACTTCCAAAGAGGGCAAATTGTCGGAGCGCAGATGGCTGGTGCATCGGTGACGAAAACCGCTCAGATGTTCAATGTATCCAGAGGAACTGTCTCTATGGTCATGTCTGCATACCAAAACCATGGAAAGACAAGCACCGACAAATGCAATAGTGGACGCAAGAAGAAGCTGTGTGATCGAGACCGCCGGGTGCTAAAGCGCATTGTGACAAAGAACCATAAGACCACAGCTCCAAAAGTGACTGCAGAGCTTAACCAGCATCTTGCAAGCCCGGTATCGACCAGAACTGCACGTCGCGAGCTCCATGGAGCTGGATACGATGGGAGGGCTGCAATTGCCAAAACCCTTCCTTTCGCACATCAACATTGAGCGGCGCAGAAAATGGTGTAATGACCATAAGAATTGGTCAATGGACCGGTGGAAGAATGTAGTCTACTCCGACGAATCCTCCTTTACGCTATTTCCATGTTCCCGTCGAGTTTACGTCTGGAGACAGCCTAAAGATGCTTATGACCCCGACTGCCTGATCCCAACCGTTAAGCATGGAGGCGGATCTGTGATGGTTTGGGCAGCAATATCGTGGAATACTCTTGGCCCAGCTGTAGTACTGCATGGTAGGGTTAACGCCCAGGTCTATCTGTCAATATTGGTTGACCAGGTCCATCCCATGGTCCACACGCTGTTTCCCAATGGCGGCGCCGTCTTCCAGGATGATAATGCACCAATCCACACCGCTGGGGTCGTTAAAAACTGGTTTGAAGAGCATGTTAGTGAAGTAGAACGCTTGGATTGGCCTCCACAATCCCCGGATCTTAACATTATCGAGCATCTGTGGTGTCAGTTGGAGCAGCAGGTCAGAAGCCGATTCCCACCGCCGGCGTCTTTGGAGGAACTGGAGCAGGGTTTGCTCGAAGAATGGCTCAGGATTCCTCTAGCTACTGTCCAAAAGCTGTATGAATCAATTCCCCGACGCATTGCAGCTGTTATTGCCACTAAAGGAGGACCAACTCCATATTAAGAATAAAAACCGCCATTTATCAAGGTGTTCATATTATTTTGTCCAACCCCTGTATATATATGTATATATATATATATATATATATATATATATATATATATATTATATATATATATATACACAAACTTTGCAAACATTAAAAGGTTCATAGATGAATTAATGATGTAAACAGTTTTTAAAATATGAACTATAGATGAAGTGAAAACCCAATGATGATGCAGGCCGAGATTAGTTTAAACGATATATTTTTAGCCTTGAGGTGTGCTTCGGTCAGGAGTCAGGACAACTAATTTTTTACGCGTGTTGTCGTTCATCATTCTCTACATTTTCCCCTTTATTGCGTATTTCACTGCGATACATGATCTACATATTTGTCGTGGATAAAACATGATGGTAGGACGCCTCAGTAAATGTATAAATAAACCATTGCGGAATTCGACGCCGTATTTAAAATTGATGGTGCGGGTATTAACATATACAGGGTGTTTCATAACGTGGGAGTGTGGGACGCACTTTCAGGATGGATTCAGGACCTGAAAACAATGAAAAAAGTTTATATAAACATATGCCCGAAATTGCTTTGTTTCCAAGTTACAGCCCGTTATTTGTGTGTTCCAGCAATTATTATCACCGGTCTGCATGAAAATCGATTTCTTTATTTTGAGTTGTGATTCTGAAGCAGTTCGCTACGCTGAATTAAAAAATGCTACCAGTCTTTTTCTATCACCCACAGTTTTAAAGTTATTAGCAAAACAATTTTGGGGCGTTTTGTAATTTTTTACCTTTTTTATCTTTAATTAATTTCATTTTTTCATATTTTTCAGATAGATAATTCTAACATTACGTCTTTAAAATTTTAATAATGGCTTCTAGAGGATGTACCCATAGTCCAGACATATTTTTTTATATTTGTGGTGGGTATGTTGTTGTAAAACAAAGGACAAATGTAACGACCTTCATTAAGAGAGCTTATGCTTATTTTGGAATTAAATTAGGAGATCAAGACAAAAGTTGGGCTCCACACAAGGTTTGTCTTACGTGTGTTGCGGCACTAAGAAATTGGGGCAAAGGTAAAAGGAAAAGTTTGCCATTTGGGATCCCTATGGTATGGCGCGAGCCTAGAAACCATACCGACGACTGCTACTCCTGTTCTTGCAATGTTAAAGGTTATGATGCAAAGAATAAAGAGAGCCTTCAATACCCAAGTCTTCCATCTGCAATAAGGCCGGTACCCCATGGTCCAGAAGTTCCTATTCCCCGCCCACCCGAGAGTCTGGATCAATATAATTCAGATTCTGATTCAGCTCCAAATCCAGACAATGATGATGTTTATGAACAGCCAACAGCTGACCGAGATCCTCCTAAACCATTAACCCAAGCCGAACTAAATGACTTAGTCAGGGATTTGAATCTGCCTAAGGACTGCAGATTATAGGGTGGATCGATTTTACATTTTTTCGATTTCCATATTCTAATAGAGACAAAAACTTGCGCATGCATGAGAAAATAGCCTCTGCAAAATCTTAGCTTAATAGGTAATCATCTTCTGCCCCCGGCAGAGCGATGAAAATCATATTTTAGTAGTCAAAAACGTATTTTTCTTATAATTTTAAAAATATTTCAATATGCATCAAAATTATTCCTAATAACTATAAAGTCGATGAAAAAGACCTCATATGATCGTTTTTCCAAGCGCGTTGTCCTACGTTAATGTCTTTTGCCCCCGGCAACAACGTCAAATGTTGAAAAAATAGGTAATTTATATACATATTTTCAGATCGGCTCTTTGTCTTAAATAATGCATTTATATATTTCCCATAGCATTTATATCGTTGCTTAGGCATGAAATAACACACGCAAAATTTTATGACTAGGCTAGGGTTTAAAGGTCATCTCTGGTGAGTGCTGCCAGCAGCAGCTGCCACTGACGCGCCAGTACGCACTGCGCAGTTCCCTCAGTTTTAATCTTTACAGGATGGCTACCGCTACAACTAGAAGATCGGTTACGTGTCCAATATTTGGTGCTGGGAAAGATTTGAATTTGCGTTGTTTTCCCAAATGTGAAGATGTGATGCAATACTACCATCATGTGAGAACTGAGTTGAGATCATCAAAGAAGGAACCTCCGTTCAAAGACATCGCCGCTGTGGTCACGGAGAGACTGGAATACTTGTGGAAATTAGCTTCCATTCCAACAGTTTCGACAGCACGGCTAAATCAAATGTTGAAAAGTTATCGTGATAAAATGGCTAACATCATCAAATCACTGAACGCGAAAAAGAAGAACGAATCGTTACAGAAAAATCTTGAGGCCTTCAAGAAATCAACTAAGACCACCTTATTTGACATATCGGCTTGTAAATGCCCTGATTTGACAAAATGCGGATGCCCTCGTGAACGACGAGTACCACTGAAAGAGCAGCAGTTTTTACTCGACCAAAGAAGTGATCGCAAAATGGCAATAGGAACTTTGGATGTTGAAACAACAAATAAAAACGAGATGACTCTTGCAAGAAGATTGGCGATATTGAAACAAGAAGGAATAGCAGAACATCAAGAGCCGTCGACTAGTAAACGACAAGAAACTTCTCAAGAACAACCTTCTTCGTCAGCCTCTAGTGAAACCGAGGATACATCTATAGAATCATCGTCATCGTATGAACTAACACCGAGAGATAAACATGACATGACGAAAAAACACGAATGGAACTCCAGGTACTTGCTGAAGCTTGTGATCGTACGGGCGTCTCAGACAGAGCTGCTTCATTTATTGCTTCTTCGTTGTTAGAGGATGTTGGCTGGATACGAGAAGATGATGTCAGTTCAGTGATTGATCGAAATAAGATAAGAAGAGCCAGAAAAAGAGTTCGTTCTGAGCATCAGCAAGATGACAAGATCACGCTACCATTACAGGGCATTTTCTTTGACAGACGTAAAGATAAAACAATGACACAAGAAAAAATAGACAATGTGAAGCATAGAAGGACTGTGGTAGAAGAGCATATAGTTTTAGTTCAAGAACCAGAATCCCAGTACATGGGGCATTTCACTCCTGCATCAGGTTCTGCCACTGCAATAACATCAGGTATCATCAACTTTCTAGAGACTAACAATATTAGCAAGGACGACATTGTGGCTATCGGCTGTGATGGTACCGCAGTGAACACGGGTCGAAAGGGTGGAGCCATTCGTATGATTGAAATGAAACTACAAAGGCCAGTTCATTGGATCATATGCCTATTACACGGTAATGAATTATCACTGCGACACCTCATTCAAGACTTGGACGGCAAATCAACTGGGCCAATGGGCTTTACTGGACCAGTTGGAAAACAACTGAACGACTGCGAAAAACTTCCAATTACAGAATTCGATGCCATTCCATCTCCCGACATTGACATAGATGATGCCGAGTTGAGCACTGACCAAAAATATTTGTTAGGCATCTACAGAGCAGTGTCGAGCGGTAGCTGCTCTTCAGCTCTCGCGGCTCGAAATCCAGGTAAGATGGCGCATTCCAGGTGGCTGACAACAGCAAATAGATTTCTGCGCCTCTATGTTTCAACCAGTGAACCCTCCAGCACCTTCAACGAAATTGTGCGATTCATTTCATTATGACAGTTTACGCACCAATTTGGTTTAAGATAAAGAAAAACTCCAGTTTCACTGAGGGCGCAAAACATTTTTTCGAAATGATGCGTCTCTCTCAGACCATGCCTCAAAGATCTAAGACAATCGCCAACAAAGTCCTCCGTAGAAATTCTTTCTTTGCTCACCCAGAAAATATTTTGATCTCCATGCTACATGCCGATGAGCAACACATAAGAGAATTGGGATGGAGAAGAATATTAAAAGCACGATCAAAACAATCACCAGCGGGGGAAATTCGAGCCTTCGCCATGCCTGAACTGCTCTACGATAGTCAAAACTATTACGAAATGATCAACTGGCAAACGGCTGAGGTGACCGAACCCCCCGTTACAAAAACAATACCTGATACCCGAATAAAAGAGTTTGTTGAGACGGGAGACCAGCCTGATGGACTGATCCCACTATTCCCTTGTCATACTCAAGCGGTTGAGAGACTCATCAAATTAGTAACCGAAGCCTCTGCCAGTGTAAGTGGAATAGAAGAGAGGGACGGATTCATCCGCTCCCTTCTTCACTCCCGAACAAAATTCCACGATTTGATTCTAAGAAAGATTACCGTATGTAAATCGACATGCAGCCAAAGGAAGGGTGGTTGGGGCTGGATAGGGTGGAACTCGACGTACAGCCACCTCCTCGTGGTGAGTTCTGGGTTGCTAATTTTATAAAATTAGCAAGCGAGGATCTGTACTTAGTACTTATCGTACTTATAACATCGCATTAACGTAATTATAATCCACATTTAGACTTTTCTCGGGGACAGAAGATATTACTCTAGAGTCATAAAATTTTGCGTGTGTGTTATTTCATGCCTAAGCAACGATATAAATGCTATGGGAAATATATAAATGCATTATTTAAGACAAAGAGCCGATCTGAAAATACGTATATAAATTACCTATTTTTTCAACATTTGACGTTGTTGCCGGGGGCAAAAGATATTAACGTAGGACAACGCGCTTGGATAACATGAAACTGCTTCTGGAAAAAATTCACTATCAAAATCACAGATGGATATTGTGTGGGGATCTCAAAGTCCTTTGCATGTTACTTGGGCAGCAATCAGGATACACTAAGATGCCATGTTTCATCTGCGAATGGGATAGTCGAGCACGTGACCAGCACTGGAAGAGGAAAACTTGGCCTCCTAGAGAGAATCTTACCCCAGGATCAAAGAACATTTTACATGAACATCTAGTTGAACCAAATAAAATCCTCCTACCACCCTTGCACATTAAGTTAGGCTTGATGAAGCAGTATGTCAAAGCATTGAATAGAGGTGTGTTTCAAGTACATTTGTTCAAAATATCCAAAGATTAGCTACGAGAAAATAAAGGAAGGTGTTTTTATAGGTCCTCAGATTAGAAAGTTATTGACAGACGATCATTTCCTGAACACAATGACCAATAAAGAAAAAGAAGCATGGCTTGGTTTCAAAGATGTTGAAAATTCTTGGGAAACTACAAAAGCCAAAATTATGAAAGACTGGTGGAAAATATGCTTAAAAAGTTTTGCGCCTTAGGCTGCAACATGAGCCTGAAAGTTCACTTCTTATTTTCGCATCTTGACCGTTTTCCCGAAAATCTCGGAGATGTTAGTGAGGAGCAAGGGGAACGATTTCACCAGGACATCAAAACCATGGAAAGAAGATATCAAGGAAGATGGCATACAAATATGATGGCGGATTACTACTGGTGTCTGCAACGAGATCAGCCTAACGCACAGCATAAGAAAACATCAAAGAAGCACCGGTTTAGTCGTCATTAGCCAGATCTACGTTCGTAGTCTTAAGTCTTTGGAATAAGTCCTAAAATGTTTGCAAGTAAAGAAGGTAAATATATTTTGTTTCTTTCAGTTATTTTTTTATTCTTTCATAAACAAGCAATATGCTTGTCCAAGAGCTAGGAGCTATTTAATTCTGCTTTAATTAGGTTTTACTCTGTCACCTAAAGATTTCGTGCTACAAGGGGTGTTGTAATACCTCATCTGTCCCCAAATGTTAACCACCCATTGTAGTCTATAATAACAAAATTTATGGTTTAGCATGTGCAATCCAATGTTGGTCTCGATAAGATGGTTCACATTTGGGGATAAATGGGGGGATTTATGACACACCCTGTAGTAAGAAAACCATACGTGATAGGGAAAAACTAACTATAGTTTTGAGATCAGCGCACACAAATTATATAGAATCACCAACTAGTTTGTAAAAATCGATCGACAAGTTTCCAAATGTGTACTGGCGTTATCTGCCATACCTTTAAATGAAGTGCTCAAAATGATCGCCTTGCGCTTAAATACACGCCTTAACACGCTCGTCATAGACTGCCTGACGCATTCAAACATTCCAGGTATTGCTCGGATTTTCTAGCATCCTTGTTCTACGCGTTGCGAAGCATTTCAACGTTGTCAATTGGTGTCACGTAAACGATGAATGTCAGATGAACCCACAGGTAAAATTCGAGTGGATTCAGGTCAGGGGAGCGAGCAGGCCACGCAATGGGTTCTCCACGGCCTCTCCATTTATCAGGGAAATGGTCATCCAAATAGTCTTTGGCTACTCGACTAAAATGAGGCGGAGCGCCGCCATGCATAAACCACATACGACGTCGGACACCAAGAGGAACTTCATCTAGTAAATCGTTTAAATCATTCCTTAAAAAATTGGAATAGGATTCTCCTGTTAATCTTCCATGCAAAACAAAAGGACCGATTAAGTTGACGGCAATAAGTCCTACCCATACATTGATACTAAATTGTTGTTGGTGCCTTGACTGGATGATGGCATGCGGATTCTCTTCGGCCCCTCTTACACCCTCTGCTGCTGCTATCCTTCCATTGCTGACACCAGGATGTTCCTCCACGCGATTCAGGACCCGCTCCTCCAATTCAACAGTTCTGGCGCTGATTGGTCTACCACCATCTGAAACTCGCTTGTTGAATGATACTGTATCACGAATACGCTCGTCTCTTCTCTGAAAGGTCTTATCTGGCAGACAGCGATTCGGAAACCTTTCCACAAACAGACATCTTGCTGCGGCCCCATTACACTCGGCAAGTCCATACATAAGCCTTCATTCTCACTTCAAATGCACACTATCACTGAATAGCACAAAAACTTTTAAAGTTTTTTTTTCACTGGACTGCGCTTATTCACGGTAAGAAGTTACGAATACGAACAGTGAAACACCGCGATGCACCTCTAACTGACTGATGGCTCTACACTCAACGATATTGAAACATGTCATAGAGTGTACGAAACATTACATTCGGCAAGGCCATACATGAAATAAGTCTCGTACACACTCACAAACATTGTCGGCAAGCAGTGTTTGTAAACAGTTTGCGGAAAGAATTGCTGGAACACAAAACGGGCTGTAACTCGGAAACAAAGCGATTTCGGGCATATGGTTATATAAACTTTTTTCATTGTTTTCAGGAGTTAAATCCATCCTGAAAGTGCGTCCCACATGTTATGAAATACTCTGTGTGTGTATATATATATATATATATATATATATATATATATATATATATATATATGCACGTGTAAATTCCTTGAATGCAGTTAGAAGTGACGTGAATTAAGATAAAACTAACGGGGCCCGCGAAACGGGCCACGGCGGAACGCTGCGTAAAAAGAGCCATTAAATTTTTTTCCTTCTCAAATCAACCTTAGATAAACCTAACCTATTGCCAGCCTCGGGAATGTTTGTTTGTTTTGTTTTTTCCTTTTCTCCTTATTTCTTTTTTTACCTACAAATACCTCATGAAAGACTATGAAACCTCATAAAGGAAGGTAGGGAAACGGAGGTTGAGGTGGGGCCCCTGAAGGGGCCCATTCAAGGGACCCAAAGAGGAAATTCTGAAATTGATCCGTTCTGCTTTAAAAAAAAAACCTTCAAATATATCTCATGAAAAACCATGAAACCTCATGAAGGAGGGTGAGGAACCCCAGGGGAGGGGGGCCACTCATGAAAGTCGGTGAGGAACGCGAGGAGGAAATTCTCAAATAGAACCATTTCTGTCGTACCAAATGCGGACATACTACTAGGGAGTTACACTCACTGTCCGCCAGATGGCAGAAGTATGTCGATGTCAATATATTGGTGTTCCTTTCCTTCAAGTTCCATTTCATTCAACTGCGGAATTTATTTTTAAAATAATATTTCTGGAAACTTTTTGGACACCCTTCATATATGTATATATATATATATATATATATATATATATATATGATACACACAGACAGTGCATGGAACAAGGAACTCTTCTGGGATAATTAAATCCACTATAGTCCGAATAAGTAATGGTAAATGACAAATACCATAGTTTTTCTTTTTCATGATGCTAGCCCGACGTTTGTGTATATATATATATATATATATATATATATATATATATATATGTGTGTGTGTGTGTGTGTGTGTGTGTGTGTGTGTGTGTGTGGAATATTCTCTCAATTTCAAAAGAATATTTTCCGGAATCCTTCAAAACACATCTCTGTAACGCATTTTATGCAATAATAATAATAATAATAATAATAATAATAATAATAATAATATAATTATTACTATTATTATTATTATTACTTTACAAAATTTAACACCATAGATAAAAAAAATTATGGAATTACTTGTCAATAACCCTCGAATCCCTTCTGAGTAAAAGATTTTTAAAAACAAAATAAAGTTCTCTCTTCACGAATTGACGAAATGAGTTTGTAAACTATGAAGTGTCCCTTAATTGAGAAAAGAGAGCTGCCAAATAGACTTTATCTTATCGGCAACAGAGAGACATTTACGATACTACATTTCATGCAGTTTCGCTCTTCGACAACTTCTTATGAAGGACAATTATTTTCGTTTTTGAGGGTCGTCATTGCTTTTCCGAAGTGTGGAATCGCGCCGGCTACGTGGACCATTGTTTTCACTAGCTAGAAATAAAAGCAATCTTTGCAAATAAAAGTTACGGATCAAGTAAAGATAAGCACTCCCAGCCTTCTTTAATTAGCATTATAAGGCTAACTAACGAAAATATCACGACCTAACGTAACCAATCGTCAAGGGCGTACAGTTAACTTAACGATTGGTTAGGTTAGGTCGTGATATTTTCGTTAGTTAGCCTTATAAGGCTAATTAAAGAAGGCTGGGGGTGCTTATCTTTACTTGATCCAAAGTTACGACTTTCGATTGTAACTAATATATATATATATACTGTATATATATGTGTGTGTAGTGACTACTGAAGTGGCAAAGACGTTTTCAAATATCTTAGCAATGTTTCATCAACACAAACGCAACCAAGATGACGTCACAGCGCGGGAATATTTTCAAGAAATCACACCTTAACTTCGTTACAAGGACTTCTGGACGCGGCTTGAGCTCTTTCTTCGAACACCAGCCAGTGACCTCAGAGCTACCACCATGTAAACATCTTTTGTGTAGGCCCCATTTGGGCCAGGTGTCATTCACCTAACTTTATATGAAGACTAATCATTACCTCGCGCCTTATTAATATCAAGTCATTATTATATTGAAATCAGAAATCAAGTGTACCCATTATTTCAACTGTAAACTATCAACATATTCTGTTTCATTCATAACTCATTTGTTTTGTTTAATAAAGGAAGAAAACTCATTCTATCAATCACCCTAATTAATAACTTAATTAATAACATTATTTGATCTGCAAAGATGTGGTGACTTCGGCCTAAGCATTTATCATTAACAATTTATCATTAACAATCAATTAACTATCAATATATATACACAGTATATACAGGGTGGAAGAAAAGTCTTCAAGGATTTTATACACACAAATAACTTGTTAATAATAAATAAACTCCAATTATATCACTGCAGTGTATGCGATACTTTTAAGAGCAACTCTTCAAGGCCACGAACGACCCCAGGCTAGAACAGGAACGCCCTAAGCCCTAGCACCAGTCACCGCTATGTCAGTAAGGATGAAATACAGCAATGAAGAAATCCATTACAAACCCATTTACTCTCAGCTCATACAATATACGACGATGATTCGAATAGAAGACTGCAGTTTGCTGAAACAATGAAATAAAAGTTCAACAGTGATCCAGATTTCGTTCGAAAGATCAAATATTCAGATAAATGTGTCTTCGATTTAACGAGTAAAGGAAACAAACAGAACGTTCACTACTTGGCCAAAATAAAATCCCAAAATACGATTGGGTAAACCCGTTAAAGCGGCTACACTAACAGTTTAGGCGTGCATTGGTTGTTCAGGACTCGTTTCCTTTGACATATCGAGAGATACGATAGCAGGAATTGGCTTTATCAACATGATGGAGTTCCGTCACATTACTCTGTAGTTACCTGTGAGATTATGGATACGAACGTTGAAGGAAGATGGGTTGGCGGCGAGGTTCCATCGAGTGGCCAGCCAGATTATCTGATTTAGCTCCGTTATTTCTGGCTTTGAGCTTATTTGCGTCACAAACTCTATACTCCTGGCTTCATCTATCCAAATGTGAATGCCCTTGGCCGCAGAATAGATGAACAACTGAAAAGGATCCCACTCGATATGTTCAGAAGAACAATGAAGAGTTTCACAGAGAGAATCCACATATGTATCAGATCGGATGGAGAACTCTTTGAAGATTAAATTATAATTTAAAAAAATATTTGTATAAATAAAATTCTTTAGACTTTTTGTTTGATTTGTTTCATCATTTGAACACGTATCTGTATAATGTTGTTGACTAATTAGTTGTATGTCTAAAATCCTTAGACTTTTCTCCCACCCCGTGTATACAGGGTGTCCCGTAAGTCTGGACCCATAGGGAAAAATAATAAAATTACAAAATAGTCCAAAAATTTATTTATAATATATTTTTTTATTATTTTTATTATTATTTTTATTATTTTTTTATTATGATCTTACTCCGCTGGAGTTTTATTTGTGGGGCCACTTGAAAGCCAAAGTGTACGAGGTCAAACTTCAGAACATTTTCCACCTTAAAGCACGCATTGTGGAGGCGTGTCAAGAAATTTCTGCGACTGTGATTCAGAAAGTGCTGTCGCAGTGGAGATTGCGTCTTCAACTATGTGTGCGACACAACGGCGGACACTTTGAACAGATTATGTAATAAATTTTTGGACTATTTTGTAATTTTATTATTTTTCCCTATGGGTCCAGACTTACGGGACACCCTGTATATAAGAAAGAAACAAATAAGAGAACGAAGAGTTGATACTTTTATTTGCAAACGTTTCGGAAATAGTTTAGTTTCCATCATCACTGCTAAAATATGATAATATTAAAACTAAAAAAATCTTAGTTATCATAATATATACGATTGGAATCATCACTGTCAGTTAAACATCTAAGTGTCACACACTCTTAATTTAATATAAAAATCCGACTAAAATGAAGTTTGTAATACCTGTTAAAATCAATAGACTATTACAGAATTTCTTTTTTTTTTAATAATTTTCTACAAACCGTGGTATAGGGCGGGTCATACTATGCATTTTTTTTAAATCAATGGAGAGGGGTGTTCAAATGACATATTTTGGTGTATAGAACCAGAGCTGGGCATTTGCGGCATATTTTGCGGTACTGCGGTACTTGCGGTACCACCGCACAACCACCCCGGGCCCCCATAACGCAGTACCGCAAAGGATCGCTGAAAGTACCGCAGTACCGCTACCGCATTCAAATTTCCGCGTACCGGTTTGGTACCGGTTTGGTAGTGCAGCAGTACCGCAGTACCGCAATATGCCGCAAGTGCCCAGCTCTGTATAGAACACAATTCTGAAGAAAATATTTAATTCTGATAACCCTAACCTACATCATTTTGCAGTTGATTATTATTAAATTGTTGATTATTTTACTATTGTAGTTACCCCAGAATATGTCTTCTCACGTTTTCTATCATGGCTGCTCACGTTATCTCTCATAGAGCATTGTTCTAACTAATTCATATAAACACATATAATGTAATTCATAATAATAATAATAATAATATTTAAATACTCAAATAAAAAGGTGTGCCATTCCACTTAATTGTAATTATCATGCAGTTTGGTATATGAAATATTTTGACGGTTTTCTGGCGCGCATAAGGCCATTTTCTGAGCCACCCTTCTCAGAGGCTAGAATGTAACGTTTCAGAACATTCTAAAACGTTTTGTGAAATATTTGAAGTGACTCATGATTTATGAAGCTATTTTACCACCTCGGCTTGCAGTGAGGGGATAGATTTAGTGATTATCTACTGATTTTTTTTGTTACTGTTCACATGTGAGTATTATTCTGTTATATTTTAGAAAAAGCTATTTCTACGCATATTATAGTGATACATTGAGCAAAATTTAATTAACAACTTTGATTTGAGCTAAAATTAGGTGGTTCATTTTTAGTACAACTGAGCAGTATGAGGCCTATTTCAATGTTCTAAAGAATATTTTTAGGATGTGTTTCTTTAGTTTTTTTAGAGTACATGAACAAATTATTTGCATTACAGACAACAGATAAATTAGCATTTTATAACATTTTGAAACCAAAAAAGCATAATGTGTTTAGCATTTGCAGATAAATTTGTTCTTGCCCATTTCAGCTCTTTTTTTTAACCAAGACTTTTGCGCTGAAAAGAGTTAATACCTGTCTGTAGTGGATACTTAACTGTTGTATTATTGTTTTTATTTCAGTGTGAACTCATTAAGAAAATGGCTCAAGTCAGAACAAGGACGAAATCAAGTTCTCATCTGAGTAATCTTGTTGGCACTGGCCGGGAGCTGTTGGTGTCTGAACTGCCAACTGTGAGGGATATCCTGAGGTATGGCATCTACTTGACGAAGCAAAGTGAAGATGACAGGAGGAACTACCCAGTGGACAAGCTGGTGAGTGACATCTACGCTGGTCTGATTTGTCAGTGGAGCAAAGCTAATGCTCTTTTCAAGCCACCTGTTATCAATGAAAAAGTGACCATCATGTCCAAGCTCAAGGAGGTCTGGAATCAGGCAGTGAAGTTTTCTCTTGGGAAGGGCAAACTTGATGCCAAAGAGAGGTTCATTGTCAAGTTAGACAAGTTCTTTGATATTTTGACTTGCAAGTGTCAGATTACCAGTTGTGAGGGGGGAGGCTGTGAGGGCTGTGTTATCCAAGCCCACATTAACTGTTCCTGCAGCAGAGAGAAAAAGATTCCTGTGAAAGATCTTGCCTACATCAAGGGACAGAAAGAGAAGGTTGGAAGTAAGGGACCCCACCAAATAGGGGTTCCTGATCTACCAGAGCACAAGAGACAGGTGAGGACATTGAAAAGGCAGTGGATGGAAAGGAAGGCAGAGAAAAGGAGAAGGAGAAGGAGGAAAGTGCTGCAGTAGCAGAGAAGGCAGCCAGGAAGGATGTTAAGAGATTTTTGGCAGATGGTGATGAGGATCTGGAATTGGAGAGAAGTGGTGATGAAGATGAGTTTGTTCCTGAAGTTGAGCTCTTCCCTCAAACTGACCCTGAGCCAGCAGCTTCGGCAAAGGTACAGAAAAACTATGATGAGATTCAAAACATTGCCCTGGCTAGTGTAAGGTATGGCATAGGGCTGAGGCCAACTGCAGCGATAGCAACAGCAGCTCTGATTGACGCAGGAATCATCACAGAAGACAATACAAGTAAAGTGATTGATAAGAGCAAGGTCAAGAGAGCACAGGAGAAGTTGATGAGAGAGCTGGGGGAACAGTTCGAGAAGAAGTGCAGGGAGGAGGGGGGGATCTCTTGCATCCTCTTTGATGGGCGGATTGACCTGACCAATGTGATGATGGAAGCTGAGGGCAGTGACCAATCTTTTCCCGCAAAGATCAAGGAAGAACACTATGGTGTTGTTAGTGAGCCTGGCAGCTACTATCTGTTCCACTTTACCCCAGAGAAAGCAACTAAAGAGGAGTCACATGCGGAGAAGATTGCTAAGGTCCTGTTTGCCTGGCTGAAAGAGAGGGGTTATGATAAGACCTTGTTGGCCATTGGAGGAGACTCAACAAATGTCAACACTGGTGTGAAAGCTGGAGTAATGCGGAAGCTGGAGCTGCACCTGGGGAGAAAGCTGGTCTGGTTGGTGTGCAACCTGCACACTGTTGAACTTCCCCTGCGCCATCTCATTGTTGACCTTGATGGCCCTACTCTGTCAGACAAAAAATTATCCGGGCCAATAGGAAAGCTCCTTGATTCTGCTACAGACTTTGATATCAATCCAAACTTCACCCGAATCTCTGTTGGCCCTCCACTGATCAAGCTTCCTGACAAGGTCATTCAAGATCTCTCAACTGATCAATACTATGGCTATAAAATTGTCTGTGCAGTCAGGGATGGAGTACTTCCTGCAGGGCTGGCTCTGTTAGAGATAGGACCAGTAAACCACAGCCGCTGGCTCACCACAGCGAACAGACTTCTCAGGCTCTGGGTGTCAAAGCACGGACTTAAAGGAAAGAACCTGAAGATTCTGCAATTCATTGTGGAATTCATCATTGGAGTGTATTACCCATGTTGGTTCAACGTGAAGGTCAAGCACTCCTGGATCGAAGGGCCTAGGCACATCCTCTTTCAGCTGGACTGCCTCAAGTCCCAGAGAAAGGAGGTGCTGGATATTGTGATGCCAACTGTGAGAAGATCTGCTTGGTATGCCCACAGTGAAGTCATCCTCCAAACACTACTCTGCTCTGAGGATCAGAAGGAGAGGATTGAAGGGGTGGAGAGAATCCTGGCCATCAGGGGAGAGGGGGACCCGGACACTCAGCTGGGGGACTCCTCTGTTAGGAGCAGAAGGACACCTGACATCAATTGTGATGCTTCCAGCATCGGTGACTTGATCAGCTGGTCAGAAGGTGTGTCAGAGCCACCTCTCACCTGCTCTCTAAGCACCTCAGAGGTGAAAAACTTCATGGAGGTGCGCAACTGGCCTTGCCACACACAAAGCATTGAGAGGGTTGTTAAAATGGTGACTGAGGCTTCTGCTAAGTACTTCTCACAGGAAAAGAGGGATGGAGGGATCAGGGCTCAGGAGACCAGCAGGAAGCTGATCTCCAAGTCTGAGTCAAAGCTGGATTTGTGCAACCTGGCAAAGTTCAAGATGTCAGGAGAATGATCTTTGTAATTATATCCAGTGATATACATGCAGTTCACCTATTAATAAATATATGTAAAGTTGATTTGGCCTTGTCAATATAAATGATTTACCTTATATCTTTTAATATATTATAAAGGGGTTCAAAAGGGTAAAATTGGCAATTTAGAAATACAAAATGATGTAGGTTAGAGTTATCCTATCCAAAAAAGAAGCTCATATTTGAATTCCCCATGTAAAACATAATTTAGACACCCCTGATGGTAGGATTTCCTTCAGATTCATGTTGTCACCTGAGTACGACCCGCCCTACCGTGATAAGCTAACCCAGTAAAATTTTCTAACAGCATTATCTAATTTACAATGGTAAAACACTATCATCATATATCATTATATATCTTTATATATCATTATGCTCAACTGTTCTATATGTATGACAATAACTTTAATATTTTTATTATTTTTATTTTAATATTTTAGCACTGATGATGGAAACTATTTCCAAAACTTTGCAAATAAATTTCTTATTAAATTGTGCTTCCCTGAGAACAAACCCCACAAGAATGGCGACTGTTCTCAATCCTCCAACTATCGTTCAATTGCTTTGATTTCTTGCCTTCCTAAATTTTTGAATCAATCCTAAAGAGGAAAATTCTTAAACACTTCTCTTCTCACAATCTTCTTTCAGATCGTCAGCATGGGTTCCATAAGGGACGCTCTACTGGCGATCTTCTTGCATATCTCTCTGAATCTTGGTCATCCTCATTTCAGGATTTTAGTGAAACTTTTGCTATTGCGCTAGATACATCAAAAGCTTTTGATAGAGTCTAGCACAAATCTTTAATTTCCAAACTGCACTCCTTCGATTTCTATCTTTCTGTCTGTGCCTTCATCTCTAATTTCCTTTCTGACCGATCTATAGCTGCGTTTGTAGATAGCCACTGTTCTTCTCCTAAAGTTATTACTGGTAGTGTTCCTCAGGGTTCTGTCCTATCACCTACTCTTTCCCGTTTACTTATCAATGATCTATTAAGTCTCACTTCCTGTCCTATTCACTCCTTTGCCAATGATTTCACTCTTCACGTCTACACCCGCTTCGCAAAGGGTTTCCACTCAACAGTCACTCCATGATTCGCGTAGGACGGCTATGGTACACCTCACCTCTGATCTTTCTGCCATCTCTGGTTGGGGCAGATAAAACCTTGTAGTTTTCAGTGCCTCAAAACCTCAGTTCTTCCATCTGTCTACTCGTCACAATCTTCTACACGACTATCCCCTTACCTTCAATACACAACTCAATCCTTCCTCTTCTCTGAACATTCTTGACGTTTTCTTTTCTCGTGCTCTTTCCTGGAAAGATCACATACTCCATTTCCCAAACAGCTTTTATGAGTTTAAGTGTGCTGTACCGGCGTGCGGTTTCTTCACCCCCACTCAGTTTCTCTTCTCTGTACAGGGGTCTTGTCCGCCCCTGTATGGAGTATGCTTCTCGTGTGTAGGGTGGCTCAACCCGCACAGCCGTACTTGACCGGGTGGAATAAAAGGCCTTTCTTCTCACCAATTCACTTCCTCTTACTGACTGTCTTCAATTCCTCTCTCTTTGCTGTAATGTTGCCTCACTCTCCCTTTACTATCGCTAAGTAGTATGGGTGAAAAAGGAGAGAGTGCAATGCAATTGAAAATGTTGATCAATATTGCAAAGGAAATGTTGCATAAGTTATACAACAAAGGGGGAGTAATGTTGCAAGATGTTGTGCAACAAGGGGGAGATGTTGCAAGAGCAACAAGGGTTATGCAACTTGGAGGAGGAGTTATCCCCCAAGAGAAAGAGAGGAAAAGGAGAGAAAGGAAGAGAGGTGTTTGCCTAGCAGGAGCCAAGCGCATATTAAGACTTCAGCCGAGAAGCCGTTGTCTTAATATGTTCCTAATCAGACAGCTGACTTAATCAGCCAGTTTGGCTTATCTGGCTGAGCTGCCAGATTGCGCTATTTATTTAATTAAAGCATATATTCTGGCTTAACCAGCCAGTTGGCTTATCTGGCTGAGTTGCCAGATTGCATTTATTAATTTAATTAAAGCATATATTCTGGCTTAACCAGCCAGTTGGCTTATCTGACTGAGTTGCCAGATTGCATTTATTTATTTAATTAAAGCACATATTCTGACTTAAAGAGCCAGTTGACTTAGAAGGCGAAATTGGCTTGTTCAGGTGTACATTATTAGGGATGCCAGATTGTGCTATCCAGATATATTTGGCAGTTGGTTTACAAATCCGTTTTAGAAGGCATCCGTTTGCTGTAATTAAATGTCGTGTACAACCAAAATAATTAAATAAAACACCATTACATCATTCTGTTTATTTAGACGAATTAATGGATTCAATTTCACGAAAGATATAGAAAATAAATATATAATAGAGTATATATATGATCAAAAATAATAATAGCATAAGAAATACGAACGAGAAATATATAATCAATAATATACAAAACGTTGTAGTATAACCATCATTATATTAGTACAGGAAATATATATATATATACATACATACATACATACATACATATACATATATACATACACATGCATATACATACATATATACATACATATGCATATAAAGGGTGATCCAGAGAAATGGGACCCAAAAGAAACCCCTGTAACTCTTAAAGTATAAGTCCTTTTATAAAATCATACACATCATTCGAAAGAGGATAGTTACAAGTTTGTACAGGATTGTATAGGTTTTGACAATACAAGACAAGATAAGATACAAAATAAAAGTGTTAGTTAAAACTAACCCTTCAAGATGACTGCATGGACTGTGGAACAGCTGCGTTTCACAACTGAGCAATATTATGAGCATGGAAGAAGTGTAGTTTCAGCTCAAAGATCTTTCAAGACAAATTTTCAGATGTCAAAATCACCTTCTAAGAAAGTAATCCGTCGGTGTGTCAGAAATTTTTCCCTAACTGGCAGCATTGGAAAAAGAAAACCAACTGGAAGAGTGCGCACAGCAAGGATAGACGAGATCATTAACAGAACTCGTGAAATTGTACAGGATAATCCTAACATAAGCATCAGACGTGCTTCTCAGCTGTTAGGAGTTGGATATGGAACAACACACCGTATATTCAAGCAAAATTTAATGCTCTTTCCATATAAAATTCAAACAGTGCAACAACTAAACGATGGAG